>OU015496.1:115040005-115640005 GCA_907164885.2 Dolomedes plantarius | reverse complement strand
AATAATGTTTAATTTAATCATCTCTTATATAGAGATAATTAAATCTCCCCAAGAGTACATGTAGTTGATAGCTAATAGTTAAGCATTATTGACTTATTAGTGCATAATCTGTGATATGGTATGTACTTCTGTCAAATATCCTTATATTTTAGGAGCTCTGTGTTAAATTCCTTCCTTTAAAAGAAAAAAAAAAAACTATTAATTCCAGATTTAGCCACATGTCATCTGGCACCTTGCAAACTTTTTGAGAACTATTATTATAGTTCTTGAATTTTAATGTTCTAATCACTCCCATACATTAGATTATTTCACATCACTGCAGGAGTTCTGAGTAAAACTTTCTTTAGGAGTTAGGGGGAAACTAAAAAAAATTAAACTAATAAGTAAGAAAGAAAGTCAATTAGTTGGAAATTATCAGTTACATCTTAATTATTGTCCATATAATTATGTATATGTTGATATTTCATATATTTTTCTAAGCTCGTGAAAATTTTGTTTTTTAGATGCTTGAATTTAATGTTTTAGTGAACATCTTTGAATGCCCTTCATATAGTTTTGAGTGTTGTTATTTTGTACTTGACTAGGGGCTTTGCCCCTAGGCTCGCTACGCTCGCTCCTCTGTTACGGCTAATAGCGAGATACATAGGGGTGATTCTCGGTCAATGTAACAGCCATTTGCTGTTGTCAGTCACCCTTATGCGAAGGGGAATCACTGTTGAATCACTGTTTCAGCTTTAAAATTCAATTAAAAATCGAAATTTTAGGATAGAGACTTGAAATAAGATTTATATGAATGAGAAAGCTTTCATCTTCCAGATCATGTAAATATTTTCTTTGTAAGATAAAAACTCGAGGAGCATTGATATTACATCCACATATGTGACGATATTTCTCGAAAAAGTGGGTTTAATATTTTGATGAAAATATTAGTCTGTTTTAAATTATTTTTAAACAAATGAGGTCTTGTTTAAAGGAGAAATGTCTGTAGTCTTAGATTGTAAAAAGATCAAAATTCTACGATTAATTTTTGGCGAGTTATAGTAATCTGAACATGAAAAAGTCAATATTTTCCCCCAAAACATTAAAAAAAAAAAAAAAAGAACTTAAAGTCCGACGAAGATGAGACATGTCTAACTTTCTTCCCCGCATTTTTCTGCATCTATTGGTATCGGTCTCAACCCCATACCCCCAGCGGTTTCGGAGGAGATAGCGTGACAAGCTTTTGACAGCGGTGGCGCCAGTTACTTTTTTTTAGAATAGAGAGATATTTCAGAGAGAGAAGGGTATCTTGTGTATTATTTTGCTGGCATTTAATAACATGTAAGATGTTTATTTTCTTTTCAGGTTAACTTTGGAACAGAAACAACTTTGCCAGTGTCGACTCAAACTTCTGACCTATTTGGATAGATTACTGACTTATGAGGTATTTTTCTACAATAAAAATGAAAGTGGTCAATTGTGTACATTCATAATTATTATTTATTACATATTAGTTAGTATTTTCTACGATTTACATGTAATGTAATTATTGTCTCAAAAAATGTTGAGGTATTAGTTAACAGAAATTTTGACCTTATTTTAAGCCTTTTCTGGTTTTTCCATATCTTGGAGGTTATTGATAAAATTATGTGGATTTATTAATAAAATCTATGTAACATCTTTTCAAAAGAGGAATTTAGATTAAGGAACTGAAGCGTCAGCTAAATATTTTAAAATAAAATTCTTGCTTCTCCTCCATTCTTGCTTGATACACTGCTACATGACTCTAAGAAGGTGAATTTAAGAGAAATAATGCTTCCTTGCAAATACACTCATTTATGCTAAAAGAGTGCCTCTTTACAGTATTTTATTGCATGATTATGCTGTTCGAGAAGTGTGAAATATGTATTTGTTAAAAATATTGTGAAGTATCAAATTTGTTTGATGATGATGTAAAAATGACAGCTGAATATAAGATGGTTCATTAAAATATTGTTTCATTGCTTAAATTATTTTTTAGTCTTCTATTAAGTAAAAGCAAAAAATTAAAGTATTAATTTGGGCAAAATTTACAAAGAACTTATTTCGAAAAAGAATGACACATCATACCATAAAATATCTTTTCTTAACCATTTTGGCTGTTTAATGAGTATATTAATAAGTGGAACCAGCTGTATATTTTTATCTATTTAATTTTTTAAAGCAAAGTACATAATGATGATTTGCATGTAATTTTACTTGAACTGTGACCATGTATAACACTCTATTGTCTATTAGTGTTTTCTAACAAACTTTCTTGCCCTTTGTTTGTCTATGACCTCAATTTTTTGCTGCTTAAGCTTATGTTAACATGCTGTTATTAATGTTATTAACTTGCATGTGGCAGTTGGCAGTACTGTTAGTATGATTTCAAATTACTCTTTGGATTGATGAAAAAAAGCAAATTATCATAATCATGATTTTGTCCCTATATTTGTATGATTATCGTAAAGGGATTTATGTTGTGTTTGATGCATAGAATTTATATGACTTATATTTATCTTGATGCACTCAATTCTAATGCATTTAGAAGTCAAATATTTTGTTCTTATGTACATCAAATTGATTAGACATTCTAAATGATTCACTATGCATAATATCTGACAATATTTTGATTTTGAAGAAGATGATTAGATACAACATAATAAAATTAGAAATATTCTGCTTAGAATAAAAATGATTTAACACACTGAATTACTCATTCAAACCATAAAATTATAAAATCGGTAAGGTAATTTTGGAAGCAAATTGAATCTTCAACAAAGGCTTTCAAGTTAATTTGTATAAATGAATTGAAAAAAATAAACAAACAGTTTTTGGTTTTCTTTTAAGAATATAATGTAAGAGCTCATATTTAATCTTTAAACATGCTTTTAATCAGGGGTTCCGAACCTTTTTCCTACATTGACCCCTTTTAAAAGAATAGTTTTCTTCATCGACCCCCCTCACATTTTTCTCTATAATATACAGCATAGAACATAATTATAATGCTAATAATTGCACATAAAACACTTAAAGATAACAATTTGACTAAAAATATGAACAAAAAATTTGAAAAAGTGGTACATTGAGTTTATGTTTTATTATTTTTGTACTATTTTCATTTTTAATTTCACAAGTATAAACAAGATTTCAGAAACACATATTGTAATTGCACAAACATTGCCAAGAGAAAAAAAGAAACTGCCTCTGATTGGTTGCATCGGGAGGATGCATGTGCTGTTTAAGGTCAACTGGATTTCCCCAGTTCTGCCTATTGTTGGTACACAAATAAAAGCCGACGGCAGCATTCGAGGCATATGCAAAAGCATCATGACATTCGACTTTAGATGCATGGATCACTTTTCCTTATGCAAATCTGTATTTATACATATTATAAAATGGATATTATTATTTAATAATTACATTCCTAAAAAATTAAATTAAATTTTAAAACAAAAAATTTTATCATATTCCCCAATAGGCCCCTGGAATAGTATAGAACCTTTTTTAACTTCCATCGTCCCCCAAGGGGTCAACCTGGACTCTGTTAGGAATCCCTGCTTTAAATGAATATACTGTTGAGTTTGCTAGTAATTTTAATCCAGTTAACATGTTCTAGTGTCTTTATCCAGATCATTTATTTCAAAGTGCAAACAATAGAATCCTTTCAGGTTTGCATATGTAGAAGTAACTAACAAAACAAATTTTAAATTAGCGGAATAAAAGCCTTTTTATTAATTGCTCTTTTTAGATCATTCTCGGAGGATCTATAGTAGCTGATGAACAATACGATCATAACTTCTTCAAGAAGTTTCGCTCACAGTGTGGTTTAGAAGCTGCAATCTATTTTGCATGTAACTCTAATTGGGAAGCTGTAGCTACTTTATTTACATATCATGGTGCAGAGACGCTAGTTCATAGATTAGCTATCCTGAATAATTTTCCTGAAACTGCATCACCCATAGAATATCAGTCATTGCTTCCACTTTTCAAGTATGTGTCATTTTATTTTTTATTGCCTTTGTAGAAATTTTTTTTCAATTAACAGATTGAAGTATTTATATAGTCTTTTATCATAGGATCCAGTATATAGTGCATACATTTTCATTAAATTTCTCATTTCTCCTTCACATTAAAATTGACAGCTGTCTGCAACTAATCCAGTAATGAAACATTGGCTGCTGCTGTTAAAAATTTTTTTATAGAAGTCATTGTATGAGTAACATTAACCATTTTTTTAAAATAATTTTTTTAACTTTGCTTCTTTGTTTTTCAGTGCATGAATGATCATCATATTTCAATGTTGATTTAAATCTAGAATTAATCAAGTATTTTTAATTTAATTTCACATTTTATTTTCAGAGTGTCAAGTAAAGTGAGCCCCAAAATTGTCTGATTCCTTCTGATTAACAGATAAAAGCATGAAATATTTTACAAACACAATATGTTATATAAAATGTCCTTGTAAAGGCATAAAAGTGAAATTAAAATTTTTACATTTGTAGAGTGTCAAATGAATGAAGGACTCTTATTACTTAATTGTTTAATTATATTTTTTTTTACCTTTTTACTCTCCCTTTATAATCTGCTTGTTCTTGAACATTAGAACTTAATTCAGAGATTTATAGTTTTCAATATAAAATACAGTAGCATGATAAGATGCAGGAATTAATTATTCTAAAAACAAGATTTCATTAATTTTAATCAATGAACTAATGGCTGACAGATAAAAAGAGTTCTGCTACAAACCAAGTGATTTCAAACTAATTTGTATAGGAAAATAATATTAGCATAATTCGATTTTTTGTCATCAAATCAACATTAAAGTTTTATGAGCCTTACAGGATCTTACTTACAGATAAACATTGCAATATGTATGTATAAAAATACATATCTGCTTTTACTGTATTGCCTATTACCTATAAATAATATTCAGTTAAATCATCAATGAAATAGGGACCGCTGCAGACAATTGTGCCCGTGTAATGGTAATCTAGCATCATAGCCATTAAAATGAACTTATAAGATCAAATTAATGTTTCATTTATTAGGTGACTGACTGTTTGAATGTTGCTATATATGCACATGAGACCTATGATTAAATAGTAAACTTTATATTTTGCAATCAAATCATATGAACATCTGAATGCTTACAAGTAATCTTTTAAACATAGTAGGGGGACTTCCATTCCAGAAAAAAAATTAATATCACAATTAGAATATAACAATGGCGATATCCATTTTTATGGATGAAGGCTCTGAGGAAGATAAATATGTACATCATGCTTGAAGGAAAAGTGTTTTTTGTAAATGCATTCCTCCTCTTTTGAAGAAATACACCGTATCTATATAGCATTTTATTTAAGTTAAGGGTTTCCTTTTCTTCAAATGGGAAGATTTGGTTTAGTTTGGTTTGGAGCGCTATGGTCAACTGTTTGCTACACGAGGGCTAATTAGATCTGAACCAAATGCCAGATCCTATGGGTTTGAGTCCCACTGTTAGCATAGATGTTTGTAGTCTTTTGAATTTTCTTTAAACTGTAGATCCCGGTCTAATTAGCCCTCGTGCAATGGCGGCTCCAGGCCAGAGAATTGGGAGGGAGCAACGTCGGTTCTTAGGGTTTTATATATATATATATAAGAAATAAACATCCTCACATTTTAAATTATAACTCATTTAGTATTAGGTGTACCATTATATAATTTTAGGCTATGAAAAATAAATACGCCAGGCTTTTTTGGGGAGGGGGGCTGCCCCTACTGCCCCCCTTCCCGCATGAGCTGCCCTTGCCCTCGTGTAGCAAAAAAGTTGACTGTAGCGCTCCAAACCAAACCTTCCCATGTGAAGAAAAGGAAACTTTTTAACTTACATAAAATGCTATATAGATACAGTGTATTTCTTCAAAAAAGGAGGAATGCATTTACCAAAAAAAAAAAAAAAAAAAACTTATGGGAAGGACTGAAACAGTATATTGTTTGGTGTAAAAGTATCATTGAAAATTAAACATGAGTCACAAAGGAATAGCTGGATCATTTATGTATGATATACAATACAAAATTCCTCCTCTACCTCCATCCTTTATACAACACCTATTAGTTTAACTGCTTTGTCACAGTTTTCCTTTGATTTGCTTCAGCATTTCAATTTTTATCATATTCCTGAGTAACATTACCTTTTCGCAAAATAACCTCAAACACTTGATTTCTTTTCCTTTGCTATTGGACTTCCATCTAGGTACCAGCTGGGAATCTGAGTGTATTCTTATAAACATGACCACCTTCTTCATACTAAGTCCTTCACTATCCTCTTTCACATATTGAATCTGCTGGGACTAATTTTTTGTCCTCAAAGACATTTATGCAGTTTGAAAAAATTTGATGCCATAGTGGTTGTCTCCCACATGTAGGCATATACTTAGTTGGTTCTTGATTTTGTTTCTCAGACATTTGCTTTGAATTCATTGAACATTGATGTAATGTTTTAAGTATAATCAGTTCAGTTACACTTTGAGTATTCTTCATTTGACTATGTAGTTCTCTACCTAAAATGTTTATAACATACACATACATTCACCTGTATGTGTTATATATATATATATATACAGTCGAACCTCCATATATCGAACTTCCCTATATCGAAATTTTCTATATATCGAACTCCTAGCAAATCTCCATGTTCATTACATAGAAAAATTGTTTCTATATATCGAAAAAATCCCTATATATCAAAATTTTTTTCAAGACAAATTGGGATATTTTATTCCACTTTAGAATAAAATCTCCCAATTTTTGGCATTTGAAACAATACGTCGTGGACTTCAATTCGCGGAAAATGTCCCTGATGAAGATTTTAGTGGACTGAATAAATACGAACATTTCTTTGAACTGTCCGCAAAACTAACTGTTCAGCAAGATATTCGTAGTTTTTTTTAAAGAATGTAACTGTGATCATTGTAACCACTGTCTGCATTATTGTTTTTTTAAAGATACTAGGGGCTTCGCCCCTAGGCTCGCTACGCTCGCTCCTCTGGTGAATCAAGTGAATGAATGTCTCAGTTATTTACAGCGATTGAGTCATTCATTTTGTTTACAGTTGAAGCTTTCCCCCCCCCTCTCGACGAAATGGATGAAGCCCGGCGAAATGGATGAATGGGTGAAAAATTGGATCTTCTTTCAAAGGAAGTGAATGAGAAGATTTTTTCTGAAGTATTTCTTTAAAATTCAATTAAAAATTGAAATTTTAAGATAGAGACTTGAAATGAAGTTTATATGAATGAAAAAGCTTTCATCTTCCAGTTGATATAAATATTTTCTTTGTAACATAATAAGTCTGAGAGCATCGAATTTATATATCTCGAAACGCATCAATTTTTCCAAAAAGTGAGTTTTCAATTTTAATAAAAATATCAGTCTGTTTTAAATTATTTTTAAACAAATGACGTCTTGTTTGAAGGAGAAATGTCTGTAGTCTTAGATTGTAAAAAAAAAAAAATTCTACGATCCTTTTTTGGTGAGTTATCGTAATCTGAACATGAAAAAGTCAATATTTTTCCACAAAACATAAAATAAAAAAAAAACTTAAAGTCCGACGAATATGAGACATGTCTTACTTTCTTCCCCACATTGTTCTGCATCGATTGGTATCAGTCTCGACCCCATACCCCCAGCGGTTTCGGAGGAGATAGCGTGACAAGCTTTTGACAGCGGCGGCGGCGGCTGCGGCAGCGCCAGTTACTTTCTTTTAGAATAGAGAGATGTAATAATTAATAAATCTTTCATATTAATTCATTTTTTAGCTATTAACTTTCATTTAATGGGATTAGCATATAAATTAGAAATGGAGTTTCGTATACGAAAATTAGCTTTAATTGTTTTTAGGAGAATTATGATAAGATCAATTCTGTATATCGAAATTTCTATATATCGAATTTTTTTCGCGAAATTTGCTACTTCGATATATGGAGGTTGGACTGTATATATATATATATATATATAAAACATACAAAACCCAAAAACCTTAACTAATTTCTAAATTCTTTTAAATTCCCTTGGGTGTAAAGTTAATTTTGTTTTCGTTTTAAGAACAAAGGAATTGCAAGTTTCCTAAAAGCTAAAGTAGGCCATCAATATATCGTCCCTTTAAATCCCTAATCTCTCTCGCACGAAACTTATATAAGAAAACAGATGGCTTTGGTCCTAGATTCCTGGGTTTACCCAATAATTGCAGAGCTAATAGGTCATGTGACAAGGGCTCGTAAAGTCTATAAAAACTAAAACATGCTTCCAAGAGCAGATTTTGGCATGACTCTGTTGCTTGATAAAGCGCTGTCATCATTGTAGCAGAATGTCTAATAAACAGTATTTGCCAATATGAAAAGCGATTTGTTTTTTGGCCACACGACTACGACTTCCCCTTCTGTGGCATGCCGGGTCTGGTCATCATTCCATGGGGCCGGGCCGGTATGCTACATATATATATATATATATGTATGTATGTGTGTGTGTAAATTTGTTTTTTTTCTTTACATTCATGATGAAAAATATGCCAATTATCATTTTTGATTAATGTAATGAAATTATGTTTTGATAGTGAACATGAATTAATATTTTATCCATGGGATGAACATCAGTTAAGAGATCCGGACTGGTGTGAGACAAGATTCCAAAAGTAAGCCATTATGTCTCAAAATACTCAAAGTATATATGTTCTCCTATATATAGTTCTATAAGAAAGAAATGTGTGTTTCACTTTTACCTCTTTCTCTATTCTAATTTTAAAACATTAAAAGATCAATACAAAGCTGAGATCTAATTGTGTAAGTTACTTCTGTAGAAGGAATGGTTGATTTTAAAACTATGTAGTAAGATGGCTAGAGATTATGTAGCTGTAGGTATTATTCGTATTTATGCCTAAATTATCTGTGAATGGAAATTTTTGTGTAAGATCTGAAGAATTTTTATCTTTGTATTGATAATTTCAATTTAGTATAACTGAATGACATTTCATGAGGTATCTTTACCATCATGATTTTGGGTATAGTATTAGTTTGCTGTAGAATCATTTAATTAGCATGTAGAAAAATTACACATTTCAAACTGTGTTACTACTCAAGTTTTAAATATTTTTTTTTTAATAAATTGGTTTTAGTGATGAAATACTGATATTTGATTATATTTAACATTAACTTTTTAAGTTTTTAAATTTGTAGTATATCAAGATCAATATATATGTTGAATATTAATACTTTTTTTTTTCTTAGAATTGCAAATGTTACTGCTTCTGAAGATTATGTTGAAGAATTTTATGAGAGATATAAAGAATTGATTAGGTTTAGGTAAGTGAAGTAAATTTAATATTCTATCTACTAAACATTGATTTTTATTTCTTCAGTTTTTTTTCTGAAATATTAAACACATCAAATAGCAAATTAGTTTAACTATGAGGATCTATTTAAACAATGGTAATTATATGTACATTTGTCTTTTATTAAAGAGACATTTTATTGTGTTGCTGCATATGATTAAAATAAATACAAGCTAGTTCCAATGATAGCTGTCTTTCATTAATCTTTAGGGTATTGAATCAAGTATAATTCTCAAGTCAAAACATTCAAAATTTGTCTCACTATTAAATTAGATTAAACAAAAAGTTTTTTTCATAATAAGGGTGTTAAACTAATTTACCTATTCCATATCTTCTATCAGGTCAATAAGTTGCATTTGAAAATGAAATTACTATATTGCTTTTGGGGGAAATTACTCCTTTATGTTTTTTAAAATAGGCTTTTTTTAAAATAAGAAATTAATGTTTTGTATATATGAATAAGAGTCCCTCCTTTTTTACATCTCTGAAAGGTTTCAATGAATAAGATAGTTCACCGTGTACACTGATTTTATTTACATGAATATACCTTACTTTTTGAGTACAAAATAGGATTCTTCAGTTTCATGCTCTTTGAAACTACAGGTATTACATTTGAAGATATATCTTTAATATTTAGATATTAATATCCTTTTTTTTGGGGGGGGAGGGGGCAGGTGTTCAAATGTAACAAAAACACTCTTCCTTTGACTTAAAATTCAAGATTTTAAAATAATAAGAGAGGGGATTTTGGAAAAAAAAAATTTTTAAATATGTAATATAAGTGTTTTATAAAAGTACGCTATTTTCTGTCTTTTAAATGCATATTAAAAGTTAAATAAACTCATAAAAGATGGTAGTTCTAGTTAGAATGCACACTACTGTATGAATTGCAATTTTGTTAGTATACAGACTTACAACTTTGGGTCAGTACATTTGCTTTATAGGACTTAAAGGTAAAATTAGGAAGTAGTCACTAGTCATCCTTAAAACAGTTTAATTGTTAAGAAATTTCAGGTTTTTTTGATGTACTACCAATATTATTATACATTGTTTCACATTTGACTTTTTAAAATTTCATTTTTGAGAAATCTTTTTTTTTTCTTTCTCTCTCTCTCTTTTTTTTCTCTTTTTTTTTGTTTGTTAGAATTATTTTGTTTTCAGCATGCATGTTCTCTTCCATTAAAATAATTTACTGTGACAAACAACACAATTAAATTATACAATTAGTAAATTTTGTTATTTATTTTACTTATACCAGACAGACGAATCTAAATTCTGCTCTTGTGACTGAATGGTTTATACAAAGAGCTAAAGAAATTGAAGCAAAAACTGGTTTGGTGGATAATGCTTTAGAACTAATAAAGCTTGGCATTCAGAGAAATATCCAGGTCAGGATTTCACTCTTTCATTATTTTTTATCAAGTGTTGTTACATTGATATTATTACTTGTGTGTGTGTGTGCGTGTACTACTTGTATTTCCTAAAAAAAATTTATTTTAAGATTGTCTAATGTAATTTTGTTATGAGTTCATTGCATCCCAAATTTCTAAATTTGGATAAAGCTATCATATGAGTAATATTGATTTAATCAGGTTTAAATCTAGTTCACAAATTTTTTCCGTAATGATTTTTCATGTAGTTTACTGTTATTAAATAAGATTTAATTTTGCACTTTCTCATTGCAGGGATTAGAAAAGCTTCATGATGATTTAATGACCTTAGATGTTTTAATTTATGATTGCCTCATCAAAAAAGATATTTGTTTAAAAGACTATCAAAGTCTGACAGAATTTGACAAAGTCAAATTAATGATGTCAACGGTAAGAGAGTTTTTTTTTTTTTTATCTATATATGTGATGATTTTAGTTCAAAGTGTTCATAATTCAAATTTAGAATATGAAAGTTGGTATGTTTTATTTTCTTAATGAATTAAATGATAATGCATTTAATATTTTGAAGATGTTATTTGTTTCCTTTTTTATACAAGTTTTTAAATTTTCCTCTCTATTATGGTTGCATAACCTTTCACTGGATTTTTGCTTTGTTTGAAAAATAGTTTTTCATATAAATCTGAAGGGAAAAAAAGAGTCAAATACAGTCGATTCCAGTTAATCGGACCACATCATGACGCAATTATTTTGGTCCTAATAACTGGTTGGCGAATAATATTAGGCTTATGCAATAGGATTTGTTTCAGTTCTTTAGGATTCGGTCCGAATAAGCGGATGGTCCAATTAACCGGATTCGACTATATATTAAAAAATAAAAATAAATATTTAAATATCTCACTATTACAAATGTCTCTAGTTTTCAAATCAAAAAACTGAAATATTTAAATTAAATGTAACAATGAAATTTTTAATTAGAATTATTTCAAATGTGTTTCCACTAGATGATTCAAATGTGGTTCCAACTAGAGATGTCTATTATTTTTATCTGTTCAATGAAAAATTTAAGAGTAAGAGTCTATGAAAGTTTATATATACTAATATTGAGAAGCATATATATGAGTTACTAGCTGAAAACCCGTACTTTGTTACAGAGTACATTCAAAATAAATATAATGGTCCATGTATGCAATTAATGCCAATATCTATATATATATTTATAATAAATACAATGATCAATGTATGCAATTGATATAAAAAAATTGTAACTGATATTTTTATAGACAAAATAATGTAGAAGAAAATATTCAAATTAAATCTAATAGAATGTATTAAAGAATATAGTACAGTTTAAGGAACATTTCTTTTAGTCTATTTTAATATTTTTTTGGATAATGTCCAATCGTCTGCCACATTAGCAAGAAAATTTTTTTTTTTGTGTCTATTTCGTTGTTATGCATATGGCGCAAAATTAATTTAAAGTATCACAAAAAGAAAAGAAACCACATGATCAGCATTAAAAAAATTAAATTCTAAAACTTAATCTTTAAAAATCATTCTTCATCTTAATTTGCTTTTTGTATATTACATTTTCCATATTCTCTTCTAAAATGTCATTTTCTTCCCCTTTATTTATTCCTTTGTTTTCATAAATAAGTACTTTGAAAAGTTATTTCTGAAATATTTATTGACAATGCATTTTAATGTCTGCAGACTTCCCAAGATAACTTCATAAAGAATATGCAGCAGTGGTTACTTCCTTTTCTGAGTCGTTGTGATAAGCATGATCCTAGCTCTGGTAAAGCTCTTTTCAAAAGCTATATTCTATCCATTTCTAAAAGTGATTTAGAGTACTGCAAGAGAATTTTAGAGCACTTCAAAACTGATTTAAATGTAAGTGATGAAACTAAAAATGCTTTTCTAAAATCATGTAAAATTCATACTTGAACTTTGTTTGCTGTAGTAAAATATACATATATATACTTTACTAACCAAAATTACTGGATACCCCTCCTCTCCTCTAATGATTTGCTGTGTCTTACAGCTGTGCAGTATGCTCGCTAATAGTACAAAAGCAAGACTCTTGCTTCGCTGTATCCCTTTATATTGTGAGTTTGAAAATGATATTGTAGTGTGAAAGAAGCTCCCTTTTAAAACGTATAGTTGTAGGATGTAAGAATATTTTTTATTTTATTTCATAGGCACTTGATTGTACATCATTGGCCCCCATGCATTGAAGTTGCATGAGATTGAAGCTAATAACAGAATAATTGTAATAAAATTACAATAGAACAGAACAAGGATTGCATTACATCAAAACTAAAACTAAATTTAAGTACTGGATGTCAACTGCATCAACTCTAATCCACCAGTATTGACTGTATATGTTTTTTTCATTCAATGATGAACAGTACAGCAAATGGTCTCTGTCCATCTCAAAGTTCTGGTTGCACAAATTGCACAAGAGACTATCATATATACCAATGGGGTGCAGATGTTTTGTGAGACAATCATGTCCTGTCTCCAAATTGAATGCTGCAACTGCAATGGATCTGGGAGAGTCTGGGATATTATAAATCGACTCCCTCCACTTCTTATTCCTAATCTCTTCATGTAATTTAATGTCATAATTTTTCCTCATGGCATTTTAATTATTCTTTTCATTGATGTAAATGGTACCTCACTATTATTTAACTGTAAAATTTCAGTTCCCTTTTTAGCTAGTTTATCAGCCCATTCATTTCCAGCTATTCCAACATGAGCCGGGATCTGCTGTAAGACAACAGTCATTCCTTTTAAACCTAGGAGATAAAGATTTCTTCTACAAGATTCAATGATTTTTGATTTCACAACCATTATGTGCAGAAATCGATTGGATGGTTGAAAGAGAGTCTGAAAAAATAACAATGTTTAATGTTACAATATTGGTTTGTCTCTCCGAGACACTCATGGGTATTTAAATATATCCTACTCAACAGTTCTCCTACTTCCAGTAATGCATTACTGGAAGAAGAATGGTTACCTTGAACCATCAAGTATAAAGGCAGACAACAAAAATCCATGATATGGGATGCTGAAGTAGATCTATTGCATCTAATCAGTGCAATATTGCATGATAGCTACCTAGATAAGTGAAACTGTTGGTGACTCTTCCATTTGTTAAGCATTATTCATGAATATGGGTATTCATGGTTATCTGGCTGCCTTGTATCAAACCTTTAATAGATGGTTTTCAATTAGCATGGTGTAGTGGACATCTGTCCTAGACATTAGAGCAATGGAAATGAGTTCTATGCACTGAAAAATTGATACATAGTGCACCAGTCTGGTGGCCATATGTTGGTATAGCAGCAGCTAAAAAACCAGTTTTTATGGACGTGTATATTTCTTACTTTCAAGTTTGGAGATAGCTTTGTTTTTCTTTTGAGCTATTTTAAGTGGCACATTAGTCATGGTTGACAAGTGTGTTAATCAAGATGTTTACTTTGATATCTTTGACAATTATACCTTACCAACTCAGTGGCAGTGCTACAGAGATGAGCCATGTGGGTACCATTAATGATAAGGTATCTAGCTATAAAGCAAAACCTGTCACATAATGATTTGAAGCTAATTACATATTGTTTTTTTTTTTACTTGCCTTTGCTAAGCCCTGGTCTCAGTCCTGTAGATCAATAATGGCATGAATTAGCACTAAATGTGAAAATTGGAATATAGGCCTGCTATAAAGCAATAGCTGGCAGAGCCGTTACCAGGCAGTATAGAAGCCTTTTCCTTTTACTGTTTTCTAAAATTTTATTGGAACTATGCCTTGGGTGGCTCAATGCATTTTTAATGATGAGAGGAATATGGACATGATACTAGTATATCTCTATTAAAACCCTTTTTTTAAATATCTCTTTTGTCAGTAAAGTTTATATGTGTATAAACAATTCTACAATATGTTCATTTATCTATATTTTGTCTTTCTTTAAATTTGTTAAGTAATTGTGGTTTTTATTTCATCCATTCTTGATATCATGTTACTGGAAACTATTATTATATCATCTACAATTGTAACTCTTTAAATTGCAGAATCTTAAAAGATGTCTCAGAAATTGTTTGTTAACTGTGAATATGTGTATTTAAGAAAAAAGTAAATTAGAAAAGTGATATAAGATTGATAAGACTAACTGGTTTTCCCTCCAAAATTTAAGTTTCTAAATTTTATATTCTGAACTGTGGGTACCATTTACTAGAAATTTGAGGTGTTTTAATTCAACATTGTGATAATCATCCATCAATGCAAAGTCATGTATATGTGCTTGAAAAGTCCAATTAGAATTTATTTTCTGGAGATCATACTATATTTACAGTAGTTATGCCAGACTTCCCAAGAAGAGTGGGAGGAATAAGTTTACATCTTACAAAGTGTTTGCAATGTACTGTCAGTCTTGTAAAGCACAGGCTTGCATCACTTGATAGCCTGTTTATCTCTGGAACCATTAAAAGACATAAAATATGTCATGTTGATATGCCACTCCTAGTGTATGAGCCTCAGAATGATCAGACATTGCAAAACAGAAAAACTGAGAGCTACCTTCCCTAAGCATAGATGTTGAACTGTTTCATTTTGAAGTTTTTCACTTTCTGAGAAAAAAATGCTAATAAGGATTTAGTGCATGTTGATAGAGAATGATATACTGCTTGAAAAATATACATAAATGGCTATGAAAATCTAGACATTAAAAGGGGAAATCAACATTTTTTGACTTGACATGGATGTTCTGATGTTTGTCTGAAGAGAGTCTATCACATCAATCATGTAAGATGAAAGGAGATAGCAAATTTTGTCATAAATAAGAGCATGTAGCTCTTGTAGCATGTAGCAGTATTTAATTTTATCCTTTGTTAGCTCATTAAATATTGGATAGTTAGAAAGAGGGGGGACTATCAATATAATTGCATTTTTTTCTTTGTAAGGGGAAATTTTTTTGTCTAAAATGAAGTATATAATACACTTTTTTTATCAAAAATTAATTTCTTACTAAGTACATAAAAGCCTAATGATTTTATGTAATTATTATCTGACTTTGATAATAATATCTGTGCATTTACTGATGAGCAATTTGTGCCTGAATAAATGCAGATTGCATTACAAACCAACCAACCAAATATGTCAGATGTAGGAATAATATTTTATTTTTGTACATTTATGCTACTAATAAGAATATAAACCATTCATTGTATGTAATGTAAAATACAGTGAAAGAATTATTCTTTATTTCTTGCTATTTATTGACCTTAGAATTATATATAAAGTAATCCATGTTTTCTGTTTTAGACTTCGCCTATTATTCCGGATGCCCATGATTTAATTACTCTAGGACTTGAATGTGTATACTATTGTGAAAGGTATATATCTGTGGTTGTTTCATTCTATTTTAAAACAGCAAACTTGTATGAACACTACTGAAAATTTGTTATCTTGTCTCTAAAACTCATCAGAATTGTAAAATATGTTTTATATTACTAGCTTTTTTGTGGAGAGGCAGTTTTACTACTTATTTTTAAAATGTTACCTAAAAGTGTATTCTCATCTTTCTTACTGCAAACATTACCAAATCTGAAAATACTTGAAAATATAGTAATTAGTAGACCTAAAATATAAACCTGTCTTAATATGTGTATTTTTTTCTTTTCCTCTCTAAATGAGTTTATATTATTTTATTGACTAATAAGATGAACAAATTTGACTTTTTTTTAATAAAAAAAGGAGGTAAAACACTCTGTTCTATTATCACATAGATTTGTATGTATATCCTCCATTTATCCTCTATCTAGATTTTATCTCAAGTTAGTGACTTTCACATAACTTTAAAGTTCTTATAATATTGTTTCATTTTTGTCAATAATTAGTTTTAAATTTCTCCTAAGATAACAATTAGCATTTTCATATACATAGAAAATCCTCCTAAAAATAAATGCTCCTCTTCATGGTGTATTATCTTTTGTAATTAGTCCTTAGACAACTAGTTCCACTGTTTAGATTAGGGGTCAGCAACCTTTTTTATTAGAAGGGCATATTTCAGAAATGCTGGAGTTCGGCTAGCACTGCTGGATGAAGAGAAGAAAGATGGGGAGAGGGGTAATATTTAAACATGAAAATATTAATACATAAATTCAAGTTTTAATTTAAACAAAACAATCGTAAAATTGATAATTAATGCTATATTTGACATTGCAAATCTGCAGCCAACTTGTTGTAATGAGGCACATGAGTTGAATTCCCAGTTCTTAGGCATTGGTCCAAATGTGTGTCAGTGAGGCTTGATCGGTACTTTGATTTTAAGTCTTTCATATTGGAAAACAAATATTCATAAGCATATGTCGATGCACAATGAAAGTTCAATTTGAGAGCAGGAAAAAGAAGCTGACTCACAATAGCTGCGTTTACATGGACAACAATAATACCTGGGATTTACCCGCTAATAGGGAAAACCTTCAAAGCCCGTTTACATGGGACCACATTTTCACCCTGCTTTTACCCGTCTTACCGGAAGTAAAGGCCATCACATGATTCGGCGGAAGTGATCCTCATTCACCATCATTCCTTGTAAATCACGTTATGGGTTCGATCCCAGCCGGTGTCATACTTTTCCAAATTCACTGTATTACTATTTTTAGCTTTCCATCTTCGAACTCCGCATTTATCTCGTTACAAAGTGTATGGTCCTGGGGAAGGCCTTTTTTTTTTTCCAATTGCTGTTCTTTTGACCTCGTATTCTTAAATTTTAAAAATAACAACAAAAAAAATCATAAAACTTTAAAAATCCAAAAAGATTGAAAAACTTATGATATCTGCTTTTCTGGGCCTCTTAATATTATTACTTTTTTGTTTTCCGTAGATCATTAGTCTTATCTAATTTTTCTTCTAAATTTTCTTAACTTCTAACTCTATATTTTTTCTGTTAAAATTAACTTTTTTGTTTTAATTTAACTTTACTATTTAATTTAACTTTATTAATTTTTTTTCTTTTACCCGCGTTATTCTTACCTTAATATTTTAATTCCTTACTTAAAATTTTAACTACTGAGCACTCCCACCTTGATTACATATATCTTGCTTACAGGAGATAAAGTCAACACGACCAATGCACTCCTCTTCTAAAACACAATTACGTCTGCGTCTATTTGTTATTTAAATGCAGCACATGTCAGTCGCTGTTGATAATTATAGAACGTTTACGATTGTTTTCTGTTGTTTTTAAAAATAAATTTAGAAAATAGATAGGAAAAAAGGAATATAAGAACTAGAAGATTGATGCGGATATTAGATATAATCGTACGATCTATGGCTTCATCGCTAAATTTAGTTTTTCCACAACAAAGAATGTGGGCAAAATTACGAAGCTCTGTTTGGTGGGAAGAAATTGTTTTAAATTCCTGAAGTAATAAAGACTGGAAAGAAAATTTTCCAATCGATAGGTGCATTTTTTTAAATTATAAGATTAATTGTAAGATACTTATTGTTTTAATAAATCCTTTTATAAAATCAAAATGTAATTTTGATTTAAATTTTGTTTCAGTAATTTTTAGTCATGTATAAATAAAAAAATCATAAATAGATATAAATAAAGTTTTATCTGTGAATTCTAAAATAATTAATTTATGAATAAATTTTAATGTTACGTTTAATTATTGATTATACTTATTAAATTTATTAATTTTACCATAACACTTTAAATGAAAATGTTATGGAAATTTTATTGAAATGAAATTTTATTTCTTATTTTACATACCAGATGGCAGTACCATTCTATTTATAATGTAATTGGGGATGGGTTTTTTTTTTTTAAAACTAGATGGGCAGATCAAGAAATAAATGAAATCCTCCGGAAAAAAATAGGCACTTTTCTACTGTTTTCTTGAAAATTATGCGATTGTTAAGGGGTTCCAGATCCTTCCATCGATCATTTAGCTGCATTTTCATGGATTCACACAAGTTCAAACCCGCCATGTTATTTACTCCCAGCTTCGAAATGCATCATGGGTAATTAGCGGGTTTTATCCTGGGTCAAAGCAGGGTCGAAAATCCACCCTGCATTTTTCCCTATCGTAGGAAAATGTAAGAAATGACCCTGCTTTTACCCGAGTTTTTGGCACATGTAAACGGCACTAATGAGAAGAGAGTGATGCTCCCCAGTTTTTTATTTTTACAGTTTTACGATTTTTAATTTCTTTTACTAAAATTATTCATTACAACTATGAGCATTTGTTATTCAAATATCTAAAATTTAGATATTTGAATGGCGGGTGCTTGAAAATGGTTTTGTAGGCACCCTGGTGCCCGCGGGCAACACGTTACTGACCCCTGGTTTAGATACTATGTACATAACATTTTCATAATTTGAAGCAGTGTATTTAACTTTGTCTCAGGATATGTTGAATAATTTATAAGAACTGTATTTTTTCTAATAATTCTATTCTATTTTTTTAAATAACCTCTTTGGATAACTTTAATTATTTAGGTTTTATTCTGATTTGTTCTCTCTTTTTTTCAATTATATAGCTCTGATGATCTGAAAAATGCTAAACTGGTATATGATTTGCTTTCTTCTCTACCTGATATGATAGCAAGGTAAGTATGCAACTCATATCTGTTAGATAGTTAACATGTTAACCTTTTGATATTGTACTTCATTTTATTCTGTGTCTATGCACCTTTTTTATTTAATCGCAGGAGTACAAGAATGTTGAGAGAAAGGAAAATGAATGGAATTTTTGAGAAGCTTACATTTATGAGAACTCTTTTATATCCAACTGTTTTGTATGTTTACGAAAGCTGGTTTACATTTCAAATAATTTATCAAAATATTAAATAGTTTTATATATTACTTTAAAAAATTCTAATAGTCAGGAACTCGCATATAAAAATATCATTTACTATACATCACTAAGCTTACATTAATTCAATTATATTACATTAAGTTAACTTTTGATCTGATAAATCAAAATATATGTTTGTGTATGTTGATGTATGATTGTGTATGAGATTATAACTTCAGTGTGGCTTTTATCTGTATTTAACTTTTTTATTTGAATTGCAAAATCCAGTTTATTTTGATGGCTATTTCTCAAACTATATGTTGAAAAACTCAAAATAGAATGGGGGACATTTTTAATAACCTGATATATACCCTGAAAATCTGTAAACTTAAATTTTGCTATCTGCCTTGCTTACTTCGTGTTAATTTTGCTTATTGTCTGGAATTTTGTCTGGGAATTTAAATATTTGTCATAATTGTGTAGGTACATATAGTTTGCTGAAAGAGGTGTTTTAAAACCCAGTAATAATTAAATTCTGTCTTTATTTCTGTCTTTATTAAAATGTCTTTATTCTGGCAGCTTATTTTAAAAAGAGGGAATGTAAAGATTAAGGTTTTGTTCTTTCATTGAAAAGAGTAGAGGTAAACTGAGTGACTGCAATAATTTGATTAATGTGTTTTATATAAAACACAATATTATATTATGTACAAAGAGTTCTGTGAAAGTTAATCTTATATCTGATTTTGCATATTATTTTGTGCAGATTCTGGTGTTATTCCATTGAACCATTATTCTATGCATTGATATATTTCTCATGTTTTCCTCTTCTTGCCTCAAGGATAAACATGCACACACTTTAATCTTCTTTTTCTTTTAGAAGTAAATTATGTAACTGAAAGTATAGAGATATTTGTTCTTCACAAAATTGAAAGAAATTAGAAAACAGTTGTATTCTTATTTATTATACACATATATTATCATATTGTACATGTTTCATAGTACACATATGGCACCTTTACCTGATAAGTTAACCATTAAAGTTATTTAAATTTTGGCTGTAACCAAGGTTACAAAAGCAAAGTTAATATTTATAGTTATGAATATATATATATATATATATATATATATATATTTAGGGGGGGGGGAGAATAGATACCAAACATATATTTTAATATATTCATTTAATGAAATTTCAAACTTATTCAGGTTTTCTAATTTATGTATTTTGTTTCTCCTAGGCCTACTACTCAAGTTCTTCTGAAGTTACAAAATGATTTAGAAAAATTAAGAAAATATATTAAGTAAGTATCATACTGAGTGCAAAATGAAGTATTTTTACTTTCTTGGATTTGATTCTGTTATCATCATTGATTTTTGTAAATTTAGCTTAATTTAAAAAAATATTCCTGTTAATTCAATTCATGTACCATATTGTGAGACTCTCACATAGTCTGAAAACAGACTCAATCCTAATTTTGGAAAATCCAGTACAGATGTGACTATTTTTAAAGGAATCAGGCAGACCATTAAACAGACAATGGTACGGCACCCATTTCCCTTCAGAAGTGGGAAAAAGGGTCATTCCAAAAAAAGATCTATAGATCGCTAAACTCATTAGGAAAAGACCATCAGCACACAAAGAGGCAATGCAAGGCCCCGGTGTGTCGGGCCAACAAAAAGTAACTGCAGGCCCTGGAAGTGACCAGGTGACGAAAAGCTGTGAGGGTCTTGCATTAGACACTTGAGACAATGGAACCTTCAAGAACTTTACAAGGAAAAGGGTATAAATTAAAAAAAGACTATTAGACAGGGCTTTTTTAGACTGGACCATGATGAGAGATGGAGGTACTTGAGAGCGGAGGGAATAGGGAGCAGACGTGAAGTCTAGATTGAACTGTGATTATGAACCCCACTCTCATTAATGTTATCAGCATTCTTCGGAACAAACGTGTGTACATTATTATTATTCTAGATATTTATTTTAGATGAAATGAGATACAAAATAATCTGTGTCTACATTAATATTACGAGTTACTTATACGTCAGGTCCATGTCGATTCAGTTTACACATACTAAAATTAATATTTTTATTAATGGTGTACTATATATATATATATATATATTTATGGTATTATATATATATAAATGTGTTCCTTTTCTCTTATATGAATCCTTTTAAAATCTTTCATTTTTAATTTCCATATCCTTTCCTTTATTTTGTGCATGTATTGTTATATTTGGAGGAGGGCGGGGGGAATATTGCCTTTAGTTCTATGGAACTATAGAGATTGGGACTATTTATATGTTTAGAATTAGAATTTCTGCTCTCAGAAGTCATTAGAATTTGGCAACTTCTAAGAGGATCTGTACTTCTAAATAAATTTTAAAACAAAACATGGCTCAAGATTTTAAATATTCACCTAGGTCTATTTATTAAATTCATTTTTCTTTATCACTTTGTTAAGCATTTCCAAGGCATTGCTATATCTCTTGTTTTATAAGAAATTTTGGCAAACTTGAATTAGGCAGAAATGCAAGTCTGTCGAAGTAATAATAATAATGCCTTAGTGCTAAAAGTCTAACTTATTGAGTTTGATGCACCTTTTTTTTGCCTTTAAAAGTCATTACAGAAAAATTTGATCTAGATACATGGGAAATTTATGTTATATCTCCCTGCATGTAGTGAAACCCTAATTTGTTAGATATATTAGTGCTACTGACCTAGTCATTCAAAATTTAGTATGATTATTAGAATATATTTTTTTATGTGCATTTTATTCCATTAATTTTGAAAATTTCCATCTATATTTTTCATTGGTACTCATTTCAGACTTTTTAACTTTAATCTGTTTACTCTATTTTGGTTTTGTTAAGTCATATGTAGGTGTTCATGGACATTCTGTTTCTCCTGACTAAAATTTTTGCATTGGAACCATACATTGCTTCACGGGTGAAATTTTTTTTCTTTATTAGGGCATTCTTTGGTATTAAGTTTAAATGGGTTTAAGATTCATAATGTATTTATATATTTAAGTATGCACTGTGTCTGCTAAAATAATTTGTCTCTCTCTTCCTTTATTTTCCAATAGTGTGGCTGAACTGTTGGACAAAAATGGCTTGCCTGTCACTTTAGCCATTTTGCAAAATATTTCTGAAAATGCTGATGAAGTGAAGAAGATCCTTACTAAGCTTACAAGAACTGCTAGTCATAGGTATGAAGAAAAGATCTACTTATTAACAAAATTATTTCGAACAAATTTCCATAAAGTCTGCTGTAGTGCATTGTATCCTTTAATATGGACTCAATTTTTTCCAAACTAATATGTAAGCGACTAGCTGAATACCATGCTTCGCTATGAAGTACATTCAAATTAAATACAATGGTCAATGTATGCAATTAATGCAAAATATACATATATATATATATATATATATATATATATATATAAAATAAATACAATGGTCAGTGTATGCAATTAATGCCAAAAAATAATATATTTATAATAAAAATCATTACAGATAGTTTTATAGACAATAATGTAGAAGAAAATATTCAAATTAAATCTAATAGAACATACTAAAGAATATAGTACAGTTAATATAGTATAGTTTGAGGAACATTTCTTTTACTGTATTTTAATATTTTTTTGTATAATGACCAATCGTCTGCTACATTAGAAAGGAAAAAAAAATTTTTGTCTATTTTGTTGTTATGCATGTGAGACAAAATTAGTTTAAAGTATCACAAAAAGAAAAGAAACCATGTGATCAGCATTTAATAAATTAAATTATAAAAATTAATCTTTAAAAATTCAACAAAAATCAGAAAAGGGAGGTAAAGATTTGAAAAAGATTTCATTTTAAAGGAATTTTTATGATCTTTCTCATGATGTAAATTTTATAACCCTCAGATTATTATTTTAAATGCAAACTCAAAAAAAGTTACAAAAAAACTTAAAAATTTAATTTTAAAAAATCTAAGAAGAATTTTTCAAAAATCTTGCTAACCCCTACACTATAAGAAGAATTGCCATGCAAAATTTAAGGCCTTGCAAAATTTAATGCTATTGAACATCTCATCTACAAATGCACATTTTCTGTCTCAAATTATTTTACATTGAAAGCTTTATCTAACTTTAAAGAACTTGTTGTAATGTACAAACTGTCTGTGGTGAAATTTACTCAGCTGTTTTTATAGTCTCCACTAATACTCAGTTATCTGAGAGTAATGGTGGAAACTTATCTTTAATTTTTATTTTAATCATACTAAAACTTTAATCTAGATCATTTTCTTAGAATAAATGTAAATCTGAGGCTATGTTATAAAACGAATAATACCAAACCTGCCATAGCTTATATTCTGAATATCACTGCTTCCGAGAAACATCCTAAATATGCCTTTAACTCTGAAGCCTATGTAAAAAATTTAACTTTATAACCTCCAAATATTTAATACAAATGTTTAAAAGAAAAGTTCTTTGTTATTTTTTTCGTAGATAAATCAAGATTTGGAAAATAAGCTTATCAAACCAAAAATCTTTCAATTAGCAGATGCCTTTGTGTCACATTTATACTGTTGAACTCAGTGTACTGAATGCTAAGTGACTAGAAAAATATTTGTTAAACTTGTATTTGCATTATCAGTATCTGGAAATCAATGTTCAGTCAAACCTGTTTTTGTACAGTCTTTTATGCGATTTTTTTTAAAAATGTGGTATATGAATATGTATCAAGATTCTGTTTGCCATATGTAAATTCGCCATGAGGTTAGGTCAATCTCAAAGGTGTTGGCATCACTTTTTTTTCTATCAGTGTGTATGTACATATTGCATCAGCCATTTTCTTAAAAACTTATCACTGACTGCATGGTAACAAAAAATAAATAAACTCTATTATCTTCAAGTAACGAAAACGATTATGAACCAGTTCTTCACAAGAATATGCATGTTTTGGACTATGATGAATAGTATCGAATTATGTACATTTTGAAAATTTCTCCATATTTAAAATGAGAAATTAAAATTAAAAATAAATTTCCATGTGTAATTTAATTATTTATTTTGTCTGGAAAGCACTTTCTCACTATTTCATAAAGGTTTGACATATTTTCTAAATGAGACTTTTTTTATGCGGTCTCTCTCTGCCATATAAAATTTTTTTTCTTTAATATGTTGTGAAAAATTATTTGTTATAGTTATTTATGAAGTTTCTGAATTTATTTTTTGTGTCCCTATCTACTGCACAAAAACAGGTTTGACTGTATTGTGTTATTTTGGGGAAAAGTATAGGTCTATGACTTTTAACCAACAAAAAAATTTATATATATTTTATAGTGATGTGGAGGTGATTTTTATTTTAATATTTACAATAATCTGTTCCTTTATATTGTAACATTAGTCATAATTTAGCTGTAGATATGCCTGCCCAATGGCGACCAAAGTAATTGTATTTTTAAAAGATTCTGCTGTGTGTTGCTTATTAAAATACTTATGTAATACTTATTCAAGCAAAGAATTTCAGAAACAAATAGCAATAGTCTAAAAATAGTAAATAAGTCCAAAAGTAGTAAATAGTTAATAATAGTAAACAAATCTAAAAATTATATATTCTTTTTTAAAGGTTTCCTGTGCTGGATGAGTCAGGGTGGTTGTCTTTGCTGGGGGACATTTTAGACATGCATCATTTACTTTTCCAGTGTATTTCAGAAGAGGATTGTTATGAAGTATGCTAACCATGTTCTTGTTGCATTTTATATTTTCAGCTTCATATTCTAATAACTTAATATTGAGTTTTATTAAATTTATGCTCTATATTTTTTATCTACATAATCTGTCAGTCTGAATAGAATACCTCAATTTGTACAACAATAATAAAAATTTATTCCTAATTATTATATTAAGTTGTAAAACTAAATGCTTTTAACGTTAACTGCTTATAAATATAGCTAATAGTGTTCAATAGGGAAAAAATCTTAATTACATTAATGTCAGGGAAAGTTCGTTGTAAGTAGGATTCTGTATAGATTAATTCTCAAACCTTACCCATTTTACCATATTGTATTTAAGCATATTTTCACGTTTGATTTTAAGCTGTACTGTAGAGTTTAGGAAAATTGAAAAGATTTTATAATAAATTTATATAATAATTTCTATAGTTCAGTATGCTTGGGGCATTTTTAAAACAATTTTTTTTTATCATTATTAGCTTCAGGTTAGTGTAGTCTGGTAAGTTTATACTAATGATAAGGGTTATATAAACTGATAGAGTCAGAACAATATCTAATACATTATTTTTACCATGTTTTTATTAACTCGCTTTCTTGTTTGTTTGTTTGTGTGTGTGTGTGTGTTTATTTGTCCAGTACAAATCTTGCAATTGATTTTTAACAAACTTCCCGACTAGCTAGACATTTGAAACTTTTAGAATAGCTCAGAAAGCAATGACAGTGCATTATTTTAATACATTTAGCCATCTTTAAGCAGATTTGAATTCATTTTCAGTTAATTTTGTTTTGAATAATGGTGCAGCCATCTATCGCCGGGACGGGAGTGAAAAGTTAAATGCAAGTTAACTTCCAATTAACTTCATTTTCTTTCAAGTTGATGGGATAATTCATCAAAAAAATTTTAAAAAAGTATTTATTAATACATAGAATTGTCAAGTTTATGATTCAACAGAAAATTAAAAAACATGGTACATAAAAAGTTCTTTTTATCTTGTAATTATTAAAGATTTTAGTTTGGTTTGGTTTGGTTTAGAGCGATATGGCCATTTTTTGCTACGTGAGGGCTAATTAGAACCAGGATGTTGAGACTTTTACCGAAAAGTCTCAACATCTTAGACAACCTTTAGTTTTCCCGTAATGTAGTATTGCACTCACACTATTGTTTTGATTTTGGCAGTTGCCAAATATGTTTTCTTAATATCCTAGTAATTGGGTAATCAACCTTGTTAACCTAGTAAATTTGTTTGTAGATGACGTCATTATACCAGATTCTGTTGTATGACATCATTTGCATTCATCAAATATTAGTTGGGTTTTATTTGTTTACCCCCATGATTTATTGATTATGAGTTGGGATCAACTTGTTGTGTGCTGTCTATAATTTATGCAAATATTGTGTGTATATATATCGACTGTGTAGCAAGTGTGTTTGCTCTTGCTTTTGCTCTCACCCTCTTTTCTCTGTTTTGCCGGCTGAGGTAGAACCTATTGTAAGTAAGATGTCTCATGGCCTGCATGCCTGAGACAGTTTTATTTTATTATGTTTGAATGTAAATTAATATGTTAGTTTATTTATAACTTCAAATAAAGAAGTTTTATTCTATTTCTGTTTCTGCCATTATATACTGCCAGCCGCACTCTGCATATTGTCCCTATGTCTGATAATACAGGACCTACTGCTTAAAGCCAAATCTGAGCAGCTACAAACGTCCATGCCAAGACTGGGACTTGAACACATGGACTCGGATACCAAATGCCAGTACCCTAGTCATTCAGCCATCGTCCGGCTAAAGATTTTAGAATATCACATTATTAGACTACGAAATTTATTACTTTTGATTTTTTTCCCAGCATAATAAATGTTATTTCGCTTATTTAGTTTGTATGTATAGTTTGCTTTTTGCCACAAAAAGGATGTGTCAGGTGGTTGGTAGAAAAATAAAATTGGGTTGGAAATAATACCTGAGAATTGTGTTTTTGTTTTTTTCATATCAGTTACAAATTGTATGATATAATGTGCAATTATTCAGGTTGTTTAATAAGAAGAATCAATTAAAGTGTCAGGTGGTTGGTAGAAAAATAAAATTGGGTTGGAAATAATACCTGAGAATTGTGTTTTTGTTTTTTTCATATCAGTTACAAATTGTATGATATAATGTGCGATTATTCAGGTTGTTTAATAAGAAGAATCAATTAAAAATTTTGCTATTTCTGTGTTAAGTGGGGGAAATCATGATTACTGAGAATAAAACATTATGTAAAGCAGTGGTTCCCAACCCATAGAAGTCTGCGGACCACTAAGCCAGAAATTGAACCATATGTGGACCCCCCTCCACCAACTTGAGGGGGGAACCTTCCGGGGGTATGCAAGTTATTTTGTATCATATTCTAATAATAAAATAATTAAACTTTTAAGAAATTTTAATTTAACACCATCATGATAGTCATTGGATATATTCGAACCATCTAGTTCAATGTACATTGCTTTCAAAATCCCCATTTGCTTGGCAATTTTTTTATATGTGGTGCCAGACCACTCCCGAGGCTCTCGCGGACCACCTGTGGTCCGCAGACCACCAGTTGGGAACCACTGATGTAAAGAGATTAGGTATCAATACAAAGTTTAGGACATATTTCTATTTTGCTGTTGAAATTCTTTTCTTGCAAGCTAATTTTTTGTGAGTTTTAAAATTTGTTACCTTGCAGTAGCAGATTACTTGATAAATTACACCATGGCGATAAACACCATGTTGTTATTCTTTCATGGAGTTGTTTATTTATTTATTTTATTTATTAATTTTTTTTCACCCACAGATTGTTTTACAATCTTTGCTGTGCTCTGGGAAAATTGAAGGAATAACGTTAGCTGGAAAAATGATGGAATGCAATAATAAACTTAGAAAGCATCGAGAAACTGTTGGCACATATTCTTTCAAGTTACCCTATTGGAAGTCTGTAAAATTAGTCTTAGCTGCATCTCAAGAGTATTTCAATTCATCAGCTACTGCAACTGATCCATGTATGGCTCTTGCAAGGTAATATTTATTTATTTATTTATTTATTTATTTATGGGGACACATTATACATTTTACTAAACAAATGTTATGCATTGAAATATTTATGTCATATTTTGGGCATTAGAATGTGTTATCAAGCATATTTATTAGTTGATTCAAAAGTCTAAAGTAAAATAAAATGTTTAATTTGCAAATATTTTTTAATGTTGTTGTTGATTTCTTTGTTTGAATATTATTTTTAAAAACTTCCTAGGAACTGCTTGAATCTAATTGAAGATGTCCCAGCTAGTATTGAAGAAGAGTTGGATTTAATTGCATCTGTGTCTGTATTACAAGATTTTAATGTCAATATTCTACCATTGCAAGGTACAATTTATTTGTAGTATAAATTTTTTTTTTTTTTTTTTTTTTTTTTTTGAAAATCGTGTTAGAAATAAAATTAATGTTTAGCATGTAATGGACCTAGTTTTATCAAGATCACCTAGTTTGGGGTTACTTCTTTCAACCCCCAAAATCAATAGTTGTATTATATTATAAAATATTCATTCTGTTCTTTGTAAGATGCCTAAAATTATCCTTTCATTAATGTTTTCTCACTGTTATTGCTTTTATGAAATGTCTAATAAAGAAACTTATAGTATAAAAGATTATAAATATTTTGGGTATTACTTATTATAGTATTTTATATTTCTTACTGTCCGTGAAATTAGGAAAATATTTCACTTATTCCATCCTCTTTACTTTGAATCATTGTTCATTTAGAGACATTTGGTTGAAAAAATTCACTGCATTCTGAATTAGAATGTCATGTTCTTGAAATAAATGAATAAATTAAAAGCTTTGATATAAAATTTATCTCTCAAAAGGTGCAACAAATTTAGTTCAATATTTGTTAAAGTGAATACATGTTACAGTGTCTTTAATTGTTTAAAATAAAATTTCAGTAAGACTGTGTGAAAATAGAATTTCTCTTGTGCAAGAAGCCTTGCAGAAAAATGAAAGGAGTTACAAAAAATCTGAAAAGGTATTTAGTTTTTTTTTTCAATTTCTTTTACCAATTTTGTGTGGTTTATTTTTTTATATGCTGGGAAGTAGGAGAACATCTGCCTAGGGCAGGGGTGGGCAACCTTTTTAAGAGCGTATGCCAAAATCGGCCAAATCTCTAACAAAAATTTTTTCCACATGCCAACAGAAATTTCTTGAAAGCATATTTGATATCTTAATATTTGATTTGTAAGTGACTATGTGAATCGTGTAAAACTGATTGAATGAAAAAAATTCTGACAGGTTTTTTATGAAAAAGTTTTTTTGGGGGGATATTTTTTATTAGCTTGTAAGTATAACTGTAACTACCATACATATTCACATAATTTAAAGACATTATTAGCATCAACACAAAAATTTAACACTAACTGTTATTTTTTCAACTAAGCAGCCATTACATTTTTCCAGTTATGCAATTGTATGAATAAAACACAGTAAAAGGTTATTACATATAATCTTTTGCTGATTTTAAATCCCTTATAAAGGATGTATAAAAAGAGAAAATATTTATTTAGCTTCAAAACTATATTTAAACAATCCAGAACCTTTGAAACTTTCAAAAAAAAAAATCAGATAATACTAGAGACAGAAAACTTTCTAACTCTTTTTATATATTATCAGTGGGACTTCTGCTGCTGCAGAACTGATGGCAAAAATTTTATAACAGGTTTATATTTAGTAACCTTGAGAGATATGTATGCACCAGGGCTGCCGTCAACTGAGCCAGGGCCTGGGGCAAAATAATTCAGCGGGCTCCCTCTCCACACAATATTTGAACATTGTATACATTTTTTTAGTCAACTCTTATTTTAACCAGGCCCCCTGGAAGCCCAGGCCCTGGGGATTTTGTCCCCCCTACCCCACCATGACGGCAGGCCTGGTATGCACTACTAGTTTCAACCATCAGACTACTCCTGTTATGATACTTAATGAAGTTCATCAATGAGAACAAAGATTCTCAAGCATATGTAGATGAAAATATGAATAGAAATGCTACTGCAAGGGTTTTTAAACAGATATAATTTTCTGGAATAGTATTCCAAGTCCTTAGTATTTCGGGCAAGGACTTGTTTCGCGTGCCAGAAACAAGTCATCAGCATGCCATATTTGGCATGTGTGCCAAGGGTTGCCCACTCATGGCCTAGGGTAATAGCACACATTGTTCTAATAAATATTAAGTAAAAGCCCTGAAAATCATAGAAATCCTCAGAAAACAATCAATGTTGTTTTTTTCCCTCACCAATAAAGAAATAATCTTCAGTAAATTATGTCATGGCTGAAGAATTTGTTTCAAATTTGCTTTTTTAGCATAAAATACTGGCAGACACTTAAACAGATATTACAAAACTGCATGCATTGATAAACTCAATTAATCATGATGGAAAAGAAGACAAAATTTTGCATTTTAATTTCTTCATACGGGTATAATTTTTATTTCTCTTTAAGTTTTACCCCTTTTTTTACCCTCCTTTTTGTTGTAATATTTTAAAGGTCTTCAAACTTTTATATTTAATTTAGCAATTATGAATATATTTAATTATATTAGCAGGGCCCGATTTAGGAAATTCTTGACTGTAGGCACAACTCGGGATGGGGGCCCACTAACACTGATGTGGGCATAACATTTTCAAAATTGACATGCAGAAAAAATAATCATAAATCATTGTGAAAGTATCATTTTACCAAGAATTGGCTATTTGAAGTGTAGAAGTCTAGAACATTATCAAATAATAAAAAGTGATACAACATATTAACTTCATCATTAAAACACCAATACAATGCAACCAGAAAAATTTATTAATCCCTTATATACACTATAACATACATATGATGAACTATACATATAACTATACATAAATGATGAACCAATCAATCAAATTTGAAAGGATATATAAAAAAATTGTTATTAAAAAAGGCAAAATAAAAAAAATATTTAATTGGGAATTTTCTTTTTTTTCTTTTCTTTTAAAATAAAAATTTGGGGGGGGGGGGCAGGCCTACCAGGCCTAATGGAAAATCAGGGCCTGTAATATTAGTAAAATAATAATTGAAAATGTTGGAAAAGTATGAAATTATTGAATTTCTTATGTGTATAACCTTGATGAATAATCTTTTTGTATTGTTCTAATATCATGCCATTTATAGAGAATGTTTTAAAGAAGATTTTTTTTATAAAAGCAATAAATCAGTATTTGTGTATAAAATAATGTTAGAAGTTTTCAGTTTGTTGTAAAATTAGCATAGAAACAGAAAAATTTTTTAATGTAAATACTAAACTTATATTTCTGCAATTTAAAAGATCTCTTGAGGAATATAACTTAAAGTTACCATTACCTAATGACAACAAGCCAAGAAACATAATATTGTGTTTTTGTTTAAAACTAATTCTTGAATACTTTGCTAAAGATTTGATTTTTTCATAAAACTACTGAAATAGTTGTGTACATTTCCTCCTCCAAAAATATCATTGACTGTTTCTCTTTCTACTATGCCTTGTAGATATTAAGATACCTGAAAAAAAAAAAGTTTTTTGTTTTGTTTTGTTTTTGTGTGTGCATCTGTGAAAGTAAATGACATTATGAAAAAAACTGGTAAAATTTCATATTACCTGTGAATGTGCAAACTTCTAGGTTATTTATCTTTATTATGTGTGTATTAAGCATAGATAAATAGTGACTGAAAAATGCTTACATTTTAAACTAATAGTAAAATAAAATTAAAAAACTTTGATTGCCACCAAAGTTCAGGTTCATTATTAAAAAAAATTGTAAATATGATATTATAACTATAATTAATTTTTGGTGGATGGCATATTTATGTATGATATATTTTCATTTTAACTACAATTAAATACTTATACTGTGCTGCAACAAGCAGGTTATTAGAAAAAATTCTATTATTCTGTCCCATATAATTCTGTTGATAAAATATGCAAAATAGTGATTAGAGTTATTTATGAATTTGCTCTCAAGTTATTCAAGATTTTTAATAGAGCACTAAAAATAATTTTTGTTCTCATGGAAGCTGAGTTTTTATTATTAAATTTAATTTCCCTTTTTTGAATTATTCTTGTGTACTTATAGTTAAAGAAACTTGCATTCCTTCTTCGAGCTTGGAGTGAAAACAAACAAGAACGAGAAGGGAAAGTTTTAACCTTAATAGGAGAACGTGCTTTCCAGGTAAGCATTTTGTACTCTTGAGGCCTAAAATTTGTTCTGTTAGCATCTAAATGTTTTTTTTAACCTTTCAGTAGGCACGCCTGTGTACAAAGTGCAACATTTTCATAATTTTGAATGAATTGTTTTTACATGTAAGGTTTGAATTTTCTAAACAGTCTCTATTTATAGTTACACCCTTTCTAATGCAGGTAGGATTTTCTGACCATTCTATTCCTTTCCATTCATTGTTAGTCATGATTTAACCATGATAAACCAACGATTATACTGAATTACAATACGACAAAAGCAGGAGTTGATGTAGTCAGTCAAATGTGCAGCTAGTACACGGTATCCAGCATATCACGAAAATGGACTCTCTCATTGTTTTTTAGGTTGTTGGACATAATAGGAATCAATTCGCAAGTTGTCCTTAGATCCAATAAACCAGACAGTTTTGAAATAAGGCGATTGTATCTGCATTCTTTGACCTTTAATTATAAATATATCTCAATATCATGAACATTTTATATTGTGTCATAAAAAGCTGAATTATTATTTTCAATTTGAAAAAAAAAGTTTATTATAAAAGGAATAATCAAGGTTGAAAAAGATGTTGCACTTTGTGCCATACATGCTTGCTGGTGTTCCAAAAATTGGCACGCCTGCTGAAGGGTTAACTTTATTTTAGCAGGTTTGCCTTATGTTATTCTTCATGCTTTAAATTCTACAAACTTCAGTGATATGGGTAACACTCATAACATTACTTTTATCAGCTGCATCTCTCTTCTTTTGTTAATTATAGTATTGATATTTTAGTATGTTACATAAATCAGCTAAATTTTCTCCTTTCAAATTCTTGATGTAAGTCATGTTGTTCTTAGGCATATTTCCCCAGTAAAACTGCCAAATAGCTGTGTCAGAGCAGAGTGAAAACTGTGTAACATAATTTTCAATATATGTGCTCTTAAGAATGGGAATATTTTCTTTTTTAACCCTTCAGTGGGCATGCCAATTTTTGGAACACCAGCAGGCACATGGAACACAAAGTGCAATGTCTCTTTCAACCTTGATTATTCCTTTTTGCAATAAACTTTTATTTTTCAAATTGAAAATAATAATTCTGCATTTTATGACAGGATATAAAATGTTGATAATATTGAGATATATTTATAATTAAAGGCCAAAGAATGCAGATACAATTGCCATATTTCAAAACTATCCAGTTTATTGGATCTATGGACAACTTGTGAATTGATTTCTATTATGTCCAAAAACCTAAAAAACAATGAGATTGTCCATCTTCGTGATATGCAGGATACCTTGTAATAATTGCACATTTGATCGACAACACCAACTCCTGCTTTTGTCATATTGTAATCCAGTATAATCACTGGTTTACCACGGTTAAATCATGACTAACAATGAATGGAAAGGAATACAAGGGTTAGAAAATCAGAACTGCATTAGAAAGGGTGTAGCTATAAATAGAAACTGCTTAGAACATTCAAACCTTACATGTAAAAACAAATCATTCAAAAATTGCAAAAATGTTGCACTTTGTACACGGGTGCACCCACTCAAGGGTTAAACATTTCATTACTGCTTTGAGTTTTATACTCATGCAAAAAATTAATTCCTTGAAACAGCTGTAGATTTCTTTTATAATTTTCTGGTAGTGACTTTTTCTTCCTTACTTATGCTTCAGTTTGATTTTCATGTTTGATATTCATTTATCAAAAGATTCTTAATTTAGTGATTTAGCACTCTGTCATTTTTATCAAAGCATCTGCATGAGTTGAAAAGAACCTACTGATTCTGACAGAGGTACTTATGGTGTACCTGAGATTTACTCCCTTTTAATGAAACAGGTGTTTTCAATTCTTTTCATCATTAATGCCTTATCTTTGTATAGTGTTGTTTTGTTAGAGGGGAAATACAAATAATTTCTTTCAAATGCTGCATGCACTCTTATTTTGTTCATTGCTAATTTTAGGAGAAAATAACGTAGGTTGTAAATGCAAATAAGAAATAAATTTAACTATTACTTTTAATAATGCTGAGGAGAGGGAGGTAACTGATCTTAAAACTAGGATAACAGACTCAACAAACTTTAAAATTTGCTAGAAAACACAAAAAGTAATTCATAAAAGTATTAAGGTATTAAAGTCTTATTCTGTATTTCTTTATACTTTTGATAAAATAGTAGTATGAGGCTCTCAAAAAGGATATGTTTTAACTTGAAAGTAATAAAGTTGAGCATTAAGATTATTAAATTATTTTAACAGCTGATTTCTTACTCATAGAAAAATAAAGTTTTGGTAAAATGAGAATGAAATTGAGAGAGATAAGAGTGAAGTTTGTCAACATTTCTTGCAAAGTAAATGTTAATTTTAATAGTTTTAATATGGTGTGTGCTGAATATCAAGCATCAATCCATCCTGTGAGATCCATTAAATTATGAGATGTTAAGATTTTTTGTTCAGCTGTTTTCACTGTAGACAGATTTGTCTAATTTCTCTCTCTCTCTCTCTCTCTCTCTCTCTCTATATATATATATATATATATATATATATATATATAGATAGATAGATAGATAGATAGATATACACACACACAATGTAGAATAGATTTATGTGTATACAGAAAAAAGAGGAATATCAAATGAAAAGAAAGAAAATGATATATTTTTGGCCTATAACGATTTTGTCTGTATTTGAAAATGTAAAATATCCTTTTAGGCAAGAGATTATATTGAGTGCCTCTCTGCTTGCAAGAAATTGATGAATGGTGCTCATAAAGAAGGCTGGTTAATATGCTATACTTTGGGCAGCTGTGATGAGTTTAATAATCTTCAAGCAAGGTAATTTTTTTGTCTTTTTTAAAAAATTATTCACTCATTCTAAAATTTTTTTGCCAAAATTAAATAATACAAGACCCTTAAAATTTTTCACATTCACTGCAAGAAACTTAAAGGAAAAAAAATTCTAATAATTTATTTTTTCTTTTCCTTTCGTTCTGTTGAAAAATTCTACTCTTTTTTTTTTTCCTGTTTTCAGTAAAATTTGGCATATATGACAGACTATACAATACCATTTGTTGAAATATCCTGCATTTTTACTGTTTTGGGAGTGATATAAAAAATGAGAAGATAAAATTTTATCTGGGAATGTACTGTATTTCTTCATATGAAGTTATGTATGTCATCTCTTTAGTATTCAGAAAATCTCTCATGTTGAAGAGTCTATTAACCTACATTTTTGACTGCTGTCAAAATATTCAAGTGGTATATGTCTGTTCCATTTATTCGTTCCTTCCACAAGGGTGTGACATGTGCATTTTTCTTCCTCTTTTGACAGTTCTACATTTTGTAACTCAGTTAATTGGAGGTTGCATCCATATATGTTTTATGCATGAAAATAAGTAGAGTAAATTAAAATAGTAAATTCATGTGGGGAATTGCATTGTTGTAAATTAACTTTCCATTAGATTTTACATGCTAATGATCCCTTGAAGAAAGTTGAAAGTTACATTTATGACTGTTACCTAAATATGTAAGAAATGTAATTACAGTATCACTTTCTATCATAAAACGAATCCCGCATATATATATATATATATATATATATATATATATATCATAATTTAATAGCTGCTAAAAAGGCATAAAATTAATTGAATGGCTGAATTTTTTTTTAATATGTATAAATATCTTTTTTTTGCCTTGCAGCTAGTAAGAAAAATTGGCAGACCACCCCCCCCCCAAAAAAAAATAATAATAATAATAATAATAAATCGAAGTACTGAATTATTTTCTTAATGGGATGAGCAAAACTTTTATTTAAGCCTTTGATCATTGAAAATCAAGTATAATATAATGAAAAATCATATAAATTAGTTTATACAAGAAAAGTGTGGTTAACATAAATTACAACTGAAAACTCATATTGTCAAATAAATAATATTTATCCTTTTTCAGATGTGATCTTATGTCTTTTGCTGTATCATTTTGTTCAGAAGAATTGATAGAAACCATTTTAAAAAGGAGATCTGAGCTACAACTTCAGGTAATTACGATGTTTTTAAATTTTTTTCTAATCTCTTGAATCTATGAGCATATATCTTAAGCGCATTCACCTTTTATCTAGGTATTGCAAGCTCGGGTAAAATATCTTATAGGAGATGAAGCTGTGCACTTACCATATACTAATGCTGATATTATAAGAAATGTAAGTTTATTGATACTTTATATTTTGTTCTTATTGTTTATTGATAGATTATAAAATGGACAAGTTATTAAATAATGAAGTATACAGCATGTTTTTGAGCACAAAATATTCACCAAATAGTAAGTTGAAATTAAGAATTCATTTTGGATCTTATTAAAAAATGTATGATGACATATCAAATTACATATAATTTTATCTTATATTTTTGGTGATAATAATTATTCAGTCCTAATTTCCTATATAAGCTGTATAAATTTATATATATATATATATATATATATATATATATAGCCACCCCACTAAATGGCCATATTTTGTTCAGTACAAATTAAAGACTCCTTGTTATTCAAGAAACCCTTTTTCATGGCCACCTCTCAAAACAGCCACTTTTTTTTAGAACCATGGCTAGCCGCCATACAGAGGTTTCACTGTATATATATGTAATATATATATATTTTGTCATTGCATAGGCAAAGCTGTAAATGTTCCATTTTGTTTAATTGCACATTTGTGATTTTGCCTTTGAACAGATTAAAGACTCCATAGATCTAATGTTAAGGAAGAAACCCCTTTTCCATGGCCACCCCTCAAAATGGCCACTTTTTTTGGAACCATGGCTAGCCGCCATACAGAAGTTTCACTGTATATATATGTAATATATATATTGTCATTGCAAAGGCAAAGCCATTACTGGAATTACTAATTTGGGATTTTGCCTTTGAAATGATGTTATAATATTTTCAAATATTTGAGAATAAGCAAAAATTTCCAATGTCACCCAAATTGAAAATAATTCTCATTATGTCATGTTTTGAAAAGCATCAGAATTTCAAACTACAGAATAGTCTTAAGGATGCATAAAATTAGTCTTTGTTATCAATATTATTTTTTAATAAGTAACATTAAGTAGGTTGTTAACTCACATATTCAAATTTAGGAGCCTGAAAAGGAGTCAATGGATAGCAAAAATGCTTTGTGGCACACCAGTGAAAAAACACTTCAAGCTTTACAAGCTACAACTGAAACAACCAGAGCTGTTTTAACCTCTGTTAAAAGTGTTCAGTTTTGGAAAGATGCAGTCAAGTGAGTTGATATTTAAATACATGACTCAGAAGTTTTCACATAAAGCTGTGACAGTGTCTCATTTTATGATTAAGTAAATTGATATTTTTTAACACAAATTTCAAATTATCCAAGAAACATTGCATCTGAAGAATAAAAGTTAAGCAAAAAAGAACAAACTAATACCTTTAAACCATTTAAAGTTCTTGTTGTTAAAAACTTTTATTTATTTATTTATTTATTTTTATTATTATTATTATTATATATATATCCTGTAATGAGAAACTAAACAAATATCCAAAGAGCTAATACAGTTCTGTGAACACCTCTGTTGTCTGTAGATAGCCAAAAAATTACTGAATATCTTTGTATTGTACAGTACACCTCCATCATCTCTTCTAAGAAAGAGAAGAAAATTCATTTGACCAGTAATTTTTAGCTGTATAGAACTTTTGCATTCTTTTATATGTATACCGTAAAATAATTAAGACCCCCAAAAGCCCGTTAAATACAGTACACATTGCATCTAAATGCATTGCATTATGTGGCTCCTCTTTTAACAACATGTTCAGTGCTTATTTTATTGCTTTGACAGATTTGTATTCTTTACCATAGAATACAGATTTGTATTCTTTCTTAATACCTAACATTTAGTACCTTCCAATATGGGCTAGAAACTGTTAAGTATAAATTCTCACATAATGTAAGAGTGTTCAGAAAATTTATGCATAGAGTTTCAATGTCTGTCATTTGCCAAGCAATAGTGTCTTTCTAAGTAGTTGATAAATCAGGGAATGAAATATAGGTACATGACTGTTAATGAAAACATTTTTAGGATGCATGTTGTGTTAAAAGTTTAAGGCAACTATTTAACTAGTACATTAGCCAATTATATGTAGAAACAGAATATTTTTTATATGGTTGTGTATGTTTTTCTCTATAGATTGAATTCTTAATTGAGGAAATAATTTTTTTTTTTTAAATAAAGTGCTGTATATGTGATTTCATCTACTTTTTCGGCATGTGTGCTAATACAAAGTAATATGCTGACCCCAAATAACTTCCTCTAGGAGTCAAGTTCAAGGTGCGCCCATAAAGTAACCAGACAGTTTTTTATAAATAAGCAAAATATTACTCACCTTCGAATAAATTTATCTCCTTCAAAGTAATTAACAAAGGAGTCTATACAATTTTCCAACGTTTCTTCAAGTCATCAAAACACTGTTTATAGGTGTTGGAACTAACTATTCACAAAATACGTGTAATGTTTGATTTAATATCCAAGACATTTTCAAATCTCTGTCCTTTCATGGCCATCTTAAGCTTCGGAAAAAGGAGAAAATCGGCTGGCGATAAGTCAGGAGAATATGGTGGGTGATTTATCACTGTAATTGAATGCTTAGCAAGATATTGTTGTACAGAAATTGCTGTATGGTGCCTAGCATTATTGTGTAAAAAAAACCATTGCCCAGAATCAAACAGTTCCTTCCAAACTTGCCTTATCCTGTTTCTTAATCGAAAAAGCACCACCTTGTAAAAATACTGATTGTTTGATTTTCAGGAACAAATTTCTGGGGAATAAATCCTTTGCAATTAAAAAATGCAATCAGCATCACCTTAGTCTTTGATTTTGACATCCGTGCATTTTTTTGCATGGGAGATGGCGGTCCTTTCTACTGTGCACTTTGTCTTTTTGTTTCTGGGTCGTATTGTAGACACCAGGTCTCATCTCCTGCTATAATACACTTTAAGAAATTGTCCTGTTGCACAGTACTCAGCAAATTTTCACAGCAAGCTTTTCTGTCTTCTTTTTGCTGTTCTGTCAAAATTCAAGGTACAAATCGAGCACACTTTTTTTATTTTCAGATTTTCAATTAAAATTAATCTACAGCTTTATTTGCTTATCCCAAGCATGTCTGAAAGTTGCTGAGTTATTGTACGTCTATCAGATTTTACCAAAGAACAAATTTTCTCCACATTTTCCTCATTCTTTGAAGTTAAAGGGCTCATCTTCAATGCTTTCTCACCCCCATTTAAAGCAGTTGTACCACTCATACACTTATGTTCTTGATAATGATGCAACACTATATACTGTTCAAAATATCTTTTAAGTTTCGGTAGCAGATTTACCTAATTTGTAACAAAATTTAATGTTACAACGTTGTTCCACTCCGAAGCAAATTTTTTTTGTATAATGCCTTCTCAGTAAATGAAAATTACTACGGCATTTTCATATGCAAATGACTAAATAACCAGTTTAAACTGGCTTTAACAAGAGTTGAGATGTCACTCTTAGTAGCCAGGCGATTATTCTTCCACTTATTTTTTTAGCGATTGATCTTTTAATTTGTCTGGTTACTTTATGAGCGCACCTTGTATATCATCATTAAGAGTTTACTTGACACTCATATAGTGTCAAGTGAACTCCTACTAAAGATATGTTTCCATATATGTGCACTATATCACACTCATATAGTGTGCGTATTTTTGGCTTTTTTCCCCCCAATATATACATATTAAAATACTAAACTGTGTGTATCTCTCATATAATGTGTGTATGTGTATACTCACACATATACACACCTACTACATGTATATGAATCTTAAATAGTTAACTGCAGAAATTTGGAGCAATTCTGGTATTTCCTTAGTATTTAATAAAATGTTATAAAATTATAGGGATCAAAATGTTTTATATCCCATCTTATCCTATATAAGAGGGATTAAAAAAAACAACAAAAAAAATGTTTGGTCAATAATACAATTTTAATAACTGTTCTAAGTTATATATATGTATAAAAATTTGGATTTTTTTTTTTTGGGGGGGGGGGAAGAATGTCTTAAATCAATTGAGTTATATGGATATACTTTCAATTTAATCAATGCTATTTAAATTGTACTTTGTAAATTATTTGTTATAATGTTAATATATAAGTCATTAAAAATTGTGAGAATTAGGGAAGTTTACCATGAACTTAAGAAGTTACTTTTATTTTTATTTTATAGATTATGTAGAAATTTAGAATTTTGCTTTAAACATATCAAATTAATTTCTTTTTTAAACAGTTCTACGAAATACTGTACAATGAATTGTTTTTTTAAACCTAAAACTTTTTATTTAAATTAGTTCAGTATTTACTTAGTTAATCATTTAATATTTAATTCAAATGGCAAACATTTCATGTTTTTTACTATCCTGTTTTCAGTTAATTAAATCATAAATTTTTGAATGCATGTTTTACAGAAATACCAGCATATTGCTTATATATTATTTTTCAGGTATTCCAGTGATCAAAAAGGGTTTCTGATTTTCAGAAATTACTGAAATTTTATTATGTTATTTTGTATTGGTATACTTTGCTATGATTTACACTTATTTCATTATTAACTCATTATGTATAATGAATATCATATATGTATTGATTTTCCTGTTTTATTTATATGCTGTCCTTTACTAAGTTTTTATTAATTCTTGTTTAAGATGTAATTGTGTATTACTTTTGTTATTGCATGTTTTAAACATTATCAGAGATGGCCCTTTTCTTTGCACTTCATTTTTTGCATTTTATTTTATGACTACTGAAATACTTTTATGTTAAATGTACTCCATCACCAAAGTTTTTCATGCAGATTATTTTATATAGAAAATTTTATTGACGTTTAAAATTGGTATGGGAATGTATTCTCTCATATAATTATCATATTTACTTTGATATATATTTTTGGATTGACTTTTTCCTATTTACTATTGCATAGACTTTGTTTATAGTTTAAATATCTTATGAAACAACTAAGCTTCCCATTTATTCAAAAGATGACCCAGAAGAATGACTCAATAAAAATTATTATGAACATTTTGAAAATATTTTTGTATAGGCAGTGTTGATTGTACAACATTGTAAATGATTAATTTCACATCAGCTTATTAATTTTTTTGTACATTTATCTAATGCAATATCTCCTGTCTTTCTTTGATGCTTAGAATACTCTATATTGACTTAATTATTATGAAGATGAAATCACCTATGAGTTCATCTATGCTCAAATGAGTTTTTATTTTGGGTATATGAATTCACGACATATGTCTGAAACATTTATACAAATAAAAAATGTTACATTTATAGTTTTTACAGTTATTTTTACAGTTATAGTATTGCATAACATAACCAGTAACTGTAGAATTTATTTCTGTGGTTTTCTCACATTATTATGTTTAGTGTAGTTTTTCTTTTAAAGATCTTAAAATTATCTCACTCTTCAAGCAGAATTTTATATTCATTCTCTTTTTACAGTAAATTCTTTGACACATCTGTCAAAAACTTACTGTGCACTGTAGCATACAGTTTTCGATTTTCTGCTATTCTAGTTTGAAATATTACAGTTGAAAAACTGTATATAGATCCATTTTTGGTGATAGTTTACACTTTCTCTGTCAAAAGCCACTTATGAAAGTTTTCTGTAATCTACTTCTCTGAACTCAGTGTCAGTCATTTTTTTCTTTTTTTAAACTTAACTTTTAAATAATTCTTCGTTAATTAGACTACTTCTTCATTATAATTTATTTCAGTTTATTTTTTGTTATGAATTGTCTGTAAATTTATTATAGTCAGCATTATGGAAATATTTTCAATTTGATTCTTAGTTCTTCTCAAATATTCCTAAACTTGGTGATTAACATCAGTCTAGTGCAAAAAAGATTTCTGTACATATTCGAAAGGAAACATTCATTAACTGTGTCTGTTTGTTTAATGTGTACTTTGATTGTTATATTTCCACATTACATTATTTTATAAGTTATTTGATTGCTAATTTTTAAAGAAGATTCAAAACTTATTTTGCCTTTAAATATCAAATATCTACAGCTTTCATAAATAACTGTAACTGTTTTTAATCTATTGTGTACAAAAATCTATAGTGTCCTTTCTGTAATTCTAATAGTACAATTGAAGGCTAGTAAAAAGTACGTGAGAAGTAAAAACCTGTTAGTTTGACTCAATATGCTACTTGTGTGATTCTTGCCATAGGCAAGCCGGTGGTAACTGAATGGCTAGGGTGCTGGCCTTCGGTACTAGAGTCTTTGGGTTCAAGTCCCACAATTGGCATGGATGTTTGTAGCCGTTCAGAATCGGCTTTAAACAGTAGGTCCCGGTCTAATTAGCCCTCGTGTAGCAAAAAAATTACCATAGCTCTCCAAAACCACAAACAAACAAACTTGCCATAGGTAAATATAGTTGGAAAGAATAAAAATTTTAATTCTGGGAATATGCTAAAAAATAGTTGATGTATTTATTTTTTTTTCAGATAGATAATTTTTTATTAGAATTCTGTGTAGCGAGAGTGCCAAGTTTTATATTTCATACACTAAATTTATGTTTATATACACTTATTACATAAAAATTACCTTAGTGACTGGGCCAGATATGGGCATGTTAAATCCGTAGACCTGAAAGTCCTTGTATGAGGTCAGTAGGTGGGGAAGGTAAATCCCCCAGATGTCGTCCATGGGGTTGCTCAGTCAAAATTGTGGTGGCACCTAGCCAAGTCATACTCTGACCCTTGTGGAGCTATTATAAACCAGAGTCGTACTATTCAGACCAAAGCCTACGAGGTTTGTTCAAAAAGAGACTGAACTTTTGAAATTTTGTGCTAATGTTGCACAGTTTGAATTTGTGTGCCATGCTACACCTAGTGGTATTCTTTTGAAAAAAAAAAAAAAGGCTTGCTGCATTGCAGTAATTTGATCAGTTAGTAAATTAGAGCCGGACAAGTAAACACCTGCATTTACCAACCACTCTGCGAAGTAGGGAGAAAGTGAAGATGTATGACTTTGTGGAGTAACGTTGTAATGTTAAATTTTGCTTTAATATCAGTAAATCTTTTTTTGAAATGTGGACATTGCTTCAGCAGGCCCATCAGGAGGACTGTATGAGCCGTACACTATATTACAAGTGGTTTACATGTTTCGAATCTGGCAGATCATTGATCGACAAAGATCCAAGATCGGGACGACCCTCGTTGTCAACGAACGATGAAAATATTGATGATGTTCAATCTGTGATTCGTGGAAATTGTCGTTTAACTGTGCAGGAGGTTGCAGAAAAAGTCAGAATAAGCATCGGATCATGTCATGAAATTTTGACAGGAAAACTTGGGTTTACAGGAAGATCTTGCACTGGAAGTGGCCTGGTCTGAGGGCAAAACAAGAGTTAGATGTTGTACCACGACAACGTGCTAAGTCACTCAGCTCTGCTTGGTGGCGAATTTTTGGATGGTAAAGGAACCCTCCATTCCATTCAAGGATAAACCCTCCATTCCAACATACATAAATGCGCTACACATGAAGCTTAATGATACATTCTTATATAAAATATCATTAATGTAATTAGTACTATTATACTTTCATTTTATAAAGTCAGTGATACAAATGTCTAGCATTTAACTTTACATCTTTAGCTACATAAAAGCTCACAGTAAAAGTGTTGCAGTTTTTTTATTCTTTGAACATAACAAATATATTTCAATTGATAAAAAATTTGTGATTGTCCTGATTTCCCCCCCCCCCCTTATTTGTCATTATACATTCATTTTTTCAAACTTACCTATATATTGTTTGTGTTTTTATTTTGCAACTGCTAAAGAAAAAATTTTTGTGAAGAATTTTATGAAAAGTTTGGATCAGTGTTAATGGCTTACTCATAATAAAGATTTTTGTTACATAAACTATTTGTGGATTGTTTTAGAATAGTAGTAGAAATTTGTTATAGTGTAATTTAAATATGTATAAACACTAATTTGTTGTTTCCTTTTTGCACTAGAATAGGGGGTTTGTTTGTTCGTTTGGAGACCAGTTATTGTTACATTTGCATATTGTTATGAAGGGCAATGACTGTTCTGACTATAGATAAAAACATATATCCATAGTTCAGTACTAATTTAGGTGTTCAAAGACAGTGTGAGCTGTTAATTTTTAGCTCTTTTTATTATAATGTTAAGTCGATCCTTCTGCCTCCCACACCTTTCGGTTATAAGGCAAACATACTCTGATAACTGCCCTTACGGCGGCAATCCTGCTAGACCACAACAGAACACGCAAGGGCAACCCGTCTAGTTCAATGCAACGATAAAACAGATCAATACAGGCCATTTGGTGGCAAACGACTAGTTTAATTAAAGTTAGCTAGTTAACAGCCGAAAAAGTCTATTCCCGGTTCCCTTTGAACTTAGTCCTACATTTTTTTTATTATTTATATATTATATATATAAATATACACATATATATATATACACATATATTTATACATTATATACATTATTATAATGTTAAGTCATTTAGTTTAGTATGTTTTGAAGGTATTACATAACCAGTACTTTAAATAGGATTTTCCTATTTAAAGTAGTAGAAATTTGTAGCAGTGTAATTTAAATATGCATTAAACACTAATTTGTTATTTCCTTTTTGCACTAGAATAAGGGGTTTTGTTCGTTCATTTGGAGATCAGTTAGTATTATATTTGCATATTGTTATGAAGAGCAATGACTGTTCTGATTATAGATAAAAACATATATCCATATTTCAATACTAATGTAGGTGTTCAAAGACAATGTGAGCTGTTAATTTTTAGCCCCACTTATTATAACACTAAGTCATTTAGTTTAGTATGTTTTAAAGGTATTAAATAACCAGTACTTTAAATAGGATTTTCTTCTCTCTAGTTTATTTCTTGGTGTCGGTGTGATTTTTCAAATTCAGGATATCTTTGATATTTATTTTTATTCTGCTATTCTGTCTTTGGTTCTTAAGCATGTATTATTATTATTTTTTGCTTGCTGTTTCAAAATCTTTTGTTTTCTCTATATTTCTTTCTTGTTTGCACTGTTATTGTGGCAGATTTCCTGCATTTTATGATTTATCTATCCCCTGTATAGTGTTTGCTCTATGGGTTTAACTATAAATTTTACTGTAGAATTTTCATTCTTTTCCTCATATTAGCCTCGGTAATTGCTTAAGAGATTCAATCTTTATTGCTTTCTTTCTTAAGATATTTATCCCAACCATCTTTACTCTTTTCGCTGCTTTTTTACTCTGTGGAAAATGTCTTAACTTCAAACAAGCATCGGTAAGTTCAGTTTTCTTCACCTGGAAAAGGCATTTTTAATCAGAAATCTTTAGGTACTAGTATTGATTGTAATCTCTGTACCTTATATAATTTTATTTTATTTTTCTATTTTGGGGGGAATTTAGGAGGTTTATTGAAATAATATGATTTTGTTGTTGATCTGGAAAAAGTAATACTTTTAATGAATTTCAGAATTTTACTTATATAATAACAAACTCAAAAATTAATTTCTATTTCTTTTAATTTCATATTAGGTATATTTTGTAAAACGATTTATTTATTTAAATTACTTTCAAACATAAAGAAATATTTTTTTTATAAAAGTAATTTCAAAGGGTATGTAGGTTATATTTCAAGTATAATCTAAACTGTTTTTCATAATTGTTTTGAGTTATAAAAAGATTTCAATTATTTTATTGATTTTACATAGAGCACTTTGTTTAGCTTTCATGCAGAAAAAAATGGCTATAGTTCTTGAAAAGACAACCTACTATCTGTCACATCTCTAATACTGAAATATTTATTTCACATATGGATTTTATGCCATTTTATGTTTTTAATATGTTTAATTATTAACTAACTATTAAAATTATCACTTGAAATATGAGGGAATCATATGCAGTATAAAGCAAATATCCAGTTGAAAAATGCAAACTGCTGGCACAAATTTTTGATATTTTATCTAATAGTCTTTGATTGCCAAAGTAAAAGTACATAATTTTCTTAACCCAAATCGTAACAATGTTATACAATTATACACAAATTAAAAAATAAGGTCGATACTTTTATCAAATTTTAGATTTCTTTGATCATATAACATTTTAACTATTTCTAAAATCATAAACAAAATCATAATTTCAATAAAACCAAAATTTGAAAACTTACATGCAGAAAAGCTTGTAAAAAATTTAAAGAATTCTTTATATATAAACAATACACACACACACACACACCCACACCCACAACAAAAAAAATTAATTTTCAAGTTTCCAATCATCTATTTTGTTGGAAACGTGGTAAAAAATAGTTACAGAAAAAATAGGAAATAGATCTATTTATTATAAAGTATAATTTGATTAGTCTTGTAAAAGCTTGGCTTTTTATGAATCAAATCAGTTTTTGTATTATTAAAATTTGAATTTATTATGTGATAAAAATATTATTTTACAACTTCTAAATTTTTATTTTGGTAGGATATTTTTACATTATTCTCTTTATTATGTTGTTAACTCTACTTTACAAAAAATAAATTGCAAAATAGGGCCATCTCAGAATTAACATGTGGTACTAATTCTTTTTACCTGATAACACATAAGTTGTAAACATGCAGGTGTGTCTAGCATTTTTTATTTTTTTTTATTTATTCACTAATAGAATTAGTTATTATTCCTGTTGGGTGAATAGTAAAATTCCATAACTGGAATATGTTAAAATTAATTTATATTATGAGTCATCAAGAAGTCATAATATTGATGCCCTTTCATATTTTCCCTTTAGATAAGTTTTAAACTTTTTCATTCTATATTTCATGTAAATAATTTTAGGTAACATTAACATTCAACTCTCAGGAACTGAAAATCAAATCAGTTTTTTAAATATTAATTTTAATGCTCTGAAAACTTTTCTACTATTCACATAATCTTTTTCTATTAGTTCAAGTTTTCATTAATATGGTTTATATTGTGTTGCCAATATATATGTATTTATTTTACTAAAAGCATTAAAAATATGTTTTCTAACTTTCATTTCCAATTTATAGAGTTTTCTGAACTTTGACATTATGAATTATTTAATTCTAAATTTGGTGACGGAAATTTTTCATTTTTAAAGTACATATTTGCTTTTAAAGTTTAGGTTTAATTTTTTCCCTTTACAAATAAAATATGTGGGGTTTGTTTTCATTATTCATATTCAATTAAGGAAAAATTAACTAAGTTATGTGTGAATCTATACCTATGTTTATGTTTATGCAGGTATTTAAACAATATACTGTTGTGGATGTTTATGATCACCCAACATTATGTTATAGTAGTATATCAGTATTTTCCTAGCTATATATTTTAGAAAACCATACAAATATTATACATTCTATTATTATATAAACTATGCATTGTTCTTGGGTAAAATATATTTCATTCTCTTGCATATTTAGCTGGATTCAACCACTTGGACTCTCATGGAGTGAGGAAACTTCTGTTGTAGAAGATGGAAATAAAAACTTAAGTAAACAGGGTATTTGTGCATTTTATGATGGATTGGTGGAAAATGCTCATATTAGTCATGTAAGTATAAACTTAAAAGAAATTTAGTTATTAAGTTCTAATGTTTTATAATTCTAAAATTGTTGTAATGAATAAGTTCAATCACCATTTTCCAAAGCAGTTACTAGAATAGTATTGTAAAATTTTTATAATTTTTTTCCTACATACAGACATTTAAAGTTCAATAAAATCCACTATGGCTCTTATCTTTTTACATTGTTGCCTGTCTAAAATTTATAAATCCAAAGGAATTTGGTAGGCCTTATGAGCTCTTTCTTTTCAATATGCCTTTGACACCAAATCCTATTTATTTTTGACTCTTTATCTGCACATTGTTTCAAACATAGAAAATGGAGATTTGAAACCTGCTTCAATTTCAAGTCTGTATCACACATTAATTTTGAGGATTTTATTGTTAAGTTAATTGCTATCCCAAGTAAGAAAGAGGGAAAATGATGCAGTTTTAATAATGTTACTTCCAATACAGCAGGCACAGAGACATTAATGTTGGCCAAAAGCACAGTACAGAATACACAATACAAAGCACAAAATTAAATACTAGCAGACAAAAGCTCTCTAGCTTCCCAATATTGGATAAAAACAAAAGAACTATGAAGTGCTGGACACTTAGAAGGTGGTCAGCAATCTTCAGTTCGGCGCTGCTGCAGAGGGGGCACATGGGGCTATTCAGTATGTTGGTTCAATGGAGATGAACGGCGAGACAGTCATGCCCCATCGTTAATCTAAAAGTTGCGACAGCCCAATCTCTTGGGCATTCAGGCAATCGAAGGATAGGGAGGTGCCATAATTTTTGTTTGGCAAGTTCTTTCAATTCAAGCTCTTGTAGTTGTTTAATTTTCGAATTTACTAAATGTGCAGCTGATGTATAGTCTACTGAACTGCACAAAGCTTGAGTGACATTAGTGGCTAAGTAAAATTTTAATAATGTCATGTCCTCTTTTTTGAGTAGTATGCTATAGAGCAGTGTGTCCCAAACTTTTTTGATTACAGAACCCTCAGAACATTTTTCAAAGTTCACAGAACCTTCTATATTTTTTTTCAATAAGACCTCCTCCTCCCCTAAATTTAATATAATCTTGAATAAAACAAATATTGTTTTAGCAATTAGATTTTATTGAATTAAACAAAAAATTGCAAAAAAAATTCTTCATAAAAACAAATAATAGTGATTATAAAAACAAAAATATGAGGGTAAATAAAATATGGCTTTGACATCAGACTGCCACACTGAACCCGTAAATTTTTTGACGGAACCTCAGGGTTCCATGAAACACACTTTGGGAAACTCTTCTATAGAGCATGCCACATCTTTTAAATGAATAAATCCATAGTAGTGTCATGCATGAAAATATATTTGATGAAACATTTAACAGTAGTTATTTTCATCTTTCAAAATAGTAATTTTCAATGTTTTTTCTACTCATTTATTTTTTAGGATAACTGTGTCAGATTATTCTTTGTACTGAAGATGTCTACTGAAAAAAATATTTATTCTAGTTTTGTATTCTCAAACCGACAGATTTCTTTTTAAAAAGTGACAGTTAATTGTAGCTGCTTTTTATGTCAAATTTTGGGATACATTTCCCAAAAATTTTATTTTAAGAAAAGAAATACAACTTTATAACTAATTGCACTAAGTAATTTCATATTAAGAAAATTTTAATGATTATGTAGCTTCTTTTCGTGTAGTTTTAATTCTTTTTGGTGCATATTTAAGTTTATATTAGCAAAAGAAAAAGTCTCTCTTGTTATGATGCTTTTGCTGTTGCAGCAGAGGTCCAATTTTTGCAGTGAATACAGTTATTTTCTATTATATGTTTGCAAATAATTTTTTGGTTAAGTTTTAATATATTGGTTAAAATGTATTATAACTTAAGTTAAAGTAATTATTAAACAATAATAAACATGATTCTAAGTGATTTTAATAATATTTACCTTTCAGCTTGAGGCAGACTATGAACGTTATGCAAGGCCAGACCTAAGTCAATCTCAAGAAATTGCATTTTGTATTTTGCGTGCTTGTTTAATTGAGGATTCACTGAAGTTTGAATCTTCAAAGTCCTGTATTGAAACTAATGGTATGCAAATTTATAATTTCAGTAAAATGTACTAATTTGTAATTAATGCAACAGAAAAAATTTAAATCAATGTGGTTTATTGTAGACATTTTTAGATTATTCTATATATCATGGAACTTTTCTGAAAATAATTTTTGTATATTTTCTGATCAGGAATTTACTCTCTTACTTTCTCTCTTTTTTTAAAGAACGTTTACATTTTTTCAGACTATGAATTTAGAGTCTTTTTCTATATTTTCCCTCTTCTTTTTTTTCAGTATTACTGGATATGAGCAAAGTTTATTTGCCCGAGGATATAATTCTTAGTTTAAGCATTTTACTGTGTTTGAAAGAGGTAATAAGATAAATTTACATTATACTTTTTTATTCAATTTTTACTCTGTACTGGGCTAGACCCTTCTTTCCCTTATACATATACTAGCTGAATAACCGTGCTTCGCTACGGAGTACATTCAAATTAAATGCAACGGTCAATGTATGTAATTAATGCCAAAAAAAATATTAACGGATATTTTTATAGACAAAATAATGTAAAAGAAAATATTAAAAATTGAATCTAATAGAACATACTAAATAATATAGTACAGTTTGAGGAACATTTCTTTTACTGTATTTTGATATCTTTTTGGATAATGTTCAATCGTCTGCCACAGCAAGAAAAAAAATATTTTTTTTGCCAATTTATTTCGTTGTTATGCAGATGATACAAAATTAGCTTCAAGTATCACAAAAAGAAAAGAAACCATGTGATCAGCATTTAATAAATTAAATTCTAAAAATTAATCTTTAAAAATTCACCAAAAATCAGAAAATTGAGGTAAAGATTCGACAAAGATTGCATTTTAAAGCAATTTTTATGATCTTTCTTGTGATATAAATTTTATAACCCTCTAATTATTATTTTAAATGCAAACTTAAAAAAAGTTACAGGAACAGCTTAAAAATGTAATTTAAAAAAAATCTAAGAAGATTTTTTCAAAAATTCCTCTTAGTGCACCCCTACACTATAAGAAGAATTGCCATGTAAAATTTCAGCCCTTTAGGTCCAGTGGTTTGGTCTGTGCATTATCTGTCAGTCAGTCAGTCAGTTACAGAACTGTTTTATATATATATAGACTAATAAAGTAAAATGTATATCTTAAATGTACATACATTTTTTTTTAATAAGATTTTTTTGTGAAGCATCACCTCGGAAACATGAATGTCTTTATGATTCTGTTATCAAGTTTTAGTAGTACCTATCATTCTTCTTACCATTAATGTTATGTTATTGCAAAAAAAAGTTGCATTTGAAGTTGTAAATTTTCCATTTTTCAAACAGCCTGAAGAAGCTGAGCCTATGTTCAGGACTTTGCCAAGTACGCCTGTTGTTCTTCAGTTTGCAAGTCTATATTATGCCATTAAATTTTTTTTTCACATCGGCATATCTTCTTTATCATTAGGGAGTGAAACAGATGTTGATCCCTCTAGCATCATCAGAAAAGTAATTATTATTTTTAGAAATGCTTTTAAAATGATCTCCATGTTTTTTCTTCCATTGGCACCTTCTTAAATTAAAATGCAAATGACTTTTATAGAATATGTTGTTTTATAAGTTTAAGTAATACATTTTACATGAATGGTATTATATCTCTTATGTCAAATGAAAATAAATAAACAATATACTTTATAAAACTCATATATAATCATGACTTAAATTTATATATTATTTATATTTTTTTACATAGGATTGTTTTGGGTTTTTTAGTTTATCTTCAAAGGTTTTGTTTGTGAAAAATAGCATACTTATGAAACTCTTAATAAATTTTTTTTTAAACTTTTTTTTAAGTCTGCGATAATTTTTTTTCATCTTATTTTAGGCTTTAGATCTGGGGAAATCTAAAAAATTTGCAAACTCTGAAAAATGTCAGAAGTTGATAACTCTTCTAAACAAATATAATAAAATGCTGTATGATTTCATTCAAGCGGAAATATTGCATAGTATTGGTGGAGGTGTTGACACCACTCGATTCACTAATGATGATGAATATAAAAAAGATACTATACTAGGTATTTCTATGTAAGTATTATTTTTCTTTTTTATTCATCTGTTTGTATGTTCTTGTTGTCTTATTGATAACATGTATGTTTGGTTTTGTAGTCTTAAAATCTCTTTTCAAGTACAGTCAATTCCGGTTAATCGGACCACAACGGGACGCAATCATTTTGGTCCTAATAACCGGCTGGTCTGATTATACAAACATGCCCTATTAGGCTTATGCATTAGGATTTATTTCGGTTCTTTAGGATTCAGTCCGAATAAGCAGCTGGTCCGATTAACCAGTGGTCCAATTAGCCAAATTTGACTGTACTTGAATATGTTTCTCATTTTATGGTTTATGTGGTGGTTTAGAGCTTTTGTCTTCTGTTATGTATCTTTATAAAATATTCCATCTTTGATTGTCATTTGTTTTCTTTCACTCAGGACTCTAGATGACAGTGTTTTTCACACAGCTGTATCTCTAGCACATCACTACAATTTATCAGTATGGGATTTGTATATGACTCACTTAGAATATTTGTTTTCAGAAAGCAGGTAAAGTATTTCTCTGTTCATGTATCAGAAAATTTTAAAGAAAATTAAATGGAAAAAACAGTGATATCTAAATTATTTTTTCATTTGAACAGATATCTGATATTCAAATTTCATATTTAATTTACTGAAAGCCAAATATTTCGTTATTGTATCATTTATATTTATATTATTTATACAAAAAATAAATAAATGTTTACCGTAAAATCTTGACTATAATACGCACACGTTTATAATACACATGCTTGATTTTGCTCACAATTTTCAGGAAAAATTAAAATTCGACTATAATTCACACCCATAACATATCAATTTTTTATTTAAAAATTGCACAAATACTTATTAACATAAATAAAATTTGTGATAAAATTAATGAAAATATCAAATTTAGTAGTAAAAAAAAACTTAAATTTTTAATTCAAAATAAACAATACTGTCATATTATCAGTCTTAATCACTTTCACTAGAATACAGCTCATTTATTGTTTGTCATTTATTCAATGTTTAAAACTACATTTGTTGTACACGAGTATAATACGCACCCTCATTTTTGTGGACTAAAATGTGAAAAAACAGTGCGTATTATACTCAAGATTTTACAGTACTCTATGAACTACTCAAGATATTTTTAAAAACATTCTTGGGTGTAGCAACAAAGGTGGTATTTTTAAGATCCCAGCTTGAAGCACAGATCTATCCTATACAAATAAAATATTCAGCTTAAATCTATAATTTTTTTCTGTTACATTTTTATATAATATTTAATTTTCTCACTAATCTTTCATTATTTCTTTCATATGCACAAACAGGGGATGAATAGAAAGGGGCGTGACCCATCATAAGAGACAACCTCGCCAACTTCCCCCTTTCATGTGTCCCCCAATTAATTTCTTCAATAACTATCCATTATTTCTTCAAAATGTGCAAACAATCCCTATATATCTAAAAGAAAACTAAACTCATGGCAAAACAGTCTGCTATGGACCAAGTCCGGCCCTGCCCATTTCCGCTTTCTTGACCGTGGGCTTGGGGGGGCGATATAGCATATATCTCAGTAAGGTGGTCAACCTGACGTGGGACCCCCCAGAGTTTAGTTCCCGGGCATGCTTGGGAACATGCTTGGGTCCTCATTTTATTGACCCACTCAAGGGATGAAAGGCTGAGTCGACCTTGCCCAGTCACAGGATCAAACCCTGGACCTGTGGCATGGCAGCTTGATGCTTTTAACCACTGCACCACCCCTATATATCTCCCTAATATATTTATGAATTTCTTTTTTACCCAAATTACTGTATTGCATGGTAATATTTAGAATTTTAAAAGAGAATTAAGTAATGTAACATTTTACCTCCCAGATTTAATTCAATTAGGCCCACCAATTAGTTAGCAAGCTGTTGAGAATTTTTCATCTCATGCAAGTTTATCTGTAGAACTATTGTCAAACGGCACCAATTTTTGACATCATATAGAAACTAACTATGGACTTATGCTTATTATTTATTTACTTATTTATTTCTGTTTTCATAGATTGTATATTATGCATTTTTTAAGTATAAATTTTATTAATTTTAAAGAATAATGGATTTTTCATGCTTTATCTCTTTTGTAATAAGTATATTTCACAAATTTTTATGAAAATATTTCTTGTTTAATTTTTTACTGTACTGAATGTTATTTCCGAAATCTTTTCAGTGTAACAGCTGTTATTATATCTGAGAGGACAGAAAGGCTCAAACTTTTACAAAAATTGCTTGATCAGAAAAAGCAGTTTGAAAACAGATTAAAGAACTACATATATCCAGGTATTCATGGAAAAGATCATGACAAGTTGAGTTTGTGTTTCTCATTTTTGGAAATGTGTGGAGATAATGAAGATAAGTTAATTATTAAACCAAGCCTTCACAAGACACTGCTTACTAAATTTAAAGCAGCTATGAAAAGTACGGTTTGTGTATATTTTTATATTTAAAAATTTTTTTCTTTATGTTGGAGGACTGTCATATATTAAACTAGCTGAATACCTGTGCTTCGCTACAGAGTACATTCAAATTAAATACAACGGTTAATGTATGCATGTATGCAATAAATGCCAAAAAACAAACAAAAAAAATATTTATAAAACAATCATAACAGATATTTTTATAGTCAAAATAATGTAGAAGAAAATATTGAAATTGAATCTAATAGAACATACTAAAGAATAAAGTACAGTTTGAGGAACATTTCTTTTACTGTATTTTAATATATTTTTGGCTAATGTCCAATCGTCTGCCACATTAGCAAGATTTTTTTGGGGGGGTCTATTTCGTTGTTATGCACGTGAAGCAAAATTAGTTTAAAGTATCACAAAAAGAAAAGAAACCACATGAACAGCATTTATTAAATTCTAAAAATTAATCTTTAAAAAATCAGAAAATGGAGATAAAGATTAAAAAAAATTTTCATTTTAAAGGAATTTTTATGATCTTTTTCCTGATATAAACTTTATAACCCTCAGATTATTATTTTAAATGCAAACTTTAAAGAAAGTTACAAAAACAGCTAAATTTAAAAAATCTAAGAAGAATTTTTCAAAAATCTCTGATAGTGCATCCCTACACTATAAGAAGAATTGCCATGCAAAATTTCAGCCCTTTAGGTCCAGCGGTTTGGTCTGTGCATTATATGTCAGTCAGTCAGTCATGGAACTGTATTATATATATAGATAAGAGGGAAGAAACTCATTTTAAAGAAATTTACTGAGGGCCCTTGTTTTATCAAAATCAGTTGAATGTGTTGTCTTATTTTGGGGTTGTTCACAATATTTGAGGTCTAGAAAGTTATTTCTCTGAAGCAGTTTATTAGTAGCTCTTTTGATAACATCTAATAAAATTGGTAAAATTGTTAAATTTTATACTAAAATTTGAGGCTTAAAATGTGTTTAAGCAAAGAATAATAATGAGTATTATGTATACCTCTCATAGCCAGAAATATAGTGGAATATTTTTGAAAGGAATAAAAGAGAGAAAAAACCCATATATCAACTATTGCTTGTTCTGTTCAGAGCTATGTGAATATCATAAATGTGATTTTATTGGAAAAAGTAATACTTTTTTCAAATGTCATTTAATAAATAAAAATAAAACAATTGGTTCATTACACTTTTTCTTCAAAAATTCTTTTAGTATTATTTCATATTCAAAATAACCAACTCCTGATTTCATAGGTCTTACAAGGTAAAATTTTTTGCTATGGTATGAAGTGCTGTTATAGTTATAGGAGATTAAGTTTAAGGATCCCATGATTTCCCCCCCCCCTAACGTGTGAGATCCTCTTTTAACCAGTTCTTGACTTAAAGTTTAATTTTCTTCTATGGGCATTAAAAATAAGTAAATTAATTTTCTTTTCAAATTTAAAACTTTGTTGTAAAATATTTTACTTAATCCCTTAATGATTGCATAATTTTCAAGAAAATAGTAATAAAAGTACCTATTTTTTCTGGAGGATTCCATTTGTTTCTTGATCTGCCACATCTAGTTTTAAAAAAACCATCCTCAATTACATTATAAATAGTCTGGTGCTGCCATCTGGTGTGTAAAATAAGAAATAAATTAATGAAATGGTAAATGAAATGGATTGTTTTAATCTTTTTGGTGTGTTACTTTTAAACACTCCAGCCCGGAATATCATGGGCATAAAAAGTAGAAGGTGAAACCTCACCCCGTAATTTTGAGTGGGAGCGAGAAGGAAGGGGTTAATATATTTTAGAGACTTTCTGTGTGTCATATCTTATTACCTATTTTAGTTACTTTGCATTTCTATAATACACTATTCTATATTACAATATAGCTTACATAGTTTAAACTTTTATTTATGAATATATTTTTCTTCTGATTATTCCAGGTATAGACTATAAGATGATTATGACACCTGAGAGTTCCTATTCATATCTAGCTAGTATTATCAATGAATCAAATGTTCATGTATTTGCAAAAGTTGCTGCCAACATTCCAAAACAGGTAAAATATATTTATATGATTTTCATCTACCTGGAATAAATTTCTGACAGGAAATAATATATATGCAATACACCTCAGAGGGATTTTCCTTTCCAGTCCAGCAAATGTAAATTTGAGACATTCAGTTATTAAAATTGATTATTTTCTACCCTATGCGGATTGACTAATTTATTTATTTATGCATAGCATCTAAAAAAGGATTGTTAATATTTAAGTTTACTTCAGAATTCTGAACTAGTTATAATTTTACTCTGTTACAGTTATCTTCATGCCTTTCACCATTGGAGAAAATTTACTAAAGCATAAAATACCCATAAATATATATAACCCAGGTTTTATGATTCAGTTGATTCATCTTTATCTTCTTGGTTATTTTCACACTTTGTTTATTTCCAGAAGGGAATTTGTTATGAGCCAGGAAACATATACTGTATTTGGTTACAAAAATTCTTTTATGAAGGCAGTTCATCGACATCAAAAATTCCAGTTACAAAGGTAAGATTCAAACATCAATTTTACAGTTCATTTGTAAAAGGTAGTAATTCTCATAATTTTATTCTTTTCTTCCAGAAAGGTTGAAATTTAACAAATGGCTCCTTTTATTGTTTTGTTTCTATAAATTAATAATGATTCTGTAAATTAATAATAGTTCTGCAATTCTGTAAATAAATTAATATCTTGTTGCATACTTCTCAATTTTCTGATAGAGAACCGTACTCATTTGTGAGTTGGGTTTTACTTCACTCTGTGTGTGTCACATCATTAGCATCTTTTTATTTTATGTCATTTAATTAACTTTTATATTACCTTTATCTATCATGATGGGGAATTTCCCATCAGATAGCTGTTCTTCATAGATTATTCTACTTGTTATGATTTATATTTACTTAGCTCTAAACACCATTTTATGTACAACTTTTCAAAAATAGTTTTGAATTTTAAATCTTTTTCTTATAGTATGTCTCTGGAGAATTCTGTGCCCAAAAAATTTAATCAACCATCCTTGTTATGCGCTTTCCTCTGTTTAATTCTATTCATTTTCTCTCAGTTTTCATAAATTTGTTTTTGTAACTAAATACCTAAAATTTAAACCAATTGGGCCGACTGATATGATAGACTTTATTGATGCAGTTATATTTTCCGAAAAAGCTCTAGAAAAAGTAATTTTTTTTCTAAATATTATCAAATAACTAAAGGATTCTTGAAACTTACCAAAATCTTTCTTTTTTCTTGCTGAATATAATCTGCTTTTAGTTAAATTGGTAAAATTTAAACCAAGTAATCATACTTACTAAATATAATCTGCTTTTAGCTGAATCACTAGAATTTAAACCATGTAATCATTCTCACTTTTGTAACTAAATATCTAAAATTTAAACCAAGTAATCATACTTACTGAATATAATCTGCTTTTAGCTGAAGCACTAGAATTTAAACCAAGTAATCATACTCGCTAAATCTAATCTGCTTTTAGCTGGATCAGTACATTTTAAACCAAGTTATGATACTCACTTTAGTAACTAAATATCTAAAATTTAAACCAAGTAGTCATACTTACTGAATATAATCTGCTTTTAGCTGAATCGCTGAAATTTAATTCAAGTAATCATACTCTTGTAACTAAATATCTAAAATTTAAACCAAGTAATCATACTTGCTAAATATAATATGCTTTTAGCTGAATTGGTAAATTTTAAACCAGGTTATTACACTCATTTTTTGTAACTAAATATCTAAAATTTAAACCAAGCTAAAATTTAAATCAAGTAATCATACTCGCTGAATATAATCTGTTTTAGCTGAATCGGTAAATTTTAAACTAAGTTATTACACTCGCTTTAGTAACTAAATATCTAAAATTGAATCCAAGCAATCATACTCACTGAATATAATCTGCTTTTAGCTGAATCACTGAAATTTAAATCAAGTAATCATACTCACTTTTGTAACTAAATATAAAAAATTTAAATCAAGTAATCATACTCACTGAATCTTTGGTGTTCATCTTGGATAAACACAGCAAATGGTCATTTCCTCTTTCGCTTTCTTAAACAACCAAACAATCTTACTTACTTCAAAAAAGGTGTCTAGAAAGGTTGCTACTTTTACAGCCAGAGCTAGAATTGGCCACATAGCCAAGCTTACTTAAACCACTTTCCTCTTGTGGATTCAGGAAAATATCTTTTTTGTTAAGTGAAGGAGGAAACTTTAGGGCACATCTTGTACTACTGCACTGGAGTGAACTTTTATCATACGTAATGACCAAAATGTGTATTCCATTGGATATTCTTAATATGTTTTCAAGTTCTTTTTTCATGACTCTGGCTTTTAATGTATTTAGAAGACATTGTGAAATGAGCACTTATGTGCTAGACGTGCATATTAAGATGTAATGTAATTGTTAAAAATTATCAGAATAAAATTATTATTGTTTTGGACCACTTTACATTAATAATCAGTTTGAATCAATAAAAACGTAAAAGTAGCAATACCCTTTTTTTTTAATTGTTTTTGTATTGAGAATTACTGAGAAAATTACCCATGAAATATCAATTTAAATTTTATTTTGTTACAGGCTTATAGTGTCTATAAGATTGTATACAAACCCATAAAAATATTTTTATATCCTTTAAAAATATATCCATAAGGTTCTTATTGATATCTTACCATACATTTTTATCATAGCTCTATTTAAATTTGAAACAATTGGTTCCATTGTTTATTTTTTATTGAATAAATGCATGATTTACAATTTAAGTTGAAATTTGATAGTCATTTAATATTCTTCCTTTAATATTCTTCAATTTTTCTGAAGGGATATTTATAAAAGATTTATTATAATTATATCTCGAAAATGTTTTTAGAGGGGCCCCCAAAACATCAAGAAAAGGTCACAAAATTGACATTTTGAAACTCGGGGATATTTATAAAAGGTTTCTTATAATTATATCTTGAAATTGTTTTTACAGGGGCCCCAAAACATCAAGAAAAGGTCACAAAATTGACATTTCGAAACTCAGTAGACACTCTAACATAGTACTACATGACATAGTATATGTATCATATTGACTGTAAATTTTAATTTCTTTCAGACCGATTGGATACACAGATATGAATCTTGTTCTGACATGCTGCAACGAATTGGGCCGACTGATATGATAGACTTTATTGATGCAGTTATATTTTCCGAAAAAGCTCTAGAAAAAGTAATTTTTTTTCTAAATATTATCAAATAACTGAAGGATTCTTGAAACTTTCCAAAATCTTTCTTTTACTTTTGTATGATAAAAAAGTTGATGTTCAATTTTCTATCAGTGGAAAAACTATTCCAGTTTTTTGCTGATAGGAATTTGGCATACAAAAACTCTGAACTAAATATTTTATTCAATTTTATTTATCTCTGTTAAAACAATATTGAATCAAAACTGAATGTTTTTTCAGATGAGTATTGACTGCAGGCATGAAGTTGTCAAAAGAGCTATAAAATTTTCTCGGATGAAATGTTCTAAAAGTAAAAGTGATCCAAGTCGTAGGTGAGGATCTAATAAGTTTGTATATCAATACTGCTGTGTGCTTAAATATATTAGATTGATTTCCTCATTGTACAATATTATTATATTTTCCTATCCTATAATATATCTTAAATGACCATTTCATCATATTTGATTTTTTTTATGTTCATTGTTATATTTTTCATATGTAGTTACTACTATACTCGGGGCATACCTAACCTGAATACAGGCAAAACGCTAGAGCAGTATGATTCTGCCACTGCGATATATTTCACACTTTTTCCTATTAACAGAGTTGATAAAAGGTACATTTCAGACATAAATCCTTAAAATAATGACTTAACTGATAAAGTGTAGACATATTTTGGCAACAAAAATGTGGTGTTTCACGTATTTAGTAAGTAATGCACAATGCAGCATGCAAGAGAGAATGTAACATCATAGAATAATCTGACCATTCACAAAGCTTCGTTTCCTTGGTGGGAGCATCTGGTGTTCAATGTGGATATGGAATTTTGGTAACCCCAGGAATACACATCTGCAGTTAACAATTAAAAGGAAATTTTCAACATTATACCTATTGGAATATTAACTTCTGTGATTTGCTGTATAATCTGAAATGCTTAAACGCTGATTTCTTATGTCTATTTTCCAAGTTATAAACTTGCAACTAAGCAAAACATCTTTTACATTTTCATTTAATTTTCAAACTGGGCAAAAGTATGGCTAACAAAAACTAAGTTATGAGGAAATATTTCACAGAGGATGAAATTATCCCCTAGTTAAATTGTGGAGTTTGACGAAATATTCCCCTAGTTAAATTGTGGAAAATGGGAAAATTTTATAAAGTGTTGAAAAAATTAAATGCATGTGATTTTTCATTAGAAGAGGTCATTAGTGTAGTCATCATAACACTTTAAAGGGCAGGACCAGCTTTAAGCCGATTTCACCTTTTAAATTAGGAAATTTTTAAAAATGTCTAAAAGAAAATTGCATTAACAGATATAAAAATTATTCAGAATAATGATCAAAAGAAATGTATAAAACATGCAGATGTAAATCTCGATATGCTGGTTGAAGAAATAGAAGCATTAAAACATTCTTTCATCTTAATATTTCTGAAACCCATAAAAATTCTAAAATTCCTTGCTACGAATGACAGAGCTGCTGACTTTCCAAATAGGGACTGGGAGAAGAAGTTTTTCTTGATTAAAATTAATTAAAACATACCTGAGACCAACAATATGGCAGTAGAGACTAAACAGTCTTGCAATACTTTCTATAGATCATGAGTATATTAAAATTTGATCAAATCATAAATGATTTTGCTGATAAAAAAATTTAGAAATATTTATTTGTAGATACTTTTGTTCTGTAAATTAAATCTGACTTAAATACTTTTTCCATAACTTAAGGTCTTATATAATCATTTTATGTTTAATCCCTCATTTCTAGAACTGACCACTTATATCCACCCCCCATACCCCTCAAAAAAAAAACTGAAAAATAGGATATGTAAGAAATGCCTCACATAAACCCAAAAGCTGAATTTGTTGAGACTTTGATAATAATCAACTCTGTACAATACATGCGATGAAAAAAAATCTATAATTAAAAACCACACTTCAGTGGTGTCATTTTTATCATTTATTTGTGCTGTCACCAGTTTCTGAAAGCCTATTTGTTTTATATTTGCATCAATTATTAATATAACTGGCCACACTGATTATTTTAAATGAAAACAAATTTACCGAAACAGATCGCGTCTCTTACAGCGAAAGAAAAAACTAACAATTGCAAAAATCTATAATTAAAACCACACTTCAGTAGTGTCATTTTTATCATTTATTTGTGCTGTCATCGGTTTCTGAAAGCCCATTTGTTTTATATTTGCATCAATTATTAATATAACTGGCCACACTGATTATTTTAAATGAAAACAAAATTGCCGAAATAGATCGTGTCTCTTACAGCGAAAGAAAAAACTAACAATTACAAAAACCAAAATACCCAGAAATCTGCATCTATAAAAAAAAATTTTTGTATGATCCATATTTATAAAAGTAAAAATGACTCTAAATTTTATTGAGGATTTCTGAAACTCCCTCACATTATTTCGGGAAATAGTAAGTAACCCCACCCCACTCCTCTCTCTCTTTCCTTTTCACATATTTCAGAGAGCAAAAAAAAAAATTAATTGGCAAAGTAATTTATAAGAATACGTGGTTTCTATGAGAACCACATACTATTTGAAATCATAAAATAAACCAGAAACAATTTTTATGGGAATGAAAACAATTTGAAAATTTATGTTGGTGTACATGATAAAATTAGTTCAAACTGTGATGTGAAAACAAAACTCTGTCTCCCCCTTTTCTGGAAACCAACTGGTGGAAAAGCAAACCTCAATAGGCGATAAAAGGCCAAATATGGCAGTCCGCATTGGTAACAGCAGAGAGATATTTGCATTGTGGGTGTAAATTTTCGCTGTAGTATATACAGTGTTCTCAGGTTAGGCATGCCCCGAGTATAAATTCCTTTATTTAAAATTGGGGTAATTTTTTTTTTTTGTTGCTTAAATGCAAGTTACATTGGGCCACTTGACTTGTTAAAGTATTTTAACCATCAGTCAGAATGAACCAATATTTGTATAATTTAAAATATCTTTGTGTTCAAGACTTCATATCATAGCTTAAAACTCATAACATCTTCTAGTGTCTTAAATTTTGCATTTGATTAGTGCAATGTATTTCTTTTTTTGGGGGGGCTGGATTAAATAAAAATTTCTATCAACAGTAAAACTTTACATTTAATCTTCAGTGTAATTATTGGTTATTTCATTCTGAGAAGTCCTTTATGTTGATGAAACTTGAGTACAATTGTGATAAGGTAAACTGGAGATATATTTGGTAATGTATATCTCCAGTATCTCTCATCCTCTAAAATATATGGTACACTAAATGTACATTTTAACAGATGATCTTGTTATGCCCCATTGCCACATCAGAATGGGTTTAAATTTTTGTATGAATGTTGCAGAGATTACCAAATTAATGTATAAGTAATATAAATTTATTTATATAGTATGTGCGATATCTTGCTAGTCTTACTAGTTGTAGCAGTATTAAATGTGAAATTACTTACATTTAATGCACCATCTGTTATATGCTGCAAAAATATTTTTTAACAGTTGTAGCCTTTAGAGCTGTATTATACATGATGTATTTCTGTAGGCTACAATGTGATTCATATTCAATTATGTTAAACTTTTCACCAGGTATTTTTGGGGGTAATGTCACAGATTATATTCACAGCTATATTCACTCACTCATAAATCCAGTGATGATTATTATATTGTATAATATGCATATTGTGTGATAAATAAGTAGGAAATAATGATATGTATGTATTTATATGTATTGATGAATAGATGAAATTCAGAAATATGAAAATTTAAGTAAGTGGTTTTTTCCTTGTAAATTATTTTTGTCTGAAGTAGTATTTCAAATTTAATATGTGTCTAAAAATATCTAATTTTTTTGGGCCATTAAAATTATGTCTTTGAAGAAAATACAACCTAAAAATTCTCAAAATAAGTGTTTAGAAAATAATAAGTGTATTTATTGCTTAAAAAAATTAAAAATATATCAGTTTTTATTTATGACTGAATGAGAGGCAAACAACTGTATTTAAACAGAAATTATTAAAATTTACTCTTAACTCAGGTTTTTAAGTATGTTTCATTTTATGAATTGAATTTTTTTATTCTCTTCTATTATTGTTTTTTTTTTATGAGTTTGATTTCTTTCTTTTAATGTTTAATGCATATGAAAAATTATTTTAGTGAAGAATGGAATTCAACTGTTTCTGTTTTATCTGGATATCTCCAACATCTTCAACGAATGGAAGATGAAACTCTTCAAGAGTTGCTTGATTCCTATGATCCAAAAATTAAATCTTACTGTAAAGATTTTGATTTGTCCAAGTCCTCTGTTGAAAAGGTATTTTATAGGATAGTATTTAGCTGGTAAAATTGATACTGATACAGAAAATTTGTTTATTCATTTATTATTTTTGATAATATAATAAGAATGGAAGATGAAATTCTTCAAGAGTTGCTTGATTCTTATGATCCAAAAATTAAATTTTACTGTTAAAGATTTTGATTTGTCCAAGTCTTCTGTTGAAAAAGTAATTTATAGGATAGTATTTAGCTGGTAAAATTGATACTGATACAGAAAATTTGGTTATTCATTTATTATTCTTAATAATATAATAAAATACATAGATGATTCCGTAAGATTTACACTTTGCTATTTTCTGTGCCACCTAAGTAATATCGATGCATTGCAGTCTGATATCTTAATTAGACTATGAAAATTCAAATGAGTTTTCTTTAATAGAAAAAGAAAAGGATTTAGCAACTTTTAATTATAAATATACCAACAAATGAAATATTCAGAATTACCTTTCTCTCTTAAGTTATGTATGTATTGTTTTTTGCAAGTAAAGTTGAGTAATTTGATTGAAGTTGAAAATATTCTGCAGCCCAGTAGCTGTATACAGTTCACTAGACACTAGCTGTTATAAAAACTCAGGTCATTTAGTTCAAAGCCTGACAGTTGCAATTGTAGATGAATGAGCATGCAAGATTTTCTATGCTTTTCCTTCTGTATGATGTCAATATCTATACTCTCCCTAAGAAAGTCCTGCTATGCAGCAAATTTGACATGATCAATATCATCTCTTGCATAACAATGGTGCCATTTTATTGTACTGTTGTATTTCTATCTTTCCTCCTTGGAGAAATTAATGAGTTTTTTCAGTGATTGAACAAACTCTTGTATGTTTATTTTGTGTCCCCTCTAACCCAAACATATTTCAACATGTAATGAATAAATAATTTTAAATTTTTATACATATTTCTTTTTTCTCCCTTTATAGCTTTATATATATATATATATATATATATATATATATATATATAAAATCTGATGAAGTTACTTTGTTTTTCGTATTGTTTAAAAATTTTTGTAAGAATATTTGAAGTTTGAAATACTGCTATAAATATTCTATAAGGACATATTGTGGTATTCCAAGCATTATTAAATTCTATATGATAAACTAGACTCATTAAATTTCAGTTTTAATTTCTGTCTAACATTTCTTTTTAATGTGTACTTTAGTAATTTATTTTTAATGTGGCCTAGGTAAGTGTTTCTGATTTTTGTATTAATAAGTCATTAGTTCTAAGGAGAGGATGATATGATATTTTATAAAAGAATAATGTCATTCTCTATGAAATTTTTATTTAATGCAATAATAATTAATACTTTAATCTGGCGAATAATATTGTGATTCTAGGTTAGATGTTAGATTTATTTCAACTTAGATTAAGTATGAAGTAAATTTTTGTGAGTATGTGTTTTTCTACCTGATCCTAATTCTAACTTAGGGTTTTTCTACAATTGTTAATCATTTAGCACATTTGTTTTTTGCATGCAATTAATTGAAAGAGTAGTGAGTCAGAAAATGAAAATTCAAAATCGTTAACTGTCTGGTTTTCTCTGCTTCTTTTTAGCTTCAGTCCCTGCTGGTTCGAATTGTACTTGAAGGGCCCGATCTTCAGTTACTAAAAAATTTCTTGTCTTGCTGTCCAGAGGATATTAATTGGGAGCCCTCTGATGCTTATATTAAATCAATAAATGTTATTCTGTCCCAGATGAAGTAAGTAGGTGTTAACCTTCCATTGCATTCAATCTATTAAGACTTTTTTTTTTTTTTTCACACTGCTGTTATAAATTCAAACACACAATTTTCTCCCAGATGTTCACTATATAAGAGTTTAGGCTTCATTTTGAAAATATGTTTAGGAAGGAAACAAAGTATATTTAGAATAAATTGTCCATGTTAAAAAAAAAAAAAACCTCTAATATTTTGCATTCCTGCATTTTATTTCACATTAAATCATTTGAATAAAAGTGATAAAGTTTTTTTGGGGAAAATCTGATAACTAGGAATGTAAAAATAAATTTAATGAACACACCTACAAGACACTCCTACTACCACAAACACATAACTTCTTAAATTCCAGTGTAATGACATTGACGACATGTTTTGAAATACTTAACAGTTTATCATCAGGCTCCTTCATGCTTCTCAGCCTGACAATGACCTGTTAAGTGGATCAAATCATGTTGTCATCCTTTTTAATGTCATCACCTGAGTGCAAGAACTAAGTAAATTGATTCTTCAAGTTCTTGAAGATCTCAAGATGTCTACTTCTTGCAGTGAGAAAATACTCGTCGTTCTGTTTGTTTAATTATTACACTAGCCAACAGATGGCATTAGGTTAGCAGCAAAGTGAGTTGTCTAGTTATTGCATTCAATTCTTATGTAATTTAGCTATAAATAGCGAGATATTTCAAAAATAATTTTTTTAGAGTTGCCAAATTCTTTCACTCAGGTGATGATATATTGTGGAATTTAAGAAGTTTTCAATTACATGCGAGTTTTCCACAAGTTTTCTGTGAGCAATTTTAATAAAGTTTACTAACTGTATATAGAAGAGCATCTGGTATGATATTTTATTTGTGATAAAAAGCTTTTACAAAATTCACTCCATCCTGAGTTGGTGCCAGGTGATGGCCGAATGACTAGGATATGGGCATTCGGTTCAGACCCTGTGGGTTCGAGTTCCACTGTTGGCATGGGTGTTTGTCACCATTCGGAATCGGCTTTAAACTTATTAGGCAGAGTCTCAAAAAATAAGGAGTAACTGCAGGGTTTGTGAATTCATCCTTTTATTTAAAAGTTATTGATACTAGGCTTTAGTATATAGCAAACAAAAATATAAAGGAAATAAAATAACATATGCCAGGGCAGTAAATAATATCAACGCATACAAACCGAATGAGCGAGAACGCACAACACACTGGCGAGTTTTTCTCCCGGCCACCGTATTTATACTCTGAGTGCCGGAAGCGGGCTACTCCCCCGTACGGTTACCACGCATGTGCGGCATGCCACCTCACGGGCAGAGCGGTGAGTTGAGATTTCGCTCGAAATACGTAGCAAGCGACAAGATTTGCATATGTGGGATAACAAAACTGTAGGTCCCGGTCTAATTAGCCCTTGTGTAGCAAAAAGTTGACTCCATAGCGCTCCAAACCAAACCAAACCATCCTGAGTTGACTATTATGTATATTAGTTTTTTTCCTTACATCTTATACTTTTATGTGTTACAAAAAATTTTGGAGTGATAGATACAATTTCAAATTATATTTTAAATAACACTTAAGTTTGGAACCCTGTCCACACACAAAAATTTATATAGGGGAATACAGAATAGAAGGAAAAGTATTGAGTTTTCGGGCTCGCACAATAACGTGCAATTTTATTTTATTTTTAATCTATAGTTTTTTTTACTTCATCTACATATTTTTTTAAACTGAAATCAAATTCTTTTATTTTATTTCCTATTTATTATCTTGAATGACATAAAAGGTGCATAGTAGTTACGAAATACTCATTGTACCTCCCTCATATTCCTATGTTTATCATAGTAAAGCTACATGTGGTTTTCGTTGTCTTTTTAAGGAATTTTGATGGGATCAGTAAAATTTTATATTGTTTAATTGACATAAAGTGCTTTTCTTGTTAAAATTAGGAAAAGAATTAAAAAATGTAGAAGTAATTTTTTTTCAGTTATATTTATGCATTGTACAATTTATGATTTGTTATTTTCTGTTTACTCATTTTGGATTTTAATTTTTAAAAAATTTTATACTTAGGGAACCTCAAAACCTTTATCCTTGCTTCAAAACTGTTTCTCCTCTTCATATACTAGAAATAGTTTTAGAAGATATATCTAAAGAAAAGTAAGTAATTTATCATTATGACTTCTTTTATTATTCATTTTTTCTCTTATTTTCTTTCTCTCTGTTTTATAATCAACTAGCTGAAAACCTGCACTTCGCTAAGGAGTACATTCAAATTAAATACAACGGTCAATGTATGCAATTAATGCCAAAAAAAAATTATATATATATATATGTATAATAAATATGACGATCAATGTATACATTTGATGTAAAAATATATATATATACATATATTTATAAAAAAAAATCATATTTTTATAGACAAAATAATGTAGAAGAAAATATTCAAATTAAATCTAATAGGACATACTAAATAATATAGTATAGTTAATATAGTACAGTTTGAGGAACATATCTTTTACTGTATTTTAATATTTTTTGGATAACGTCCAATTGTCTGCCGCATTAGCAAGGGAAAAAATATTTTTTTGTCTATTTCATTGTTATGAACATGATGATAAATTTATTTAAAGTACTAGAAAAGGAAATCAAGTGATCAACATTTAATAAATTAAATTCTAAAATTTAATTTTTAAAAATTCACCAAAAATCAGAAAATGGAGGTAAAGATTTGAAAAAGATTTCATTTTAAAGGAATTTTTATGATCTTTCTTGCAATATAAATTTTATAACCCTCAAATTATTATTTTAAATGCAAACTTAAAAAAAGTTACTAAAACAGCTTTAAAATTTAATTTTAAAAAAATCCAATGAGAATATTTCTAAAATCTTTCTTAGTACACCCCTACACTATAAAAAGAATCGCCATGCAAAATTTCAGCCCTTTAGGTCCAGCAGTTTGGTCTGTGCGTTGTATGTCAGTGAGTCAGTCAGTTACGGAACTGTTTTATATATATAGACTATGTAGAGCAAATCAATTTTGTATCCCTCATGCTTCCTAGGGTCAGAAGCAAATATATACACACTATGGCATCTTTTCTTATTATATGCTCAGGTTAATAAGTGTAAAAAAATGATAAGTTTAAAATTTAAGAGAAAGGTAATTACCCTTTTAAGTAACATTCTGAATATTAAAATATCATTTTTAGATATAATTAATGAACCTCAAAAGCAACTGTATAACCCCAAATTTTTTTATTTCAATTTTATAATTTTGTTTTATACAGTAGAACACATTTTAAAATATTTTTCTATTATTTAGTAACTGTGACTGTAAGTCTGTATTTATTCTCTTAAAATTGAATATATAAGTACTATGCTATGCAATATATTATTTTACTCTGTATGATCCATTGAATTCTATGCTTAAAATGCATGTAATCTGATCGGTCTTTCAGCTGGCAAGAAATAGTAATTGGATGAATTTTATTTTCTTGCAAATGTGTAATGATATAAGAATATACCTTTGCACGAACAGTAAGTTAATTATAAAACTATAAATAAATATCATAATGCATATATGCAGAAATAGCTGAGTGGGCAACAGGCTGGATGTTATGTATCAAAGATGGCCTTTTAGGACAATCACAGACAGTTTTTCTTTAATTGCTACTAGAATTATGTCTATTTATTACTTTCAATTTTAGTCCCAAACTAAAATTAGATTTTTAACAATTTTTTTATTTTCATTAAATATTTTTAGTAGCTTGATTTTGAATGCTTTCTACCTAAAAACAATGTTCTTTGTTATTTTATTGATATTGATTTAGAACTAATACCAATAAAATAGTTTATTCTTAGTATGAAGGTTTGTTTATAAGGTTACAGTTTGAAAGAGCTAATGAAATGATTGGTTACTATCAGTTTTCATTTAACACAAATTTGATTATAAAACAAGAAAAGTGGAAATTTAAATTATGACATTCCAATTTTTAAAAAAAAAAGAAGAAAAATTGAGAAATATTAGGGACTTATTTTTATTTGCAGTTTAATTTTCAGTCTTAGTCTATAAGAGGGTAATTCTAACCTTCATACATTTACATTTTGTCGATTAGAGCTTGACAGTCAATAGTGGCTGTTAACAAATTAGCCACCTCTATTATAATGTGTATAATGAAGTGTAATTTTTGATTGAAATCTCATTACATAATTTCAAAGTTCTCCTCTACTCCAATAAATTACTTTACATAAAGATATATTCATTCTAATACTTGTCAGTTATTTTTTTTCAAATTATAAATTTGTTGTTTAAATTCATTGTTTTTTTCTACTAGGGATGAACTGATGATAGAAGATTATGCTGTCGAAATCTTGAATGAATTCTGTCAAGACTCCAGTGTATCAGTTTCAGTTAGATTAGGTGTTTTACAGTTACTAGAAAAAGTAAGCTGTGTGAATACAGTAGTAAATACTCCTGCAGCATTTTCATCTGCAGTCATAGACGTACATTAGAGATTTTTACTCTTGTTTGTATGAGCTTTTAAGCTGGACTACACAATTAAAAATTCATATAGAGAATTATTCTATATTTTGACAGATAATGAAATTTTTTCTTTTTATTATTGCATGGTTCTACTGAAGAGGTTATGCATTACACATTTTTTATTAGTTAGTTGTGTCCTTGATAAGATTTTTTAATACAGTACAACCTCCCAAATCCAGAATCATTCAGGACACGGCAATTCCAGATTTGGGAATTTTCTGGATTTGAGAGGTTTTTAAATAACACTACAAAATTTTAGGAAAAAATAAACACACTCAAAAATACATGTAAAATGGTTTAATTATTAAATAAACCTGAATACAGAGCATATAATTAAACTATAATTTAAAGATTTCAGTCAATAATGTCTGTTGCTTTAGTTTTGGCTTATTAGAAATTATTTTTTCTCAAATCCTATATACTGCCATAATTTCATGTTCCGAGATAAAATTCCGCTGTTCTAAGCCTAATATTGTTTTATCTAATGATTTTATCAGATCTTCCGTTGACATTCTTTCATTTTCAGGGCATTCTGAATCACTTTCACAATTACTGTCATCATAAATTTTGTTATTTACCACACTATCAATAATTTCAGAATCACTCAAAGAACCGATGATTGGCACATTTTCATCAATGTCTAAAACTTCCTGTATGTCTGATTTATCCAAGTTAATGTTGCCTTTATTTGCCCATTCTACTAATTCCACTATTTCAGCTTATTTCCCAGACACCGGAAAGCCTTCAAAATTGCTGCTGTCACTTCCTTGAAAGAAAAGGTTTTTTTTTTAACCAATCATTTTGGTAGCAACATCTATCAGTAAAATGGAAAAGTAAAATTTGCCATTTATTAAAACATTCCGGATTTGAGACTCCAGATTTGGGAGGTTGTACTGTATATTATGTCTTTAATATAAACTGCAAGTTAGAAATTTTGAGTCTTACATTGGGACCAAATATGAATTTATATAAATGTAAAATTAATATACTCCAAATGTCTGCAGTATAGTTTTATACTGTAGGAAATATTGTATGCCTGTTGTGTATACTTTGGCCCTTTCATGTGTTATTGTTGTTCCTAATGGCCCCTGACTGGAAATACCAGATATACTTCGGTACCATATAGACTTTGGGCTGAGTAGTGTGGCACCAGTTTATAATAGCACCACCACAGTTGGAGTCCGACTTGGCTAGTTGCCACCCCAATTTAGATCAAGCACCCCCAAGAGCAACGTTTGGGGGGGGGGGATCTTACCTTCCCTACCCACTGACCTCATAGAAGGACTTTCCAGTCAACAGATTTAACATGCCTGTATCTGGCATAGACAAGGGTATTTAACAGCGCTTGTTGGAATTCGATCAGAGTACTCTCAGTGCTGAAAGCTGATGTGCTACCAATAGGCTACCTCGGGCCCTGCCCTCTCATGTACCATTACAAAGCTATTCATCATATCTGTTTTTTTTCAATAAATAATGTAATCTAATGTGATCTCTAAGTCACTTAGTCAAATGTGCCCACAAATTGATATATTGAAAGAATTTATGTGAAACTTGATTATTCAATAAAATATTGTTATTATCCTTTATTTGTATAAATCTTAGCATAAATACAATAGTTTTAAAGACAAATTAAATATGTGCATCACTAATTAAAACTGATTTATGCATATTTGATATAAAGATCATTCCATTTAAATGCACTCATTGTGACCTTTCTTTTTTTAGTCTAATTGCTTATGTCCTGAATATGGAGATTTGCTCCTCTTATATCGTACTCAAGCTATAGTTTCAACTGTATGGCCTGATCTTGAGGTAAAGTACTCATAGAATTAAACTTTATTTTTATTTTATTTAGATACAAGTAAGATAAATGTAAGTGATCATCATCCAGGGTTATAAACCGCATAAATAACTTATAAATATGAAGTCCCAGAATATCATACTATTATGGCACAATTATATTCATATATTACTTAGAAATCAATGAGTTTCTACAGTATTGTAACAATGAAAATCCTAAGGAAATTTAACTAAAACAAAGGAAGGAGGAGGGGGGTTATACAATTATTATCTTTTCCTTAAAATTAACTTTTAAGAATAATATAATACATATTGTAGATGTTTCTGTACATAAAAACTAATTTATTGTTATAGAGTTAGAAACTTTGTGTTTGATCCAAATGTTATAAAAATATTTTTATGGAGGCATTTAAATTTTATTTAACTTTTAACCACTTGTTAAACCAGTGGTCCCCCCCCCCCCCCCCGGTGATCTGCAGACCACAGGTGGTCTGGCAACACATATAAAAAAGCTGCAAAATAAATGGGGATTTTTAAAGCAATGTTCATTGAACTAGATTGGTTGAATATATCCAATGACTTTCAGGTGTTGAATTCAAATTTCTTAAAAGTTTAACATAATTATTTTATTATTAGAATATGATACGTTAGAATGTGAGTACATTAATCCTGTATCCCTTTTCCCTGAGGGATATTCTATACCCCCATCGCCCCCTCTGGAAGCTCCCCCTCTCAAGTCGAGAGGGGGCCCGCACATGGTTCAATTTCTGGCTTAGTGGTCTGCAGACTTCTACGGGTTGGGAACCCTTGTGTTAAACAAAATGTATAGAAACGAATTATATATAAGTGTGTGTAGAGCTATTTGCAAAAGTTGTACATTCAAAGTTCTTCAGAACTCTGCCTAAACAGATATAATATGAAACTGAAAATGAACTCTGTGACTACTACAAAAAGAGTGCAGTCTGTGATAAATAAAACTTGCAGTCTGTTAATAGAATGATAATTATTAGAAATAACTGTAATTCATGATTAATAATATATAATTTTAGCATTTTTAATTTTAGTATTTTTAATGCATTTATGCAGGTATCTGAGGAAGAAATTAAAGACCAGTTTGAAAGAAAAACTTTATTTAATAACTTGATCAGCCTAAGTACAAACGTTACTCATTTTGATTCTTTGGCAAAGTTACTCAATTACTGGCCTGCTTTCCCTCATAGTGATTCTGAGTAAGTATTTTTACCTCTTTTTCCCCTTTTTTTACAAGAGCTCTTATTCTTGTTTGTTCACAAATTTCAAATAAGAGATGCCTGGCAGAAAGCATTTAATGAGTGACAGAACATATATTGATGATTTTTTGGATTTTGAAAGTGATATTAGTTATCTTGAAGATAGTGATAGTTGTTATTTGTGACTATAACAATACAATTGGTGGTGTTGATTTATGTGACCAAGAAATGTCGTATTACCCTACACTCAGAAATCAACAAGGAAAGTATTAAATAAAAATATTCACAGTTTTTAGGTCAGACGATGTGGAATTCTTATATTCTTTATACAAAGCAAAACCCAACACAAAAAGTAAAGCTTTTGGAGTTTCGTTTGCAAATGATTGAGCAAAGTATCCACAAGTATTCCGATGTAGATACAAGCGGTATGCCTGGCGGACCAAGTTCTAATCTCAACCCTTTGAGATTGACAACACGTCATTTGGCAAGTCAAATACCTGATCCCATAAAGAAACAGCCTTGCAAACAATGTGCTGTATGTTGCACCAAAAAACTGCAGTTGGCAAAATAATTCACAGAGAAAAGCAAATTTGGTGCTAAGAATGTGAAGTTAGACTTTGCTTGAACCATGTTTGAGATTTATCATACTAAATTTAATTTTTAAGGTAATTTGTGTTAGTAAAATATCTTTTCTTTAGTAGATAAATTTTACTTTTGTATTTTATGTAATAAGTAGGAATGTAACCACAAATTAATGGGGAGTAATTTTCGAAAATTGGTTCTTATGTGATGTCTGATTTTTCTGAAAATATCATTTCTTATGGTTTAAATCTATATAAAAAAATTATTTTACAAAAAAATGTATATTTGAATTCTTAAATATATATAGATTTGGAATATGCAATTTAAAAATACACTATTTTTGAAGTGGTTTTGGTCCAAAAATTGAGCAGTCAGAGGGTTAAGGAAAGAGGTTTTTATGTTTTAAGAAATTAATTTTTTGAAGGAGGCAAAAAATTAAAAGCCCACTTATATTCAAGAGCAAGTTTCCTTTTTAATTTGTCACTGTATTTGAGATTTCATTTTTTTCAATGATTTGTAAGCATATTTTAACTTAAAGATATTAAACATTTCAATCAGTAAATAATTATCTTTAATTTTTAGTGTATCATTCTTCATCAAAAATTATTGAAAGATAATTGTTAAAATTTGCTTTACCTTACTCAAACATTGTGGCCTAGCCTCAAGTTACCAGCATGTTTTAAGGGCAGGCTAGGTTTAAGGCTGCTGTATACTAACCCTATTGGATTTGCTCACCTTAATGTGAACCTATGAAGAAAATTTGTCCAAGGATAGCCAACTTGGATTTAAAGATTTTTAAAAAAAATTGTACACTATAATAGAGAAATTTTACACCTTGGGGCATTTTTCGTTTTTCTTTAAAAAAATGCAAATATTTTTTAATTTAAATTATTTGTGGAAAAAATGTAGTATAGTGTGGACACTTAACTAAACACTTGGAAATTCCTTTGGTGGACGAAATTTATAAAATGAATACTGTTACAAGATGCACAAAAGTTCAGGCTATCTGAAAATACCATTTTTATTTGATTATCAGCATTTATGTAGCTGTTAAGTAGTACACATTTTCTCCATAAGTTAACATTGAGGTGAGTGATTCCAATAGAGCTAGTACACAGCAGCCTTAAGTATCCACCAACCAGTATTTTTGTAATTCATCCAAGTTTAGACCTGGCTCAGGTAACTAAAATATCTACTAGCTGGTTGCATATTGGGATCTTTAGACTTGTCTCCAGTTAAACAGAATATTTGTAGTTTGTGCTTTAGTAAAATTTGCATTAATTTTTTTAACCCAGTATTAAAGTAAACTTAAATAATAGCAACCCATATAATAAAATTTTTCTTTCTAGTTACAAACACGGAGATAAATTTGTACTGTAAGTAGACTTAAACACTTTAAGATCTAGAACTAATGAACTATAGTGGTTTTATAATACTTGTGTATTTTTGACAGATGTCTCACATATTTAAATCAACTTAGAAATACGAGTATGGTACAGTTATTAGTCCTCATTGCATGTACTTTATTTTTCATTTTTTATTTTTATATTCTAAATTGTCATAGAAATATTGATTATCATTTATTTTTCTCTGATTTTTGTAAAAATTATATTTCTTCATATTAGAAACTGTACTAATGAAACGTGGACCAAGCTTTTATCAGGACTTGTGAGTTTAGGTAGCAGAGAAGCCCTTAATATTGCAGTAACCATACTTGAAAAATCTTTGTCATCACCATCCTTTACAAAAGAGGTATGCATAAGAGACAATTTTTAATTTTATGGTAATAAATTATATTAAGGTAGTAATTCATATGTTTGATAGTTATTAGGTTATAATTATTTAAATATTACAAACTAATTAACAAGATATTATGCACTTACATTTTCTTATCAGGAATTACTGTTGACCTTAATAAGTCCTCATTGTTCAATTAAATTATCTTCAAAAGTAATATTGCTGTGCTGTATAACTGTTTTGCTGTCCTGTAATCCTTCATACTTCTGTTCTTACATGTGTACTAAATTTTAGAAATATATGGTAATCTTTTGATTGTGCAACTTGATGCCAAGCTCAGAAGTCATTTTCCTTTGGAGTTATGTAAAAGGCAATATTTCACTATGCTTATCTATTGAAGAAATTCTGCATTAGTTTGACTTGGATTGTTTTTATGTATGCATTAAAGTAAAAATGAAATAAGAAATTATTCCTTGAGAATGCTGATCATCCTCATTAAAAAAACATGGAAGTGGAATATTCTTGGTACCATTCTCCATACTGGCATAGCTAAATTTCAATGTTTAAAATGTAAGACAACTTCAAATTAATGAGCCCATACAAAGTTTAAAAGTAGTGGATTTAAGCTTACAAACTTGCATTTAGCTAACTGAAAATTTTATTAACCTAGGCCTTAACAGTAATGTACAAATTGTTTCTTTTAGTGCTGCCTAGAAGTTTTCTCAAAGATAAAAAGCCAAGGTTCTATTCTTCATGTATTAAAATATGCCCTAAAAACTGAATTTGACGATCTGCATACTGAAGCAATACAACTGCTGAAAGATGTAAAAGAGGTAAGTTATGCATGAAATCATGCTTTTTTTTTTTAAAGATATATTTTATTATTTATTTAAGCTCATGTTTTATTTGAATAATTGTGTAGCAAAATTAAGAACCCTAGAAAAAAATTATATTAACATATGTTTAACATCTCATAGAAATGTTATTTTTCATTAAGAATTTAATTATTAGACAGTAAAAATTCAATGTTAATCTTCCCTTTTAATAAAATCTTTTTTTTTTTTAAATGTGCATAAAAAGTTATAAATTAAGGTATAATATTAAAGTTTGTGTTTCACTTTCAAACTTATTGAGAAAACACATTAATTATTTTGTATCTTTTGAGAAATTTGCCAGTTATGAATGAAACTTGTTAGTTTATCCACTTGTACAACTTCAATTCAATCACTTTCTAATGAAATATGATAGATACCAGATAGAAAAATTCAGCATAAACTTCATGTAACTTATCTATAATTTCATTTGACTGCCATAAATTTTTTTAATTAGGTTACAAAATGCAAAACAATCAAAAAAAAATTGCACAGAACATTCCCTCATAGGAAGTGTTACATATGCAAAGATATACATCCCCAGTGCACCTAAAAGCCAAGGAGCTAAATATCTCCCTTCTTATGAGCTCCTCAGCATAGCATAACTAATAAGAATAAGAACATTGTAAAGTAAAGAATTCCATAATTGGAATTTCTCTAAATTTTTACTGGAGACTGCCGAAGTGCAGCCACCAGGCCATAACATAAAGAACTATCATTGCAAATAGGGATTGACGATAGTTTTTTTTTTGTTGTTGGCTTGATTACTGCACTTTGACAGTAATCAGTATAAATTAAAGAGAAACTAGTTGGTACCCATCAAAACATGACGGCTAGATAGTAAATAAATGTACTAATACACAAATTATACTAAACATATCATTGCCAAATGTTGAAAATCATAATAATGTGCAGAAACAAATTAATGTTTAAGCGGCTGTGTACTTAGTGAGTATCTAAAGCCAGATATAAAAAGTCACTGAGCATGCACAGAAAGCAATTTTTTTTAAATTGTACATTATCGCTAATTAAACAGCACGAAATAAACAATTTCCACCAGGTTTAATCTTATATTTCACAAACATAATTATCATAAAAATAAAAATGGCAGAGAGAGATCTAGACTCCTCAGAATAAACGTGTTTATCATTAAAACATGTCACTGAGTATGCACAGAAACCAATTTTTTAATTGTAAATTGTCACTAATTAATAGAGATTGCAGTTACAAAAACCAAATTTGACAAATCTACTGATTACAATCTTTCATTTAAGACCAAAATGAAATAAATTGATGCAGTAGTTTTCTCTCATGGACTGCCCAAAAAGTCGGCTTAGCATCTTAAATATATAGATTCTGCATTTGGAATTCTTTTCATTCCAATGTACTTATTAACAATGCCATACTAGGCACTCCATAACAAGGGAGAAATTTAGGTTCATTGCTGTTGGGTATGCTGGAGATATACATCTTTGTAGACCCCTCCTATAAGAGTATGTTCCATGCAGTTGATTAGATAATGCACTGCATACTATAACTTTACTTGGATAAAATGTTGTGCATCAATTAGGGCTATTAAGATTCCTATACTTAAGATATCCATATTTAACTTAAAAAATAATTGAAACTAATTTCAAAAGACGATGTTGTGTGTATTTTGGGTGTTGTTTTTTAAATGCAAAGATGATTTTTTAAAAATGTCACTAGTCGATATGAAAGCCTTATTTGAATAGTGGTCCAACTCGACATTTTTAAAAAAATGGAGTTAGAAATGACTTGTATGAACATGAAAGTGAGGCTATCTTATTTTTAAACTGGTACACCTCCAGCTTATTTCTGCTGCCAACAGAGGGCATTACAAATCAGACTTCAGTAGTCATTTCTCAGCATTCAATAAGACTTTCTGTATCTCAAAATGAACAAGAATAGAGTTGGACCACTATTCAAATAAGGCTTCATATTAAGCATAAGAAATTATTGACTGTAAACCATGTATAATTGTTCTGGATTGTACAAAACTTAACAATTATTAACAGCTATTAAAAATATAAAACTGCAAATCTAAATGCCAAAAGGTTTTACATTGAAATCTTATTAAGGGTTTATGTAAAGAATATATTTTAAAGTAATTAATTTAATTTACCATTATTTATAATGACTCAAACATTTTTATTGAAATAACATTAGCAATATTTGTATACAATGAATGGATTTCAATAACAAAGAACACAAACCCAATAGGTAGAGAATGCATAAACTACTCTAAAGAAAAAACAGGATATCACTCATAATAATAATAAAAAAATTAACGATATTGCCTTTTTAAAAATATTGAAACACAAGGAATGATAAATGTATATACAAATTGAATTTGCTTTCCACCAAAATGTGAACCATCCCTGTTAATGCACTATAAACCAATCCACAATAATCCTAACAATGATAAAAAAATTGTTAAATATATAAAGCATACAGATAAACAGTATAAATATATACAATATATTCAACAGCAATGGTAAGCTCTTTAATAATAAAGTCACTTTTATAGCCATGCTTCATGATTCTAAGTTCACGATCAAATTGAAGAACCTAATTTACTACATAAAAATCACATTCGATGGCATATTATAAAAGCAAAATGTAAGTTATGTTTTAATTACTTGAATATAACATTCTATGAGAGGGGTTTTGTTTCATGCATTTATTTGTATAAAAAGGGAAAATTGACATAAAATCACAAATTCTAACATGCTGTTTTGATATTCATTATACTGTTGTTTTTTATTTAGTGAGTGTATTCAATTTTTCAAATCATTAAATAGTTTGTTAAAAGGTAAATATTTTCAGTAAAGTATTTACCTTTCTATTGGTGAGATTTACTTCTTTTAAATTATAAGTAGTATTTGATAAAATTTCTAATTACTACTTTGGCTTATATCAGATTTTTCAGTAGTTGGTTTATTTTTTAATTGTTATTTATAACATTAAGACTAAAAATTATGATGTACTAGTTGTATTATGAAATTTCTTTCTTTCCAGAAATATAATATACATTCAGGTAGAACAAAGTACTTTTATCTCCTTGCTTACAGAAAACTTGGTTGTTGTATTTTAAATTATAATTAATTAAAACTTAAGATTTAGACAAAATTTGTTGAGAGATAAGTACATTTAATGTTTATCATAAAATATTAGTGACAGTTTAAGTTAGTTCATTTTGGGGTGACAAAAAAAATTTAACTAGATTAAAAAACCAGTTGTCTTGGTTAGTGTTCAGAAATTGAAATGAATTAATTTTCTCAATTTCTTTAATTGCATGTCTAAAAATTGGATTCTATCATTGAAATATAGACCACTTTCATCAGCTTTAATACTATTTTTGGAGAATGAGCCTAAATGCTTCAAAACATTTTGCTGAAACAATCAATGATAGCTGACTTGATGTTTACTAGTGTACCTTATTTTTAAACTTTTGCTTAAATGTTTGAATTATCCATCAGCTATTGTTACCAAATTACATATTGTTGTTAATTTAAGATCAAGTAAAAATATTTTTCATAAAACTTAAAAACTAATAAGTCAAATATATTTTCTTTAATAATCTTTTTAGAGTAAATATTCGATTCTCACTGTAACATCTTTTAACAACATTCCTGTATTAGGAAAATTTTTCTCTTTGGTAATTTCTAGTCATTTTGGCCAGAGTGTAATTCCTTAGTAGACACATTTCAGGTTTAGATTCATTTGAATCAGAGAGAACTAAACCCTAAATTTTCAAAATATTTTTCAGTTAGTCAAAACTCATATCTCGACAAAATTTATTATATTGCACAATAGTATGTAATTTAGCAGAATAAATTGCACTTATAGTTTATAGATGTATATATTGCATAATATTTAAGATTAATAAATTTTTATCACTTCCCTATAAGATTTTATAAATATAAATTTTTCGTAACATGAATAACAGAGATAGTCATTAAATTTTGAAGACTTTAACGCAATATTAATGACTTTCCTTTAAAAATCCTTAGTAGCTCATATCTTTTCATCAAATGACTATTATAATAATTAGTCTAAGGAAAGTCCCATGGAAAAACAGCCATTAATTGGTGATATAATTTGAAACAGTTATTTTGTTTTTCAGAACATAAAGCTACTAAACATTGTTTGCATTGAATTGTTGTTCTCTTTTGAACATGATTGCGACTACAAAGAGTACATCTCCTTCGAGTACTTCTTACAGGCACATGTAAATCCATCATTTTTAGATAAATGTCCTCATCTATGATACCTATAAAAGAGAAAATTTTTATTAAATAATTCATATTAACAAATTCATCTGGAGGAGGACTTGAACCCAAGGCCTCTTGAGTGTTCAAATCTTACATTGGCATATCTTTTATATACATTTATTTGTAACAAATCCATAACTATGTTTTTCAAAGTCAGTATTACAAATAAATAAAAAGTGAATAATGAATACTTGTAAAATAATCAGACTCTTACAACTAACATATAAAACTTAACTACTTACATGAATAAATATATTTAAAAACTAATTATAAATAAATGCTCAGCCTTTTGAAATCAGTTAAAAATAACTTTAATGCATCTTAATAATAAAAATTATTACTGAAATACTAATATAATCCATTGTCTTCACAGATTACTGATGAAGATTATGATGATGAATTATTAGATCTGTTACTGAAGCACAATCTAACAGCTCAAATAATTTCTACTGCTTTGTATAAACCTGTAATAGAGTTTCTACTTCATAGTCAAGATGATAACATAATAGACAATTACAAATGCATAGATACAATAGTAAAAGAATTATATGAAGCTGGATATGAATTTGAAGCTGGAAGTTTGTTACACATTAAACATTCAACTCATATAGGACTAAGTACTTATTCTTCAGCAATGAGTGTTCTCCATAGGTGGTTGTCTGCACCTAAGACATAAATGTTTTGATGTGAAGCTTTACTGTAAAATAAATGAACATATTGTAATATTGTAAAATAAATTTATATATGAGTATGTTTATATGAACTTATAAAATGTTTGCATACTTTGTTCAGAACTTACTTAAATGCTTTTAAATTCATACACAGGATGGGGTATAAATTAACACAAATCTAATGTAAAAAAAATGCAATAACAACATGCACGTAAATATTAAATTGCACAATTTATGATCAAAATAAATATCTAACATGAAAAAATAAATTTCAAATAAATTTTTTTTCATAAAAGAATAAGAATACATTCATATAGTTTAAACATTAATTCATGAGAAACATTAAACATTTTTTTAAAATCAATTTATAAAAATAAACTTACTTAAATGCTTTTAAATTCATACACAGGATGGGGTATAAATTAACACAAATCTAATGTAAAAAAAAATGCAATAACAACATGCATGTAAATATTAAATTGCACAATTTAAGTTTTATGATCAAAATAAATGGGAGAATAAGTTATATAGATTTGTTTTTATCAAAAATATAAATAAATTTCATCAAAATTTGTTATATTCATATCAGTAGTCATTAATTCAAACAAATATATAAAGTTTTATTCTATTGCAGCCTGCTAATACAGATGTATTCGTTTTCAAGCTATTATTCTTTTAACTGTACATACCAAAAGATAACTAATTTATGCCAAAACAGGTGCAGAAAATGGAAAAATTGACTTCAAGCAAAATTCAACATAAATGTCTGAAAGAAAGTAACATTTTACTTACAATAAAAGATTACATTCATTTCTTCTTGCTGCAACTTTTTTTTTCAAATACATATTTTAAGAAAATATATAACGCTCATGCTTTGTTTATAAAAGACAAAGCAAAAAATAAATTAAAAACAATAGAAATGCCAATCCATTGGGTGTAATTAGAAACTAAACCATATTAATCTCATTTTGCACCTTTTAAATGTAACTGACATCTTGGTAATTTAACTTCAGGCTTTTTTATATGCTACTGACAAGCTGTCTAATGATTAAACTCACAGCAATGGTGACGACATAGATCTATTGATAAATCAACTAGCACTGTTAAATGTTCAAATGTTATGCTATTTTATAATGTAAGATTTAACCCTCTGACGACTGAAGATTTATTTTGCAGTTTACCCCAAAAGACCATTGTGGCCGAGAACGAGAAGCGTCTTTCCCTTCCCCCACGGAACATCCTGACGATTGTACTGAAATTTGTCATGGTGGGGTGCAGCCCCACTATCAGCATCAGGTCATAAAGTACACCAGGATCAGTTCTAGACAATAAAAGAACAACTCTGTGGTGATGAATTTTACGTAGAATGACCAGGGACTAGGGGGAAGGCAATCTAAAAGAATTCCGGCCGGCCGGCCATCTGGACTTCTAAATGTTCAGCCGGCCAGGCCGGTTTGGCCTTCAGAGGGTTAAAAAATGTTTTAAGTAACCATCAATTCTATAACTGCACTAATAAATTGGATAATTAAGATATACGGACAGTTGTTTATTGAAAAGGAGAGGGCTTTAAGGTATTATCATTATTCTCAAACACATATGAATGTATCAAAAATTCCAAAACAATTTAGAAATTCAAGCCTCATTAATTCAAAAATGTTATGTAATTATATTTCATAAAATAAAATTATTAAATGCAGATCTAAAGCAGCACTAGTACTCATTTAAATACACATTGACAAAAGAGTCTTCATGCATTTTCTTCATAATACACGTGTATCATATACACTAAATTCATATTAAATACTTCATTTTCATTTTTATGAAAAATATTTACAAATGCAAACTTTTAAAAACATTTCATTACATCAAATCATCCATGCACACAAAAGGAATGACACAGAACACATTCATAAGCTCTCCACACTAAATATTAGTTTTAAAATTTTTGTTTTTATTAGTATTTAAAAGAATGCCTTCAATACAATTACTATAATATTATTATAGCGATACATAAGACTAGTTAACAAGATGTGAACACATTCATACACTCTTCACACGACATGTTTAAATTTTTTGTTTTTACTAGTTTTTAAAAGAATGATTGGCTTTAATACAATTATTAAATAAGACTAGTTTAACATGATGCATTTTTGCTAAGGCACTTAAGAATAGGAACTCTTTAACGAATGTTTTACACACATACTTTTAACAATACACATTTTAAATGCTAGTATAATTGCTCTCACTAAACAATATATTTACAATAATGATTTAAAAAATAATCGCTAAAAAATTAAATCTTTTATCTTCTAGCCACCAAAGGTAAAAATTTCTTTAGCAGCTTAGAAACTTGTTTGTACATTTGTCATGGAAAAGGGCTCATCACAGTTCAAAGATATAATTCAAGAATTATAAAAGTGAATACTTTTCAATAATTTCAAGAGTTTCTAAAGTTTAAAATACAAAATTAAAAATGATTATACATTATAAAAGAAAAGTGATGTTTATAAATGTTCTATACTTCAAATTTTGAAAATATTAAAACATCGCTAACAAAACTTGCAAGTATGAAATATTTTAATATTAGAAAATAAAATGAACAAAAGCTTTATTAGTAGAAATATATCTAATAAAGTAATGGAAAAAAAATGTGAAGAATCCTTGCATTATTGAGATCATAATGATTCTTGCACTCCTAAAATAAAAAATGTTAAAGTTGTCCTTGATTTAGAATAGGTTAGCACATCATTTATTCTCTACAAAATGTAACTATAATAGATGTAGAAGAAACTGATAATCTGAGATACTGACTTCATATAAAATTATCTGGAGAATGATTTTAATGCTTAATGTTTACAAAATATCCTAAAGTTTACAATAAATGTTTTATTAATTTAGATGTTATATGAAAAATTATCATTAGTCATGTTTAGGTGCAAATATTTTCAGGGAAGTCTACAATATTTTTTTTATGATACATTATTTGCGTGGCTTAAAACTGATATACAAACAAAACCGAATCTCACATTAATTTTTCAAGGTACAAATGAAATTTCAGTTTCCAGGGTACAATAATGTTTCTACCTTATATTCTAAAATTTAATTATGTTTATAAAATTCTTAAGAAAAATACTAAAGTTATACACCCTTGAAATATAGGTATCATAAAAATGTTAACATTCTTTCGGGAATAAGGAGAATTGAATTTTTATTCATGTTTTCAACTTTCTGGTGACTTTAGATATTCAACTATAACTTAAGATGAAAACTAAGATTGATAGAATATTGCATGTTTCTTATGATTTTGTTGGAAATTAACAGACTTAATCAATTAACAGACAAAATCTTAAATATAAAACTATCATAACTAATAAAAATATTTAATTTTAATCTAAATAACAAAGAACAATGATTATCAATATAATTGAAATGTTATGAAAGTTAAATCAATAACTGATTAAAATTGATATAATTTGCTACTACATCACAATATATAAATGTCATAACTGTATATAATAGATACAGTTCAACATCAATCTTATACAGTTTTAGAAGTACATGACAGATATAGGAAAATTTAAAAAAAAAATAAACATAAAATGAAATATGAATAATTTATGTGTAACTAAAAATTACACTGGGAGAAAATTGAGAATGATTTCATTCATATCTTTTCTTAACAAATGATTCAGATGCAAAAGTTATGACAAATGCATTGTGCTCACTAGTTCAATTGTGGCTCTACCATACAATAACTTGACTTAGTATCAAGGTAAATGCAGTACTTAATGTAGAAGAAAATATCCTAAAATTGTACAATTTATTCAATTTTAATAGCACATATATGCAGATATACATATTTAATATGAAACAACCACTACTTGAGTAATAAAATCTTGTTTAAATAAAAAGACACATAACTGAAAGGTCACTATACAGTTTTATTACATTTAAAACGGAGCTTTTAATTTAAGCAATTTATAGTTACTAAAGATTATTTGTTTGCTTCTCATCAGTCAGGAATAAATAATATTAAAACTGAAACAAGTGAAAATCCTGCTATTAAACAACCCATTTTTATCATGCGATCCTCATTAGAATTTAGGTTGTGGCCTAATGGCTCCTCCGCCGAGGGTGGGTGTTGACTAGTAGGAGTAGAAGGCTCTAACTCATGAGGAAGAACTTCAAAAAAAGTTACATACAGAAATGTGCCTGCAGCAAGACCTTGCAAAATACCACTAGTAATCATCATAGGCAAGCCTGAAACAAAATCTACAACAACTATGCCTATGATTATCCCAATAGGTGAAGTTAAGGAAAAGAGAACGTTCCCTTTAATGATACCGTTTCTTGTCAGATTACTACGGGTTAGACTCAAGCCAAGAGTAAATGCAATAATACATTTATGGATCAACACAGCTACTAAAATTCTAAAAACTTTTTCTACTGATGACTGTAAACCAATTGCAAGACCTTCAAAGATAGAATGTACCGACAAAGCAAAAACTAACAATAAAGAGTGTAAAATTGACTGTGAACTAAGATCTTGATAAAATGAGACTTCATGATTATGTAGTTCCTCTTCACTTGACTGGACATGAGGTTGCAAGGAAGGATGTATAGGGTCCTCATTGGGTGCAAAACCATTATTGAGTAGTTCAGTATTTTCATTTATAGCCCCATAATTCTGATAATGTGGCTCAATATGAGAATGCTGGTGTGTAATAATAGGAATTTTATCGACTCTCCTATTCTCTTGACAACTGAGAACAATCTGGAAGAAAAAGTACAGTTAAGTGCAAAAAATATATTTTAAGCATTTATATTTCCAAATGATTAAATGGCTAATGTGCAAAATAATCTTAAATATATATTTTTTGTGTATGTATCATTTACAAGAGATAAATTATGAAAACTCCTTTTGTCAAAAGTTAAAAATTTGTTAACAAAACATTTGAAATAAACACAGAATTTTATCAATTTTAAATCTTCATGCTTTATGAACTTTGTGCAATAAAAAGTAATAAACTAAAATTCAATACAAATAGCAAAAATGAGTAAAAATTATATCTACCCCTTAATGACATCAATATTATAACTAAACAAAAGTTGATTATAAAAAGTACAACTCTGAAGATAAACTCAGAAAAATCAATCCAGAGAAAACGATAAAATTATAACTCAAAATGAAAAAAAATTTTACTACAAAAGCTACAAAGGCAAGCAATGCCAAACACAACTGTCAAATCCCGTAACAAATATCAAACAATTAAGCAAATTGAAGGGAAAAAAACAATAAAATAAACTGTAGAAACTTCAACTGAAAGCTCTGTAAAATTATACAGAAGCAAATCTAAAGAACATGTGTTACTAAAAATTTTCAAAGTAAATACAAAATGAATAAAAAGAAATGTTCTGAAGGTTTATGCCATTAATAAGTTTTATACATAATTATGCAAACATATGTGAAAATATTAACCCTAAAATATTCAGAAGCTTTATAACACTATAAAGATATTTACCCTTCAATACAGCACTTTTTTATTTTATTTATACATACTACTATCCCAAAGATGTGTCTTAGCTTAGAAGTAATTATTACTTTTCTATTACTTTCTAGTTTATTAATTTATTATTAATAATATGCATTTTCTATTAAATTTCATATTTTAGCTTTGATTATATATTTTGAAATATTATTTCTTTTATTCTAAACAAATTTTTTTAATAAATAGAATATAGAAATTTTTTTAACACTTCTACGTTTGTATAACGTTATTTTTTCTTAAAGATTATAAAATAATGAAGTATATACATTTCAAGAGCTTTAAAATTTAATTTTTTGTAACCTGAGAAACAGTCAAACAAGATTCTTATCTTAAAAATTAAAGATTTAAATAAAACTGTAACACTTAAATTTTAAAGCAAGTGGCAAATTTCTATTAAAAGTTCTTTAGAGAGATGATGTTTAGACAATACATCATGTAATACATTCAAATTAAGAGTTTTAGAGGACATTTAATTAACATTCAGAAATCACTATGAAACATATGTTATTTTTAACACAATACGGAACACTTAAAAATTTTAGACTTTTCTCACAAAATAACACATTTTCAAACTAGGGTAGTAAAATCTAGTTTTTTTAACCTAGCTGTTGCAGAGAGGCACAGCACTATGTACCTATCAACTGGGAAAAATTGACTTTAAGGGATAAAATTTACTAAAATCTAATAAACAAAAGGCATGTTTTACATCATCCAATCATGACTATCCTAAACAGGAAAATTGAATTTATAGGTAAAATGCCACTTATGACAAAGCCTTGTCTTCCTTGAGGCCAAAGTGAACATACTAGAGTCTTTAATTTGCCAAAGTAATTAACTCAACAAAACAAAAAGTTGAAAAATTGTTGGAATTATATTCATTGATTTTTAAAATTTTATGTAAAATATACATTCAAACATTAGAGAGAGCCTTATCATAGAAATAGCTTTTATCTAACTACATAAAAAAATATATATAATAGTATTTCTTTAGAATAATCAGTATTACAACTTTCTCATAACTAAGGGGGTTAATCAATTTGCCAGAGGAAAATGTGGTTATAAAAAAAAAGGGAAAAAGTGATGCCATCAAATTTAACCTTCAAAACACATTTGTCCATCAGTCATCTGACAGATATCCTTAAAATATTTTTTTTCCAAAGAGGAATATCATTTTGTACCACTTCAAAAACTTCAGTACAACGTCTTATAAAAATGTTTTGTTTAACTTGATTTTCCAAATTATAAAATGCCTTCATGGCTGCTCTCTCATGAGAAATGACGTCCACATGCTTTATAAAAAATTTTTTTTTGCAGGTCATAGATTTCCATTCTTATTTCTATATTTCAGACCTTTTAATATTCTACACTTTTGAATATTTCGGGACCATTTGATAGGATTACCACTTCTTTCTATCTAGTAGCATTATTTGTCACAATATTTTCATTGTTACAATCTGATAATGAATCCAGAGAAATATGTGAATGGCATTGTGATTTATAACGGCATCTTGATCTCTTTGTGACAATAAATCATAATGAGCTATTTGATTTATCATTTTCTAAATCCAAATAATTATTAATCTCAGCCATCTTGATGCAATGGCATAAAATTTGTTCTAATTTTTCTAATAACCCAAATGCACTTGCCTCTGCAGGACTAAGAATAACACCTATAAATTGCATTTTTTTTTTCAAATATTTTTTATTATGGTATACAAACAAAACAATACCTTGTTTACCAGTTGCCTAATATATATCATTGCTTTACAAGATTACACAACTTAATTCTTAAAGCACCATGCATTTGAATTGCATTATTGTAATGATTGCTTAAGGTGTTTCCAGAATTACATTGGATTCTGTTGTAAATTATTCATAGCCATAGGAAAATTTGTCATTCAGTAGTGTTAAACGTAATTATCAGGGAAATTTCTTTTATACATAATAAGTCAAGTTTCAATCAAGTGCTTTGAACCTAAAATTTTTAAAAATGGAGTTAGTCATTTTGGCCTATGAACAGCTCAAATAATAGACCCAAATTTTAGTTCATGGTGAAGGTCTGAGTCATAGAAATTAACTGAAGAAAAGTCATAATTAGAGTATGGTAAATTTCAAGTGACATATTAAGTTCCTTAAGAGAAATAAAATTTCCTACTACACACCGGGAATAAAATATCCTACTACACACGCTTAAAGTTCTATTGGCAACTCTATCATGGGAGAACTGAGAAGGGAACCAGTGTTGCTCCCACTGACAAGACAGCACAGAAACATCTATGCCTTAGCAAGGATTCAATGATAACAATGACAAACAAATGTGTAGGAACTATAACCATGATATCATGAACTGACTGGTCACATCTACTCGTACTACCACAGTGGGCCACCAAGCACTAAAGAAGGTGGTACAAGAAAATTTTATGTACTTGATGAAGGGAATCCAAACAAACCTTCAAAATATTTTAGGATTTAACCTAACCACTGTTCACTGGAAGCTGAGGGCAAGGGACTTCCATTACCTAGCAACTGCTCACCAGCTAAACATCAACACAAATGTTTAACATCAGTTGAAGTGGGTAAGTGCTCTTTATCAATGGACCCTAGGTAATACAGAAGGCTTTTACGTATTTTCTGCTAATTCAATAGAGAACTCGGCAACTTACATGACTGTATGGAGGCATAATGTTTTAGGAATGATTTTCATGGTTCTTTTTGAGCCATTTAGTTTGAACCATCTTACAAATTTGCTTAAGACCATTCTGTTTAGCATAACACAACCATATGGGCTTGTAAGACAGGTCTGATAAGACTGTCTAAGAACTCTCAGAAATTCTAAGAGGATTGTTCTCATTCTTTTTCAATACCATAGAACTAAATAGTAATGGGATGAACTGGACTGACAGTTCTGTGCTATTCCCCAAGCACCAACATCAGATGAACTAGCAGTGACTTTTAGAAAAAAAAGGGGGGGGGGAATTCCTGCAGCAATGACTTAAAATTTACTATAAAGCCTTGCCAACAGATTGCAAGTTATTATAATATGATAAGGTCATTGATCTATGCACTATAAATACTTTCTGATTAAAGAAATAATTTATAAAAAATGCCTGTGCCCAGATAAGATTTATCATATATACAAAGTATGTGACAAAGTCAAATACTTTCCAAAATAAAATAATTATAACAAAATTTCTAAAAATTAAATTATATTTCATATTACATTTTAAATTAAAATATTTAAAAAAAAATATGTATTTAGAAATTGAATTCAGGAAAACACTTCTTATGTAGATGTAACAAAATCAGTTTTAAAATTTTGCAGTAACATTTTATTACAATACAAATTTTGTCAAAATAAAGAGTGTTGATTCTACAAGAAAATTAAAAAATTTTTGAACAAATAAATTTTTAATTATATTGGGCAGAATTTTTTTATCAGTTGAAAATTGTTCATTTTAGGAAGCAGAGGCAAAAAAGGAATCACTTCAGAATAACTAGTTTAAGTATTAAGTAGTATTTAAGTATTAATAGAGCTTTGTATTAATTTTAAAAGAAAAGGTTAAATGAAAAATATCAATCTCAGCAAAAATGAGGTTTTTCTAGAGATGGAAGTTTGAAATATATGTTTGTAAACAGCTTTTATTTTAGAAAATACTGTCACAAAATCCAATAGAATTCCATCTAATATCAATTTAATTAAAAACATAATTTTTTTATGTAATATCACAATCCAAATCTCAGAAAGTAAAAAAAAAATCTACACCTTTCTTAAGTCCATGTATTTTGTGTTAGACTCTAAGGCAGTATGGACATTCATAAAAACATATAGCCTTCATGTTTGAACTCAACCATTAATTTCTACAAGGAAGCTAAACTCAAAAAATTTATTACAATTAAAAACACGGTCACAATCTATGTCAGTTATTGCATCATATAGATTAGAGAATAGACCAGTAGAAAATGTTTTTCTTATTGTATCCATAGATAATAACTGCAATTATAATGTACCTCCCACAGTCAAGTTGTTAATTGATTTACCAAGACCTCAATTTAAAAAAATTTTTAATTATTTTTATTTTAGCAATATTTGCTGCAGAGTTTACACTCCTTGAAAGTTCCACACGTATCCCAAAGGGTATGCATACCATAGTTAGAGAAAGAATGGAATAGACATTTAATAAATAACATTTCACTGTTAGTTTTTAATGACATTTTATGTTATAGTGAATAATAACATAAGTAACCATCACTACCCACATTTCTTTAGTCTTACAAAAAATTTGAAGAGCTTATAAAAAAAACTTTATCAAAATATTGACATATGACCTTTATATAATGATCCAAAACTTAATAACTTTTTTTTTTCCTCCTATGCCCATCATTCGCTGATTGGTCATGTGGTGTCTTGCTGTCCAGTTGAACTTAGCAATAGAACTGGAAGTGGAAAGACCAGCACAGTCAATGAATGCCCTGTAGGCTTGAACAAGTGGCTAGGTGCTGTCCATTCATAGCTTCTCATACACAAAGTGGACAGATAAAATTGGAACTTACGAATCATTGGAATCTTCCAATATTACATAAATGCTGTTAGAGATAGTACTGTCCAGTGAGCATTCTAAAGCAGGCCACACTCATTTTTCTTGGAAGGATAGAAGAAATTTAGCCATTTTGATAGTAGCATGTGTGTCAATTAAAAAAAATCTACTTTTTTTTTCTCTTGTCAATGTTCTGGCAGGTCTGGGCAACCCAAATGACTGCTGAGATTTTGTCATCAAAATTGTCATAATAGGCTCTCACCGTTTCATGCAGTTAAAAAAAACTGCAAAAAAGTTCCAGCACCTGCATTTTTTAAGGCAGCACTGGCAGATCCATTAGTCTAAATGCGTAGCCACTTACAGAGTTACCTCTGATGAATGATTATAAGTACTAAATAATAAAAACTTAATCACAAAATACTAAGCCCAATGACAGAAATATCTTATAGTAATATTTATGGATATATGGAAATATCTTTTGATAGCAAATGACTTAATTTTTTAAAGCAAGTCACTTATCCAGGATTCTATATTATTCCATTCAATTTCACAGAAGAAATTCAACTAAATTCACAAAAGAGAAAATATAAAAAGAAATTGGCTTTCCTATAACAAACTACGTAAGTAATGTTCAAAGAAATCTTTGCGAACACTGAACTGTACTTAAAGGTGAAGTTTAATAGAAATAAGCACAATCAGAATGTCAGGATCAAGTAAAGCCTAGAATTGGTATTACTGATTTAGAAAGGTCACAGTGGACTGTGCTGCCATAGATTATCAAAATTAAAAAGTACAGATTATGAGAAAAAAAACCTAAAAAAGTGCTAAACAATCAAGGCTAGAAATAGTACAGTAAGATGAAAATATCAGTCTCTTATGATTTTTCTGAAATAACCAATGTTTAAATGAAATCATTAAATTGGAAAAGAAGAAAGGTTAAGTGCGGGTCATGTGATTTGATAATGGTAGGATAAACATTAAAATTTTAAAATCTCAGAAGATAAAATGGTAATCTTGGTTTATATTTTTAAACCTTAAATTTCCTCTTACTGCATTTCAATAAATGACATGAAATTTCTGTCATGCTTACACTTATTTAAATTTTCTTTAAGATCCAACAGAAAATTATTTAATTGTTCACAAGGATAATTCAGAGTCAGCAAAAATATAGTTCAAATTCCAATAATATCTTACATGATTTTCATGCGAACATAACTGGAAAATTTGATTATAGACAGCAAACAACGCAAGGGAAAAACAATTTGGGAATTCAATCCTTAAAAACTAAATAGTTTTGTTTACACAAATTAATGGACAAGGCATTAAAGAACATGATGAAAATGAAGTTCTGAAAATAACTGTAGTGCTGAAAATTTAGTACACATGGTAACATGTCTACACTGTTTCTGTTACACATGTAACAGAAATTTTGTTTTTTTTTACATTTTATAGTTCAATTATATTATAAATGAGTTTTAAAAACAACATTAGTCATATCATTCATATCTTTTAACATACATGACAAAAAGTCTTACCTGTTCAGTAATCAATACAAGAAGGAATCCCACACTCAAAAGGAATTCTGCCACGGGATAATTTGTATCTATATTCAAACTTTTGAAAATTAAAACCATTTGATCTCGAACATCGGGAAAAAGATGCAATAGACACGTCGCCATGAAAACTCCACCCCCAAAGCAACTAAGAAAACTCACAACACGGAAATTTCTTGGTCTACTGCCTTCATTTTCAGATTTCTTTAAAAATATGACTGGAATCATAAAACATATGAAAGTCGCAATTGCCATAGATACGGCAGCAAGTAATTTACAAAATGAAAGTTCCATTTCGCTTATCAAAACAGCAATAAACTTAAAAAGATTTAAATGCTATACTGAAGGGAGTTCAGACATTGTAAATGGGCTGAGAGAAACGTGAATCGCGATCATTCATCCAAAATGCAACTGAAGACAGTCCACTCAAGAAACAGTAACAACAAGCAAAAACGATAACAAAATGAAAGGGAAAAGATAGCTGACTATAAATTGAATAACTCGCTCGCTTTCGCAGCTCTCAGTTTCGAGAGCTAATGAAAGATATGCAAGTGTACAGACAACCCTTATGGGTCATATGAGTGATTTGAAAGATAGCTAACAACTGTGTGATGATGAGTCACAGAAGAAATATCACACATGAATGAAATATCGTAACCAGTTGCTTTAAGTTTATCGCAAAGTAACGTAAACACTGCCATACCGACTTTCACAACATATCTTCACGTCACTTCTACAAAAATTACATCTGCATGTTACGCCTATCAAATTACTGAGGCAGAACCAATACTCCAGAATATTTTCGGATAAACATATTTTTGTATTGAAAAGTGAAAATTGGCAAAAAATTATGTTTTTTTTTTTAAATTTAATGAGAGTGGAAGGGATGTTTTATTTTATTTTAATACGGAGACTTCAAAATTCTACTGCAATGTCACAGTTAAAATAGCAATGTTTCGGTAGAAAATTAATAATGTCATTTTATTTGGAGCAATTAAACTGTTATTCATTATTTTGGTAAGCATTCAAGCAAACTTTTTTGTTGTTATTATTAGATTGTTTTTCTGTTCTTCCAAGATGTGGTCTTCAACAGATATAAATTGTTCACAATTAGAGATCTTGACAGCTAGAAAAGTCAGGTCTTGTGAAATATTGATCTTTACCATATGAATTAGTGACTAAGTTGCTACAGATGATAATACTTTTGACAAGTGAGTCACATATAGCTATCTGTTCAATTATATGGTTTTTTCCCAACTTTTCTGAAGGCAATATCCTTAATGCGATTTCACTTGATTTGTTGGTATGCTCCGAATGATAAAACAGAAATATTCACATTCATTAAAAAAAAAAAAAAAAAAAAACAGTTTTTAGCTAATATTTTTTCTTTCAGATACGATTTTTGTGAAAGATTAAAATGTTGGTACAACCAACTATTGCATACTAAACACTATCTATTTGTATGTCATTATGCACACATTCCCCGTTATACCGTAAAGTTTGTAATTTTTTTAACTACATCTTTATTCAGCATGTTTTAGTTCAAAATTAATGTATACATTACGTATCTAAAAGTTTCCGGATGTCTCTTCATTACACGTTGTCTCAGCTCGTTGTTGAAATGGATATCGTGACCTCTTCTGAATGACATCTAGAAGGCATTGTATGACCGAAAGTATTGACCCATTAACAATATGGTTGGTCTCTCTGTCATTGTGAGAGAACGGAGAAAGATGAGTATATTCGACACTGGCAGGATAACAAAAGCCCAGGTATTCGGACTTTGAGACTGAGATCTTACTATGGAATGGAATGTGTTCCACTTTACACTCGGTCTTAGCCGCGTTACCGGGAAATGGAAATGGTATGTTAGCATCGTGCTCTCCGTCTACCTGGTCTACCTAGCAACTGACAGATAGGAATCGAATTTCACAGCGTGTTGTCAAAGTAAGTAAGTCAACCTTACCATCTACCACTAATGGTTTGCATGTGAGCCTAGTAACTGAGGCCACAGGCAAGGCATCCACTAGATGTTGCTTACTTTTTCCCTTGGTCGTGCTCCGAAGCCATTGGTCACACCTGTAAATTCGTATATAGAAGGTCAAACAACACCGTTTTAAGTAGCGATGAACCTCACGTAGCGATAAGTCACAATATACGATCTAGAAATTCAATGGAGACGTGTCTGGTCCTAGCGGATGCTTGGCGAATAGTGCTTGATCGGAGCTTCTTCAGCAGCCAGTAAAATTAGGAATCAAAATTCTGATAGCTTGGAGCTGTTCTTCGACCTATAGGTTCGATTTCTTGGTCGATTGCCTGGATCTTTTTAAACTGTGTCATTATTACCATCTATTCACTGTTAAGTATAGTTCTGGCTTTGTGGTTTGAAAACGAGAAGGGGAAGAAAATAACTTGCTGCCTAATTACTCATCCTTAACACAAATGAATAGTTTGGGCTGAGGCGTTAGTTGCTTTTCAGACGTATTATACCTGCAAGTACTCATCTATAGTTCACCATGTTACACGTGGAATAATAACAAATTTTCTATAACAGTGTTTTCAAAACTAAGTAAAGGGGTATCCCCTCCTATTCTCATCTCAGCTGTACCCTTGGGATATCTTTATTTATATCCCATGGGAAGAGAAAAATACAAGGAAATACAGAAATCAAAACATACACCAAAAGAGGGAATAGCGAAAACGGAGAACCACAGGAAACATAAATAATGGATGTCCGAATACTTTTGACCACGTAAGATATTTCTTAATTAAATTAATTTCCAGTGCTATTAATCTGTTTCCCCCCCCCCTTTTCCTTTCTCTCGTTTTTTAAATTTGAATTCTGCTTCTTTTTGCGAGCTTTCGATTTACAGTTTTCTAGATTGTTGCATCTCTTGATTTTCTCTTGATAGGCAGGTTATTTTTCAATTTAATGTCATGTTTTTGATTCTGACTAATTTTTTACAGCTCTCACTTATTTTGAGAGGTCATTTAAACAAAGTTTTCAGTGCTGTAGGCGGCTGCTATTCCTGGCGAAAACATAATTAAGATCCATTCTTGGGGTTAAAATATTATTATAATACATGAAATTCTCAATTTTCTGGTATTGCTAGTGCTTCCGCCTACATCTTTGACTGCGCCGAAAATGGCGTCTATGATGTTGTTGTCCAACTATCGATGATTATGATTCCGTTTTTCCATAAAGAATTGCCGAATTCTGCTGCAATATTTTTGAAAAATACGAGTACCTTCAAAGTCTATGTACACAATACATACGGCAAAATATAATTTGAATAATGAATTAATCTCTGTTTCAAAGCACTTGTTCAAAGCTCTAAAGGAAAATATGATATGATACCTATTACTCGTCAATAGGCACCGATCTGGTCAACTCTGCACTTCGATTTCGTGGTAGCTCATATTGGTTAGCAACTTATTTCAACGACGCTAATAGTGCGTAAAGAGATCATTGCTACAATATTTCCTCTTCTCTTCTGATATGTATCTTGCCATGTGGCGTTCTTCCATCACATCAGACAATGTAATGCTTTACTTTCAAGATGTTGTGTCATGTCTGAGTGTTAGAGATGTATTTCGGAAGTAATCGAATTTGTCTTTTATATCCCGTAGTATCATCATATTCTCCATTACATGTGAAAGCTGTTGGTTGTAAGTATCTAGGATTAAGAAAAGGATCCGAATGGGGTCGAATATTGAATAAATATTATATTATCAGACAGTACTTGTGGCATTCAAGATGTTATGCTATATCTGAAGCAAAAATATCTAACTCGAAAATTTCAAGGACTAGATTTTTGACCTGACCATGGTGAGAGGGAAACAGAAAACAAGATAGATGAGTTGGACAGATAAAAAATAGTATATTTCTCGTGCGAATAAGTTGAAATACAAGAAGAAACATGCATAATAATGTCTTCTTTCCGAAATTATTTGAAAAATAGAACAGATTGAATGAACGCCTGGAATATAACTGAAGGGAGTTCGCTTCCTTAGCAAATGACAAAGAATAGTAGTCCAGATTATTTCAAGAAAATAGCTGAGAGAGCTGATTAATAATATAAATAATAATAATAAAATAATACTGTAAAGTAAGGAGTGTTGATCCGCTGCAATCTCATGCTATCTTATTTGGAAAAAAACAACAACTAATTTATTCGAAATGGAAACAACTTGCTGCTGAAATTGAAAAGTAACGTTTAAGGCTAGCGATGGAATATAGTTATATACCAAATACAGAAGTAATTCCTCTCCTACTGATGGTGTAGACCAGTGGTCGGCAAACTCATTAGTCAACAGAGCCAAATGTTAACAGTACAACGATTGAAATTTCGTTTGAGAGCCAAATTTTTTTAAACTCAAATTATATAGGTAGGTGCATTGTTATTAATTTAATTAGGATACTCCAAAGCTGGCTTTTGCTAAAAACGCCCTCAATCTGAATGAGGTACGTTCGCTGAGGTTGACCCCTTCCAACTCTTCCATCCACACTCATTTGTATACTTATTTCGTCTATCTTCATTCGTTCATCCTCTCTGTATATCCAAGCCATCTCAACATACCTTTCTCAATCCTCGACACTACATTTTCTTTCACTCCACAGCGCTCCCTAAAATTAACTTAATAAACTGTACTTACAGTTTTATGTCTTAGTTAAACTATAGGTATGTTGAATAAAACTTGATATCATACTTAATATCGATATTATTTATTGATAAAATTAAATTGTAAAGTATCCATAAAATTTAATCATAACAGTGACAGACAAACACTAATATGAACAATGGCCTCGCATCTCCCAGTTCAGGGATGGCGAACCTTTTTCTAACGCGTGTCAAAAAATGTCTTGAAACCGTAGAAATTAAGACCGCGTGTCACTTAATACATTTTTTTTTTGGTCTTTGGAAGTAAAGACCTTCGGAAAGTAAAAAAATTATACGATATATATTTAAAACAAAAACATATTTTTTTTATTATGATTTGTTTAAAACTACCAATATCAGGAAGAAAATAAGTACAAAAATGATCGAACTTAATGTGACACTTGTTGTCTTTCGGACGATAATTTCGATATTTGTAACTTCTAATCGTACACACGCAGCAGACAAGTCGATGCGGGGGCGATTTCTATTCTTACTTTTAATAAAATTCATTGTCGAAAAGAACAGTTCGCAAACGTAGGTTGATCTAAACATTGTCAAAGGAGCTCTTGTTAAGTTTTTCATCGACATTAGCGATTTGGCAACAAGTTCCATTCAGTTAAAATAATATTTTCGGTACTTGTTGTTAAAATATATTCGTCACAGTTTTCCAGATCTTGTAATTTTTTTTCTAAGTTTACGTTTAGTTCTGCAGATTTATTCCTCCGTACAACACTGTTGTGAAATTCAACCATTTCCGTTTCTAAGTTATCAATTTGAAACCAATCGAAAGAGGATAATTTAAGTTTTCTCCATTTCACGAAATTGGGAGAATCCTTCGTCAAATATTTCTTTTGCATTCGCTAGTACTGAAGAAGAGTGTTTTAAGACTTCTGTTTGGCAAAAAGAGGAAAAAATTAATTTCTAACAATTATTTTTTAAAAATTATTTCTAGTACAAATTAGATTATAGATCTCTCTGTCCGACGAATGAAAATAAAAATTTGAAAAGTTAAATGGATGTTAAAACAATGTGATCGTCTCGCGTGTCGTCTAAAATTGCTTTTCGTGTCACTATGTGACCCGTGCGTCACAGGTTCACAATCCCAGTCCTAGTTGATTATGTCTGCGCACAAAGCGCGTCTAGATGAATTTCTCTCAAAATAGCAACAAACCCGTTGCTTACGACGGTCATACTTTTCGCCCCATCTGTTGAAATTGAGACAATTTTGTCGAGTAGAATATGATGTTTTCAATGCACTCAATTACAGCATTTGCTATATCCTCTCCACGTGTTTGACCTTTGAGTGACAATAATTATGAATGTTCCTCTTTAGGACCTGTAGATGAAATAAATCGTACAAAAAGGGAAACTAGCTCTGTATCATTTAGCGCTGTAGCAGTTGATGTCACAAGACTCATCAACTGCTATTGATAAAGCTGAAATTAATTTAAGATCTTTGACTTGCTGGTTGGTTATATTCGAAGACTATTTTGACTAGTCTAGTTTTTTCTACGGGGACACGCTCTCGGAAGTAATACATTGTAAAACACGATGCAAATATACGACTTGACGATACGCGTTGACATTTAATATTTCTAGAAATGTTTTCTCATTAAGTCGCTTCAGAGCACTGGCCTAAAGATAAAGACACATAAACACCAAGTATGTAAAAATATAAATAAGAAAACCAGTCATCACGAAGTTTCAATCTCACTGTACGTGCGCACGTGGTATTTTGTGGAAGAGCCACACTCAAGGGGCCATAGAGCCACATGTGGCTCGCGAGCCACGGTTTGCCGACCACTGGTGTAGACAAATTAAACCAGGACTTGCCTTAATGAATTTATTATTTACATAAGCATATGGTATTTACAGTCTTTACACACTATGAATCTAATGAGATCTTTTCCCAAGACCGACCATGGCGAACGAAACTTCTTACACACATTCATGAAGCTACAGAAGGAGGAGTAGCTCCGTGTTAAAAAAAGTGTCTCACATTTGGTCGCCGCCACTAGGTGGCGAAGGCGCCGATCTCTCCGCAGCTTTGACATGGAAACCATACGCTTTAAATATGGATTTTTCGTATTTTTCAAGAGAAAACAAGTTGTTTTTCTTAGTGCGTATTTAATATGAATTAATTTATTTAACTTAACAATTGTTTATTTTCATTCAAAATTTTTATTTGAACTGCTTTTTTTTGGCTAAACTTTATTAAAATTCTTAAAGGAAATGAGTAAATAATGATACATTATATTCTAGAGCTAGTTGGTTACATGCACACATAAGAGAACACACTAGCTGCAGCTATAGAGTATGTAATGGCTAAACATGAGCTGACAAACATCTGACACATGACGAGTCATACTTCAGTGTATATATATATACAGTTGGTTCTCTGTTTAACGACGCTCTACTTAACGACGATCTCTATTTAAAGACGATATTTCCCGGTCCCGGTCCCTCCGACGTAAAAAAATTCTATTTTAAGACGATTTTGTTTCTATTTAACGACGATTTTTTCTTACATGATAAACTTTTTCTTCAACATTTTATCTACAGGAGGATTACTTTCTGTGGGGGAGTTTGGTTTCAATAACAGACCCGGAATTTCCTTTATGTTTGTTGCAATCATAGACTTGTTGCAGTGGAAAAAACCGGGGGAGGGGGGGATTACTGTTTCTCGGAAGATCGAACATTCTTCCCTGGTGGATCGAATTTCTTAGTGCGGGTGTGGAATCACTCTATTGTACCTACCATGTTGTCATGTGATTTACGAACTGTCCAAAAGCACACCTCTCTCTCTCCTTCTGGGAAGCACGTGTTCATGTTTAGAGAATTCATGGTTGTGTGTAGGAGTTCATTCCAGTACGAATACGAGGTGAGCAGAGCAAAATGGCATCAAAGCGAAAGCATCTTACGCTACACGAAAAAGTGAAAATTATTGAAAACTGGGAAGAAAGTGTTGGAAGAACAAAAGTCCAATTCGCAAGACAATTTCAGCTACCCGAGTCTACTCTCAAAGGCATTTTAGCAAGCAAAGAGAAAATTCTTGAAGCAGCACAAAAATTTGGTTTTGGATCCAAATCCAAACTGCAGAAAATTCAATGTGGCCGATCAGAAGAGTTTGAGAAGGCAGTCCTGCAATGTTTTCATCAAGCAAGAGCATCTAACATTCCAATTTTCGGAGTGATATTTAAAGAAAATGCTATTATTCTGGCAGAAAAGTTTGGAATGCAAAATTTTCAGGCTTCGGCTGGTTGGCTAACAAAGTTCAAAGAAAGATACGGGCTTGTATTTAAAAGCATATCTGGCGAAAGTGGCTCCGTAGATGAAAAAATAGTGGATGAATGGAAAATAGTGCTGAAGGGGATATTAGATGGATATGATGAAAAGAACATATTCAATACAGATGAGACGGGCCTATTCTACAATATGGTGCCTAATAAAACCTTAACGTATATGGGCAAAAAGTGTTTTGGTGGAAAACACAGTAAGGAACGATTGACTGTTTCACTGTGCACTAATTCAGATGGATCTGAGAAATTTCCACCACTAGTTATAGGCAAATCAAAGCAACCAAGGTGTTTTAAGAATATCACCACGAAACTTTGTGAGTACCGCAATAACAATAAAGCGTGGATGACATCACAAATTTTTATTGACTGGATTAGAAAATTTGATGCAAAAATGCATCGAGAAAAGAGAAAAGTTTTACTTTTAATCGACTGTTGCACTGCACATACTCCAAATATCCCTGGACTTACAAATTTGACTATCCATTTCTTACCAGCTAATTGCACTAGCAAGTTGCAGCCATTAGACCTGGGTATCATTCGCAGTATGAAAGCATACTACAGAAAGTCTTTAATTAGGAAATTAATAAACAATTCGGCTGACAGTATAAAAATTAGAAAATTTACAATCTTGGATGCAATGCACATGATAACATCAGCAAGGAAAGAAGTTTCTTCATCCACAATAAAAAACTGCTTTCGCGTTGCTGGTATTCACAAAGAACTTGTAGTGGAACTGCAAAGTACGGATGTAGAAATCAACGAAGATGACATTACCCCTGAAGAATGGAGAAGTCTTGTTGAGGATGAGGATGTTTCAGTTCAAGATTTCTACAATTGTGATAAATATGTTTTAACAACAGATTTCAGGAATGTAGAACAAATTTATGAAGATATTGTAAACGAAAACACAGTGTCAGACGAAGAAGGTGAAGTTGAAGACACGGAAACTGAGACACTGCCACCGTCTTACACAGATGCAATTTCTGCTCTAGATGTTCTCCGACGCTATATTACATCGAAAATGGAAGGTGACTTATTTAACATTTTAGAAAATCTGGAAAAGAGAATAACGAAAACAAGGCGAATGAAGCATTCAACACTTTTTGAATTTTTTAAAATGTAATTTATTGTATTGTTTGTACTCTTTTTTTTCAATGTAATTTAAAATAACTTTTTGTGAATAAAATAATGATGATAATAAAAATAACATTTTTAAACAATCCAATATATTAAGAAATATATTGACAGTCCTAAGCCTGTAAAATGTGAAGGGAAATGTTATTTTTTCACAAATTCTGTTTAAGGACGATCTTTACTTAAGGACGATTTTTCACGGTCCCTTGAAAGTCGTTAAACAGAGAACCAACTGTATATATATATATATATATATATATATATATATATGTGAGAATGAGTTTGGCAACACAACTGAACTATTACTACAACTTCCACTCCTACTACTTCGGCGCGAAGGACTTGGCGCGCAAACACAGTGATGGACTAGTGACATTACGAAGCGGATGTGTCGCTCCGCAGGCTTGCCGTTTTGAGTCAAATAGCTGTGTTGATGCTTTGTTTTTTTTAATTTCATACTAAGTGTTAGTCCTGTCTTGTAAACATCGTCTAGTTTAATTAAATGTTCAAAATAATTAAGTCTAATGATTCACTTCTAAAGGAAGGAGTACTAACTCCTTCCTACATGGGTGCTCGGCCCTCGGACTCGAAAAATACCCCTAGCTTGGACTGAAAAACTATTTTCTTTTGATGATTACCGGATTACTGTTCTCTGTGATTTCTGTTTTGGATACCGCCAGCGAAAACGAAAGTGATGTGCCACGGACTCTGATAATATTCTGATGGGATGACGAGAACCGAAAACCAGAACTGTGAGTATATTCTGATCATATTGTAATTATTTCATGCATACTTTGAAGCTTGTTCAAGAAAATTTTGAAGATTAATGGAATTCTCATCTTATTGATGATAATTATAAGAAAACTGAAAATATTTCAACGTTCTTTTGATGCAAGAATTTAATTGATGCTAAATTCATTTTTGATGGTCTTTGACGTTGAATTTATCACTTCTGTTTTCTTGAAGAGAATTCTATTTCGATGAAATTATTTGATGATTTGATGAAAATTTCGACATTTAACTTGAAGAATCTTGTTTCCTTGAACAAACCACAACATAACATATATTTTGAATGATTGCAATTTGAATACAGTTTGAAGAATATTATATTATTTCCTTGATGCATATTTTGAGAATCAATATTTTATTATTGAATTGATATTTGAGGAAATTTCGATTTGAAATTTTATTTTTGAATTTGAGTACCTACGTATTATAAGTATCGATTTTGGTTTTGAATATTTGTATATTTGGTACTATAATTGTTTGAACCTAGTATATAGTTATGGCTACTCTCAACGATTACCCCAATATTGCAAAATCATTAAAAATTGGTAGTACGAATCAAATAAAGGTTCTACATCGTTTAATTTTTGGTACAGACGGCGACAGACAAAATCGTACCAGATTACGTAAATTTACAGGTTTTAAACAGCCATTCGTGTTGGAAGCAACGAAACAGAAAGTACTTAAAGAGTTTTCACTTAAAGACTTGATTTCTATTTGTAATCTACTTCATTTAGAATTTTCAACTGACCCAGACAAATGTGCCAATACCATTCTTATGAGTCTTAGTGATTTATCGTTATTAAAAGCAGAATTTTCTGATCTTTCGGAATGCGAAGTGAATGATGACTCACTTCCGGGTGCACGTTCATCCCAAACTAACAGCGTTATAGAGGAAAATAGATCTCCCTTTTCCCCCACCATTGACGCAAAAGAATCTTCGAATAAGCAAAATACACACATTTCCGTTGGTGAATCAGATCAAAATTCATTGCCTTCAGTTGAAACTGCGAATCTCTCTTTCCAGTTGTTTAGTCTGAAAGACGTTGTTGATTTAATAAAACCTTTCTCGTCTCGTGATAATTACAGTGTTGAGAATTTTATATCTGACGTTGAAGAACTTTTTTGTTTATATCAGATAAACAATCCAATTCACCAAATTACTTTTGTTAGAAAATGTTTAACTGGTCCCGCTCAAACTTTAATTAGGTCTATTCGTGGAATTACAAATTGGGAACAATTGAAGCACCATTTATTAGACGAATTTTCGGACAAAATTAACGGTATTCAGTTACATAAATTAATGGAATCTCGACGTATGAAACCGTTTGAAACCCTACAAGAATATTTCTTAGCTATGAGAGATTTGGCACACAAAGGTTCTCTCGATGACTCCTCTCTGTTTGAGTATGTCATAAACGGAATTCCTGATTCAACAAACAATAAAGTTATTCTTTACGGTTGTAAATCCGTCCCTGAATTTAAGGAAAAGTTGAAAATTTATGAAAAAATCTTTAACAGATCACAAAATTTCAGACAAAATAATCAGAAAAAAATTGATGCTTCCTACCTCAATGTGAAAGTCGATAATACACGTAGCCCAAATACACAGCCAGTATGTTTTTCCTGTGGCTTGAGAGGTCACAAAAGCAACCAATGTTTGAATAAGTCACATGGTAAACAATGCTACGGATGTAAAAGTTTTGGTCATGTTCATGCTAATTGCCCTAAAAGTTATCGAAATTCTAAACCAAAACCTGATTCTCAAAAACCTATTTCTGATAAAACTGTAAATGCACTTTCTCCTGAAACTTCATCGAAAAATCCCATGCATGTTGACATTCAACTTGCAGGAATTCAATTGACAGCACTCTGTGACACTGGGTCACAGGCAACCCTCATCAATGAGAAAACCTATCGAAGAATTGGTTCGCCACCATTGCAGCCCACCAACATTCCCTTTTCAGGAATTGGCAAAAACCAAGTTCACAGCATCGGATTCTTTCAGGATTCCATCGAAATTCAAACCATTACTTTACCTGCTAAAATACATGTTCTAGAGGATGACTTGATTCCTTTTGATGTGATTATCGAAATCGACTTTTTACAGCAAACCCAATTTACATTTGATAAAGACGGTATTCGTTTATGCAAAACTCCTGAAAATAACACCTTCGTTAATATTGCTAATGTTTCTGATGATCAAGCTTTTCCATTTGATCTTTCACACATTTTGAATTCTGAAACTCGTGAGGAAGTTCAAAATATCGTTACTTCCTACAAACCACATAAAGTTCAAGACACTGAAATTAAGATGACTATTTTATTACAAGATGAAATCCCTGTAGCTCAACGTTCTCGACGACTCCCTTTCGCGGAACAGAAAATTGTAGAAAGCCAAATTCAAGATTGGTTAAATGATGGAATTATTAAAGAAAGTTGCTCCGATTATGCCGCACCGATTGTTCTATGTAAGAAAAAAAGTGGAGATTATAGACTTTGTGTTGATTACCGCAAATTGAATAGAAAAATGATAAAAGATAAATTTCCCTTACCGCTCATCGAAGAAGCTTTAGACAAACTTGGAAAATCTCGGGTGTTCACTTCACTTGATCTCAAAAATGGTTTCTTTCATGTACCTATGGACCCTAATAGCACTAAATATACTTCTTTTGTGACTCATGAAGGACAATACGAATTTTTACGTGTCCCATTTGGCTTATGTAACAGTCCCAGTGTTTTCCAACGATATGTTTACACAGTTTTTAGAAATCTCATTCGCGACAATGTTCTTATTGTTTACATGGACGATCTTCTCATACCATCTAATGATGAAGTTGAAGGTCTACAAAAATTACGCCTAGTTCTCCAAACAGCTGCAGACTATGGCCTTGAATTGAACTTTAAAAAGTGTCAATTTTTACAGCGAAAGATAGAATTTCTTGGTTACATTATCGAAAATGGAGTAGTTAAACCCTCACCTACCAAGACACAAGCTGTTCAAAATTTCCCACAACCTCAAACCCCTAAACAAGTTCAAAGTTTTCTTGGATTAACAAGTTATTTCAGAAAGTTCATTCCAAATTATGCGCTGATTGCTAGACCATTAAGTGACCTCCTTCGGGATAATGTAGAATTTAATTTTGACTCTGAACAAATAGCAGCTTTTCAACAACTTAAAAACATTCTTTCACAAAACCCAGTTCTTCATGTTTTTCAACAGGGATACCCATTAGAACTCCACACTGATGCCAGCTCCTTAGGTTTTGGCGCTGTGCTCTTGCAACAATCCGATGATGGACAGTTTCATCCTATTCATTATTTTAGCCGTAAAACTACAGTTCAACAAGAAAAATATCATAGTTATGAACTGGAAGTTCTTGCCGTTATTGAAGCGCTAAAAAAATTTCGAAACTACTTGTTGGGAACAAAATTTAAAATTATCACCGATTGTGATGCTTTCCAAAAAACGATGCACAAAAAAGACCTACCAGCTAAAATTGCTCGATGGGCATTGATGTTAGAAGACTTTGATTATGAAGTTTGTCATCGACCCGGTAGACAGATGAAACATGTTGATGCTTTAAGTCGTAACCCCATTCTTGTAATTACCTCAAATGATATCACTCAAAAGGTGAAAAATGCCCAAGACCAGGATGAATTTATATCTCAAATTAAATCTATGCTTGAATCTACACCTTCTGATGAATTTTTTGTTAAAAACGGAATTCTTTATAAACTTCATCAGGATGCCGAACTTTTAGTAGTACCACAAATGATGCAGAAAGAAATAGTGCTAAACGCCCATTCACAAGGTCATTTTGCTTCACAAAAAACCGAATTAATTGTTTCTCGTGAATTTTTCATTCCTCAACTTAAGAAATTAGTTCAAGAAATTATTTCGAACTGTATTCCTTGCATTTTGTCCTCGCGAAAATCTGGAAAACAAGAAGGATACCTTCACCCCATTCCAAAAGGTGATGCACCCCTTGAATGTTACCATTGCGACTTTTTAGGACCTTTACCATCGACAAAAAAATGTTATAAGTATCTTTTTACAGTAGTTGATGCCTTTTCCAAATTTGTATGGATCTATCCCGTGAAGTCCACCTCTACGAAAGATGCCTTAGACAAATTATCCTTGCAACAAACTACATTTGGCAACCCTTCAAAAATCATTACTGACAAAGGTAGCGCATTCACATCTTCAGAATTTCAAAGTTACTGCCAGGAACAGTCAATTGAACACATTTCAATAGCAACAGGTGTGCCACGTGGCAACGGTCAGGTTGAGCGTGTTCATGGCACAATTATTCCCGTTTTAACTAAGTTAGCTCTAGATGAACCTGACAAATGGTTTAAATATGTCCCAAGATTGCAACGTATCTTAAATAGTACCACCACACGCAGTACAAAATTCACACCCTTTCAACTTTTAATTGGTGTTAAAATGAAACAACAAGAGGATCTACAGATTAAAAATCTTCTTGACGAGGAACACCACCAAAGAATTCTTGATGACAAAGAAGCGTTACGTATCGAAGCTAAACGAAATATCCTCCGTTTACAGGAAGAAAACATACGACAATATAACAAACGGCGTAAACCGGCTTGTAAATACAAGATCGGTGACAAAGTGGCAATACAACGAACTCAATTTGGAACCGGATTAAAGCTCCGACCAAAGTTCTTCGGACCATATGAGATCACGAACATCAACCCCAACGATCGTTACGAAGTTCGAAAGTTAGGACATCACGATGGTCCAACCATAACATCAACTGCAGCGGACAAAATGAAACAGTGGTGCAGAAACTGAACACCAATACCACTGTGTTGAACACTGCTTGATTTTTTGAAATATTTTTCCTTTTTCTGCTCTTTTTTTTATCTTTTCAGAATTATTGTTTACAACCCAGCCGCGGACGTCTGGAAAGTCAGAACGGCCGTGTGAGAATGAGTTTGGCAACACAACTGAACTATTACTACAACTTCCACTCCTACTACTTCGGCGCGAAGGACTTGGCGCGCAAACACAGTGATGGACTAGTGACATTACGAAGCGGATGTGTCGCTCCGCAGGCTTGCCGTTTTGAGTCAAATAGCTGTGTTGATGCTTTGTTTTTTTTAATTTCATACTAAGTGTTAGTCCTGTCTTGTAAACATCGTCTAGTTTAATTAAATGTTCAAAATAATTAAGTCTAATGATTCACTTCTAAAGGAAGGAGTACTAACTCCTTCCTACATATATATATATATATATATATATATATATATATATATATATATATATATATATATATATATATATATATATATATATATATATATATATATATATATGAAATATCATAGCAATAGAAACAGTTGAAACAGCAGATACTGGAATAGCTAAAAAAGAATTCTTGGGACGCAGTAAACAGGCGAATGAATTAAAATGGTTTTATTGCTGTTCATATGGAGTTCCCCATAGGGAGGGAGCTAGACTGTGTGACATATTATATGTACAAACACTATCAGAAAAAGCCCGGCTTTCAGCCGTGTTCACATTTTTATATCGGGAACATACAGAAGAAGTGGCGCAAGTGTTAATCCTTATGACGCTATGTTACGTCATGGACTAGGGCGTATCCGATGATTCGTATCGGCTCAGTCTCCCTAGACAGAGACTGTTCTATGAGGATATTTCTCTGTCTATAGGGGAACGAAGGGATTAAGTACTGTAAACTTTATGAGCTATTACATCATCTTTAGAAATCGAATAAATTATGTTTTACAGGAATATGGAGAAGTCAGATTATTAATATAAAAATTATTTTTATATTACTTACACACACACACACACACACACACATATATATATATATATATATATATATATATATATATATATATATATTCTTCTTCATCATCAGCACTACAGCCTGTCACAGGCCAAGGCTGTCTCCATGAGCCTCCTCCATCTGACTCTATCTGGAGCAATAGATTGCCATCGGTTGATTCCCAGATCCCTAAGATCTCTCTCAAAAGAATCGACCCACCTGGTGGAGGGGGGGGGGCTTCCTCTTTTTCGCTTACCCTCAATTTTTGAAAAGGTTACCAATTCAGTTGTGTTTGAGTCATTGTATCGAAAAAGGTGTCCTAGCCATCTTATGCTGCTAGCCTTTATAACTTTGACAATATATGGCTCTTTAAATCTACTGTAAATCTCATAATTATATCGTATTCTATAGACATCATTCTACATAACTGCTCCCAAGATCTTCCGGAGCATTTTTCTCTCAAAAATCAGCAGCTTATCTTTTTCACATTTATTTAATGGCCAGCACTCGCTGCCGTACAGAGCAACTGGTCTAATTAAGGTTTTGTAAAGGTTAATTTTTATTTTAACATTAACAAATTTGGACTTGAATTGATTTCTCAACCCATAAAAACATCTGTTTGCCATTAGTAACCTGTTATTTATTATTATTGATTTACCATGTTTTTATTAACTCGCTTTCTTGTTTGTGTGTGTTTGTCCGGTACAAATCTTGCAATCGATTTTTAACTAACTTCCCGACTAGCTAGACATTTGAAACTTTTAAAATAGCTCAGAACACGATGACAATGCATTATTTTAATAATTTTAGCCATCTTTAAGCAGAATTGAATTATTTTTCAGTTAATTTTGTTTTGTATACTGGTGCCGCCATCTATCGTCCGGGACGGGAACGAAAAGTTAAACGCAAGTGAACTTCCAATTAACTTCATTTTCTTTCAAGTTGATTGGATAATTCATCAAAAAATTTTAAAAAGTATTTATTACTACATAGAATTGTCAAGTTTATATGATTCAACAGAAAATTTAAAAACATGGTATATAAAAAGTTCTTTTTATCTTGTAACTATTTCAGGTTTTATTTCATTTGTATTACTGATAACAGTTCCATAGTATTTAAACTGTTGTACACACTCAAAAGTAAAATTATTTATTTTCAAAGGAGATAAGTCATAGTTTCTCTGCGTTACAACCAAAAATTTAGTTTTCTCCTGGTTAATAGTGAGACCCATTCTTCTAGCAGACTCCTCAAGGGAGACGAAAGCATTGATTACCGCTTGTTTTGTTCTGCTTATGACACCAATATAGCCAGCAAAGGCTAATAATTATATGGTTCTATTAAAAATAGTACCTCTGTTGTTTATATTAGAATCTCTAATAGCTTTTTCAAGTGCTATATTGAACAATATGCCAGCAAGAGAATCTCCCTGTCTCACACACACACACACACACACACACACACACATATATATATATATATTATATATATATATATATATACTACTGTGATCAAAAAGTATCCGGAATGATTCCCTTTAAATACATCAATAGTAGATATAGTCTGCAAACTTTTATCAAACCTTTTTACGACTTCTATAAACAGCTGGTAATAGTCAGGAATTTATATCATTTTATCGTCTAAAAATAAATTTGTTTTTAATGAGATAAAAATTTTCATTCTGTCGATTTTCCGAAATGACGAATGTTATTGAGCAAAGAACATGCATTAAATTTTGTTTTCGCAATGAAATTTCCCTTACAAAAGCATTTGAAAAGTTGCAAAAAGCTTTGAAAGACGACTATTTATCAAAATCAACAGTATTTGATTGGTATAAAAAGTTTAAAGATGGTAAAGAATCCGTTGTAGATGATCCGCGATCTGGTAGAATATCCACTTCGATTAATGATCAAGATATCGGTAAGGTAAGAGAATTGGTGCTTGGTGATCGTCGTCTGACAATAAGAGGCATTATTGAACAAGTTCCTATATCATTTGATTTCTGTCAAACAATTTTAATAGATCATTTAGTGTTGTGACGCGTCGCTTCTCGACTTGTCCCAAGAACTTTGAATTTATTTCCAAAATAACAACGTGTTCAAGGGGCCCGAGAGATTCTTTCTCAAGGCGATTCCCTTCTAAAAATCATTATTAACAGTGATGAATGCTTTTGATACAGAAACAGCTCAACAAGCAAGTGAAGGGCGCTTGAAAGGTGAAGCAAGACCGAAAAGACCCCGTCAAAGTCGCTCAAAAATCAAGGTAATGTTGATTGTTTTCTTTGATTGTCGTGGTGTTGTGCATTATGAATTCCTACCAACTGGCAAAACAGTCAACAAATATTATTATTTTAGTGTTTTGCGCCGTTTGCGTGAAGCAATTCGTCGAAAACGGCCTGAAATGTGGCAAGAAAACTCACGAGTTTTGCACCACGATAATGCACATTCTCACAGTGCAATTATTATTTGTGAGTTTTTAACCAAACATTCAACAAATACGACTCCACAAGCTCCGTATTCACCTGATATGGTACCATGGGACTTTTTCTTATTTCCACGATTGAAATTGCTACTTCGTGATCACCGTTTTGAGTCCATTAATTCGATAAAAAGAAAATTCTTACGAACTCTGAAGGAGTTTCATAAAAACGACTAAGGCATGTTTTGATGATTGGAAAAAACGTTGGCAGAAGTGCATTGCAGTCGGAGGAGATTACTTTGAAGGAGATGCAATAAATTTTCACCAATAAATTGATAACTTTTGTTTCATGCCACCATTCCGGTTACTTTTTGATCACAGTAATATATATCGCACCATGGCTATTTTGAGATGTAACACTCTTCTAGCAGAGGGGCGAGATATATATATATATATATAAATAATATATAGTTGAAAGAGAAAAACCAGTATGAGCACTAAAGCTACTACAGCCAGGAACCAAAACCATGAAAAGATAAGATAGAAAGAGGTTTTAGACAATATCTCATCTTCAGCGGTGTCAATACTGTCTAAAAACCTAATGGACTGTTTCAGATAAGTATGATCTATACAATAAACATACTCAAACACCGTACAGTCCATGAATAACAGTAGAATTGAATTTAGAGTTACTTAACCATAGAACACCAAGACTGGCGCTAGACAGAGTGGAAGTTAAGAATAAGTAACCGCAAGATGACTGACGTCACTAAACTTGCAACCATGGAGATTATGGAAACACAGAAACTGACCTCTATGGATACTGTGTTTAAGGACTATTAATCCTTTATTAATTTAGTTTTTATTTTTTTTACTAAGAGTAATTTATCTTATTTTTATTTTTACTTTAGTTTTTAATTTAATTTTTTTTATTTTTAGTAGTTATTTTTTCTAATTTTACTTATTATTAGGATTTGCTTATTAAATGCAACAGAACAAACTATTCATTAAAACTAAAATAACCAATTAGGTGTTTGGATAGACTTTCGGGGTAATAATTACGTGTTAGCACAGCTATCAAGTCTAAAATATGCTTATTCCGGTTGTCTTTAGAACATAGCCTATTTATACGAACTAACTGATTTACAATAATGTTATTAAAAACAGATTTATGTAAACAGGTTAGGTAATTTTGAAATTTAACAATATTAAAACCATAATCAGATCTTTTGTCGTATTCGTCAAAAGTAAATTTGCTTTGAGAATTTAATTTAATGTTAATATCTAAAAAGTTTACATTAATATTATATTGTCTACTTTTAATTAGTTCCAGATTAGGAGGGTAAAAATTTAAGTCTATAGGATTATTACTTTTATTAATTACTATTATATCATCTATATACCTAAATATATTGTAATTGCAATTATCTATATTACTAATTTCAAAATAATGTAAGTATAAATTAGCTAGTATACTTGAAACATTTCCACCTTGTGGTACACCTTTGGTCTGTAAGTATATACTATTATTATGAACTATGTAATTATGTTTAGTTACAAAATCTAGGAGCCTATTGAAACGAGTAAGATTAATTTCATTGCCTAAGTAATGAATATTATTTTGTACTAACTTTATGATTATTCTATTTAAATGAATTATATTGATGCTATTAAATAATTCTTTAAAATCATAAGTTACTACGGTTTTACAATTATCTAATGTTTGTAGTTTTCTAATTAGACTATAGCTATTATCAATTATACCACAAACACCAGAAGTTATAGTTTTATAGATTAATTTAAGGTAATTTAATAATATTACACTTGCTTTAGTAGCAAGTGTAATAAATATAAGTGTCCAATTAAAATATTTAAGGTTTTGAAATGACATGGAATTGTAATGACTTACGCCCCTTTCACACTCGGAATTCCTGAGAAAGCCTAACGGCAAGACGTCCATTATCAATCTACCGTATTCATCGGTGACAGTCGCTTTGTCACCAAGTTGTGGCAGACGCCGCGTCGCCATCGGACAATTAGGAAGCCGTCTTCTGTAAGAAATCCCCCTGCTTGCAGACAAAGCCTGTCCCGAGGATAATCACCTAGCCTTTTTGCGGAAGACGCGGAATGGTCTGAAGACGGTCTACAAAAAGGGTTCAAAGGGAGCTCGCTTCAACCACCCACAGAGATGGGCGAGGATATATAGTCGCCACCTTGATGTAAATGGGGGGCAGTTGACTTCGTTTTACAGGTGTGAAGAACCCTCGTCGTCGAACGCGTGCCAGAGAAGGAGAGCCTGCAGTGTTCCATTATGATATCCTGAACCCCGCGAAATAGCCTCAGATAGTGCTTATTTTTTTGTAATTATTGTATAAAGCCTATATTTAATCTGGATGCAAATAAAGCATTTTGTAAATATTTTAGGCTGTCAGTCTTGGTTTTAGGCGAAGTCCTTACAGACTGTTATTAAATGGTGTCAGAAGAGTCATAGGATATCAGTGATGAACGAAAGGATTACAGGTAGGCCGATTCTTTTTATCAGATTCTGGCTTTGATTTAAAAACTAAATAATGGTTTTGTATAAATGCAATAAGTAAAAATTATTTTATTGTGTTTTTAAATGGTATATTTATAAGTAGCCATTTAGAGTTCGTATTAAGAACTGATATTTTAGAAATTTTGATGAATTAAATCAATTTCTGTGTTTTTTTTAAAATGGTATATGTACAAGTTAGCCATTTAGAGTTCGTATTAAGAACTGATATTTTATTTTAGAAATTTTGATGAATTAAATCAATTTCTGTGTTTTTTTTAAATGGTATATGTACAAGTTAACCATTTAGAGTTCGTATTAAGAACTGATATTTTAGAAATTTTGATGAATTAAATCAATTTCTGTGTTTTTTAAATGGTATATGTATAAGTAGCCATTTAGAGTTCGTATTAAGAACTGATATTTTATATTAGGAATTTGGATGATTTAAATCAATTTCTGTGTTTTAATGGTGTATGAGTTAACCATTTGAAGTTCTAAGTAGGAACTATTGTTTTAGGAATTGTGATAAGTAAAACCAATTTCTGTGTGTTTTTATGGTATATGAATGAGTAACCAGTTAGTGTTCAAGTAAAGAACCAATTTTTGTTTGTTAGGAATTGCAATAAGTTTAGCCAATTTCTGTGTTTTGTTAATTGCAAATACTGTAGGATTTTCTCTATTTTTAAAGAAAGTGAAATTTTTTTTTTTTTTTGCTTTTGATAATAACAGTGTTTATTTAGTATTTTTTTTCTTTTAATAGTAACAGATATATTTAAGTTTCTTATGCTTTGATATTAACAGTGATAATTTAGTATTTGTGTATTACTGTGTTGGAAATCTATATAGAGTGTTGATTAATTTGAGAATTCTGTTTATGTGTATTCTGTATAAGAGTTCGGTATTTTGATTTGATAGGTATTGAGTAAATTGTGAATGTTTATATTGTGCGGTGCTAGTTTGGTGTTCATAAGGGCTAAAATTATAGTTCAGTCTAAAATTGATCAGTTTTGAACTTGTTAGTTCCGGTTAGGACACATACCGTCGGAAGGTATAGCTAGTAGCTGAGGGATAATTTTATTGTTTATCATAAAATTAGTAACCCTAAAGTTAGAAAAATGTCCTTTTTAAATAAGGGTAAGAAAGAGGATCTTTTAGAACTTTTAGAAGAGTTAGGAGGACAAGCTGACGATACGCTTAGGATCTTCGAAATTAAGAAGATCGTTACAGAAAACGAAAATTACGTCGAAGAAGACGCTAGACTCGCACTAGAGCGTATTATTGAAGATAGAAAGGAACGTGAAGAGAGACTTCGCCAAGAAGAAGCGAAACGAGAAGAGAGACTTCGCCAAGAAGAAGCGAAACGAGAAGAGAGAGAGAGAGAAAGAGAAGACAAAATTCGTCAAGACCAACTTACTCTCGAAATAAGGAGACTGGAATTAGGAATTAATGGAGACAATAGAGCCCGAAATGGGAGGGACAGAGATGCAGACGCAACTCAGAACATTCAGCTCCTTAAAACCATACAGAAATTTGACGAGAAACGGGACGAAATGGGCCTGTACCTAATTAATTTCGAGAGAAGAGCAGAGATGGCGGGAGTCCCTAAAGAAGAATGGGTACCATATTTGTTAGGGGTACTAACCCCAGAAATTTCCAACATGATGGCCAGAGAATCGCCAGAACAGGCAAAAGATTATGACTACGTCAAAGAGATGATTCTCCAGAGATTTAGGATGAATACAGAAAAATTAAAACAACTGTTTTATCGCCATCCTAAACTCGCAGATAAGTCATGGAGGAATTATGCCCATGAGCTTAGTGGCTATTATGATGAATGGATAGCAGATTTAGAAATCACTACATTTAAGAAACTGAGAGACCTACACATAACGGAACAGATGAAGAGACGGGTACCTGCCGATATAAAAGATCATTTTTTGGAGCAGTGGATGCAGATTAATACTCCTTTAGAATTAGCGGAAAAAATCGATAAGTATGAAAGCTTACAAGACAGTTTCCGAACAAGAGAATTCCCAAAGAATCAAAAGTCCACAGATAAATTTAATAAGCCATTTAAAAATAACCATAATTTTAAGGAAGAGAAGAAAGAAAAAAAAGATGTGGAAAAAGAAGCTTCTAGTGGACAAAACAAGGAAAGAATTTTTGAGAAAAGAAAACAGCTCCGTTGTTACGAGTGTGGTTCTTATGACCATCTGAGACCACAGTGCCCTAAACTTAAAGAGACGGAAATTATCGCGGCAACAGAAACTAGTGGAGGAGACTCGAGTGGCGTGATGACTCCTTATATCAGTCAGGGAGTCGTTAATGGAAAACCTACGTCTATTCTGAGAGACACAGGAGCGAGCATTGATCTGATTTCTAAAAATTTGGTACAACCCCATATGTACACAGGAGAGCACGTTTATGTCAGTGCACCTGTGTTGGATTCATCCGTTTGCTTACCTATAGCAGAGGTCGATTTAAAATGTGAATGGGGCCACACCAGAACTAGAGCAGCTGTCAGCAATACGGAATTCGAGCAGAAACACTATTTGTTAGGAAATAAAACGGCAGCCTTGCTTGAGAAGATCAACAGGAATGTAGAAGTTCCGGTGAAAAATACTGGGCAAACTCGGGCCGAAAGACTAAAATTTGATAGAGAAAGACTAGACACGGGAGATGAAATAACGAAAATAGAGCAAGTGATCCCCGGATCAGAAGCGGTAGAAGAAATCACTTCGGAAGAGAGCGCGACTATCTTGCCTCTCGAGGAGAAACAAATAATTACTCCCGACTTATTAAAGACTTCACCCGAAGAATTTAGAGTTGCACAAAGTGAGGACGAAGAATTAAAAGTAATTTTTGATAGGGCGAAAAAGAAGACGCACGAAGAAAATAAGTACGTAGTGGTAAAAGAGATGTTATTTTACCAGAAAAAAAATAACGATGGAACCACTAGAAAACTGCTTATTGTGCCTCGAAAGTATCGAGAGAAATTAAAAAGACTCTGCCACGAACAAACTAATGTTCATTTAGGCGTTGCTAAGATGAAAGAATCATTAACTCAGTATTTTTACTGGCCATATTGTCATTTAGATATAAATGATTACGTGTCGGCTTGTGACAAATGTCAAAATGGGAAATGCCCTAATGTTAAGAATTATAAGAAACGTCTTAACACTGTTAATTCCCGCCGAACACCAGGCTAAGCCGAAGTTTAGTCGTAAAAGTTTAAATGTATATTATAAGTATGTTGATTAATTGTAGTTTCAGTGTAAAAATGTGACCAGAAATTAATGTATATTCGTTTGAGTAATGTTCTTTTTATGAATTGTAACATGTAATTGTTTGTAAATTTGAACGACTCGACCATAGAAGTTGAGTTTTGCTTTAAAGGAAAATTCAGGTGAAATTCCTTTGACGTTATCATAATATAACGGTTTTGTAGTGGCAAACGCCATATGACGGTTTTATGTATGCCGTGTTGGAATGCCTCAGATAGGCTTTAGTTAATGTTCAATTGTAACATTTTATGTTCTGTTTTGTTTGTTGCATAAGCCAGTAGAATGCCTCAGAAAGGTGTTGGCTAACTTTTAAATGCAAATGTGTATGTTTTTGTGTATACCTAAGAAGGTAGTAATTGGAGTTAAAATGCACTCCTTACGGTGTTTGAATACCGCAATTGGATGATTTATTGTGAAATCGATAAGTTTTGTCTGAAGAGTTGTTACGACAACAGATAAATGTAAGTGTTGTCAAAGAATCCAAGTGATTACAAGGAATGTGAGGTTTGTGAATTTTTTTTGGATAAGGAATGAGCCAAAGAGCTATTTTGTTATAATTTTTTGTCAGTCAGTACTGAAAAATTAGACCCTAAATCGATTGTGAATCCTATAGTAGGATAAAATGAATATTTAAATTTAGGTCACTGATGACTGTCCACTTAAATGGAAAAGATTGGATCACAGGTAATCGTGAACGAATTAAGTTCCCTGATCCAGGATTTACGGAAAGCCGAGTATTAAATTGTTTTATGACTATAAGTGTTAAACGTATTAAAAGATAAGTAAGAAATTTAAAATTTTCATGTGTATTAGTAACCGTGATGATATGTTCTGTATGAAGTTTAGGTATCCATTTTGGATTTGTGTTTAATTTTATTTGTGTAAAGTTGTTTCATTATAACTGTGTTTAATATCAATTTGAGAATTTATTTGTGTCATGTGATCACAATTAAGGTAAATTATGGGATCCCAGTTGAGTGATTTACTAGTTATAATGTTTTTATGTAGTGTCATGTGTACGTACTAGTGTTCTATGAATTTAAATTTTTTGATATGACATGTATTAGTATACGATTTTATTTAAATTTTTTGCCATGACTTGTTATATTATTGTGTAATTTTTATAATTTCTTTGCTACGGCATGTTCTCTTATTAGAGATTTTAAAGTGCGTAAATTTTAATTATAAATTCCTTTTGATGTGCTTTTAAAATGATACTTTGAAGTACAGTTAAAAATTTTCTTTCATGAAGGTAAAGCCAGAGTTTGATCAAAATTAACGGTCTACTCGTAATGTCAATTGGGCGTGCATTTGCCTTCGGGAAAAGTTTTATAATTGAAATTGTCCTGAGAAGGACCATGTTTTTGTTCTGTTTTTTGCAGGTGAAAAACTTCTGCAGAAAAACATCTGGGGAGGGGAGGAATTTAGTCTGTAATGACTTACGCCCCTTTCACACTCGGAATTCCTGAGAAAGCCTAACGGCAAGACGTCCATTATCAATCTACCGTATTCATCGGTGACAGTCGCTTTGTCACCAAGTTGTGGCAGACGCCGCGTCGCCATCGGACAATTAGGAAGCCGTCTTCTGTAAGAAATCCCCCTGCTTGCAGACAAAGCCTGTCCCGAGGATAATCACCTAGCCTTTTAGCGGAAGACGCGGAATGGTCTGAAGACGGTCTACAAAAAGGGTTCAAAGGGAGCTCGCTTCAACCACCCACAGAGATGGGCGAGGATATATAGTCGCCACCTTGATGTAAATGGGGGGGCAGTTGACTTCGTTTTACAGGTGTGAAGAACCCTCGTCGTCGAACGCGTGCCAGAGAAGGAGAGCCTGCCGTGTTCCATTATGATATCCTGAACCCCGCGAAATAGCCTCAGATAGTGCTTATTTTTTTTGTAATTATTGTATAAAGCCTATATTTAATCTGGATGCAAATAAAGCATTTTGTAAATATTAAAGGCTGTCAGTCTTGGTTTTAGGCGAAGTCCTTACAGAATGCGCATGGAGCATTTTGAAAAGTGTTAGCATGTTTGAAAAAAATTTTGAAAAACAGGCATGTTTCTGCTAAAAAAAAATCCTTATTTTGAATTCTAAGCGTCTTGAAGGCAGTAAAAAAGAATATTAATCATCCTTATTCTGCATATCGAGTTAAAAATTGAAAATTAAAAAATTCGAGGTTGAAGGTCCCTTGTCCCCTTAAATGTGTATCACTGAAGAAGAAAAATCTCCTGGTATGTATAACCTCAGAAAATATATTATACTATCCTATCTAAAATTAAACATATTAAAAAGCAATCTGACTTACCTTAATCATAAAATGAAGCAGAAGATATGCAGTAGAAAGTAAACTTTAATTAAAAATATGAACTACAGTTTTAAGAAGAACTGTAAAATGGATGTTTGGTTTTGTTTATGATGCCTACATTGTTCAGCCAGCTTCTCGATTTGAAGTAAACATTTTTGTATTGGATCAACTGGCAGTGGTTTAATTCCTTTAAGACTTCGTGGATTCTTGGACTTTCCAATCACTAATAATTTAAGATTTTCGCTCCCATCCATATTAGCACAAACTAAAGCTGTAATCCTCTCTTTATTGCTTTTATCTCCTACGCAAGCATCCCCTTTAGAATGTAATGTCTTGTTTGGCAAGAGTTTATAAAAAAATGCAGTTTCGTCCGCATTAAAAAATATCTTTCGGCAGGTAAGTAGAGAAAAGCCCTGGCAGTTTCGTACCGAAATTAGTGCACACGTCTTCGTTTACATTAGAGCTTTGGCCGCATACAGTTTGATAAGAAATATTGTGCCTTAATTAAATTGAGAAATCCCTCCATCACTACATTTAAAATCTTCAATACCTATTCGACTTACAATTCATCAGCCTTCGTCTGCACTAAAGGCCCATTTATCGGAAAATTTCGAGATCTAACATCCTGGAACCACAGCAGTAGTGCGTTTTCTAGATCTTCTTGGGACGCACTTCTCATGTGTTTCCTTCCTCTAGCAAATTTTAATTTTTCCCATGAATCTAAAATTGACTCCTTGTTTTTCAAATAAGTTGACAAGGTATTTATTTAATTCCATAGTCAGCTACTAACTTTGTTTTACACTCGCCATTCTCTTTTTTTCTATAAAATTTCTACCTTTGTCTCCAAAGTGAGGGTTTTGTACTTTCTACGTGTAGACATCCTGAATTTTTACACGTTCACACCACACACTGAGGAAAAAAAACTTGCCAGGTGATGGCCGCATGGCTAGGGCCAGGGCCGGATTTAGATGAAAAGAGGCCCTAGGCTATTCCACTTATGAGGCCCTTTCACCTCTCATTTTTAAATTTGTAAATTACATGAGAGATAATAAAATACATCATTACTGTGATATATATCAATATATTAAATGAAACATGTTGTTATTGGTACTAACCTATATACATTCAATACATTGAAGATTAAACCAAATTCAATTCAGAAAAATTTATTTCATAATAATTCGCATTTAAAGCTTAAGTATGAATTATTATGAATTTTAAGTCTTAAACTAAACCAAAAATGGAACTTTATTCAGTGTTTTAGTGTTCACTGTTTTTAGAATAGTGTAATTTTAATTTTGCTAACAATTTGAATGTAGGCCCCTCTTGATCTTGAGGCCGTAGGCTGAAGCCTAGTTAGCCTATAGGAAAATCCGGCCCTGGCTAGGGCGCCTGGGGTTCAGATCGGTTCAGATCCTGTGGGTTCGAGTCCTACTGTTGGCATGGATGCTTGTAGGCGTTCGGAATCGGCTTTAAACTGTAGGTCCTGGTCTAATTAGCCTACGTAAAGCAAAAAGTTAACCGTACCGCTCCAAACCAAACCAAGAAGAAAAACTAGATTACATTAACTTGTCTGCACTGCAAGCATATGCACTGCGTCAGAGAGCATAACTGACGCAGCTCTCTAGAATCTGTAGTAAAGACTGGTTTTTCTGAAATTCTAAGAAAATCGATACAAGTAACGGAAAATCGCTTTGTCCGTTAAGCACTGATGTCCCTAATGTTTAGCGGAAATTCAATAGTCTAGGAATGCAGGCATGTGCCTCTTTACACAGAAAAGAAATACAGATGATTTTGACACACAAAATAATAAATACAGCGTGTATTTTCTCCGTTAAACGAGGAAAAATAAATTTTTCTTGTCAAATTTTTAGTTCGAATTAACCGAAGTGATAAAAATTTAGTTCGATAGTTCGAATTAATATATATATATATATATATATATATATATATATATATATATGTCGGACGTTGGTGCTTCACGCCCGATCAATTTACGTAATTTCGACCTCTTTGGAATCATCATGCAGTCAGCAGTGGTCCGGTGGCGAGGACATATCAAACCTTAAAACTCCATCAAGCTTTCAAGATGTTAACATAGTATCCATAGAACAGTCCAATTGATTTTACAAACATCTTTTATTAACCTCCAATTAATTACTCAGCTCCATCAAACTAATTCCCAATACCCCACCCAATTTAAATCTGTGCGCCTCTGCACACGTCTTTACTCGCTGCTATCTCTCCATGGCTCTGAAGATTTCCTTTGTTTCAATGTTAAAACCAACGCTTAGTGACGCTCATTACTTATGCGTGATGTCATGTCGGATGATCTTTTTGCTAAACTAAGCATTTTCTTAGCGCCAACTCCTCAAGGCTAATCCGTCTACTAAAAATTCTCCCATGTGGTTCTGTGGTTCTTCGGAAATTGAATCAAGTCGAATCCACTAATTTTATTTTCACTGCAATACCTTATTCCACTTATTTGAACTCCCAGACTTTTAAATTGTTGATCCTATATTTTAAATACTAAAATCCCGTTTTAAGGTCACGCGATCCCCCCCCCCCCATATTTTTAGCCTCACACACACACACACATATATTATATATATATATATACGATTGTTAAACGATTAAAAAAACACGCGTCCATACAACGCAATGGATAATACATATTAAAGCTTAATGGTTTCCGTGTCAAAGCCGCGGAATGTTTAGCGCGAGCGCCACCTATTGGCGGCGACCATATTCGGTCAATTTTTCGAGGAATTCACCACTGAAGCTTACTCTGCTTCTTATAGCTTCATGCACACATCCATGTCATTGAATCAACGCGCGTGCTCGGATTCTCCACTTACATTAATGCAGTAACATCTGTTGGCTGTCTATTCAAAACCGAACACCAATAACTGGTTTAAGAGTAAAAAAGGTATACGAACCTCAAAAGAAAATCAGTCGGTTAAGAACTATTTAGGTTAAACTAATTGCAATGATGACCACGATGAACAATTAATCAAACCTTATAAGACTTATAAGCGAGCCTTATAAGCGAAGCGCAAATCTGTAATAATATTATAGAAAACCCAATTTTAGGATATTTAGTGTCTCATCTTGTCATGAAAGCATCTGGAAGCTGAGTGGTGCGGAGAGTGAAATTAATACAAATCTTTCAAAGAAGAAATGAACTACACTGTTGTTAAAGATCAAACCAGCCGCTTAGACGAACTCAAATTAAAATAAAGAAATTTGAGGAAATCTTCAAAACTATTTCCAAGTTGTTCCAAAAGTATCTAATGCGTTTATTATTCTTTTTATTTCGAAACCCCGTTTCCAGCGAATTCCTTTCTTGATCACACCAAAGTTCACTTTTCAGAATAAAACCGCTGGAGCCTGAGAATCATTCAAATCATCTTCACGAATAATGATCCTGATAGAACACTAATACTCTTGTTTAACAGAACATTATTTACATTATTTAAACAACAACAACAACAACAACAACAACAACAACAAACAAACAAACAAACAAAAATTCCTCTATCAAACTAAAAGCACTTGCCAGCAACATCATTGAAACTTTAAACATTTAACTCCATTTTCCAAACTTCAAAATATCCACCACTGATCAAAATTGGGACGGCAGCAGATTATTGGAATATAGAGCAAAAGAATTACAAATATAGAATAAAAATTTAATTTTTTTGTAAACATGGACATAGAAGCACCATATTATTCGGTCTGAAAAAGCATGAAAATGTTTAAGCGATGAGAGGAGTTATGAGAGGTGTTATGAGAGGAGACTTTTGAGTTCTGGTTCCAAATCAGCAAGTTATGGAGATTAATGTAAGGTATATAAAACAGAATTGTCTTTGAATTTTTTCCTTAACCTCGAGCTTTCAGTTGCACAATCAAAGCCTCTTTTTAAAAGCAGATTCTGAGGGGGGGGGGAGACTTTTGGTTTCGATCGGGGGTGGGAAGGATCAACTCTGAAATAACCTTTTTTTTTATTCTATCGATTGTTGCGTTCCATCGGTGGTCGACTCTAAACATTCCAAGACTAATAAACATGTCTCTCCAGTTAACATTTTTAATCTGAGAGCAAGACATAAAACAATGTCATGAAAAAAATATTGACTACTGCCTAAGATTCTCTGTTAAAGAAATTAATGCAGAACAAAATATTAAGTTTAATGCATCCAAAGCATATCCGAAGATTATATATGTGTTTTATAATCAGAAACAGAGAAGTTTTTTCATTCTGCAAATATTTCAGAGAATTAAAAAATAATTTTGTCTTTCAAGAGATGGCACCACCAACGACAAAAAATCTTTGTATCTTCACTATTTTTTAAAGCAGTGTGGTCCAACCCGCGGCCCGCCAATTCATTTTTGTTGGCCCTTGCCCTTCTTACTGGAAAAATATTTTAATTTAACATTTGAAAAAAAAAATCGTTTACCCTTCTTTCCGTATAAAAGGGAGCGCAGGGCTGTTCGAAGTGGTTGTTTTTGACGAGAGAGGTTTTTCGAGGGGTATAGTACGACGAGAGATTGTTGTCATCGCTGTTGCGAGAGCGGTACCTAAAATGACGGAACTAAAGAAACGGCATGTTGAAGATGAGAAACGACAATTTCAGTCAAAGTGGCAGGAAAGCTACTTTTTCGTTGAACATACAGGAAAACCACAGTTTGTTATCTGTTCTCAAGTCTTATTTTTTTCGAATGAGTATAACGTGAGTAGACACTATACCAGCTTGCATAAATCAAAATACGATCAATACCAGGGAAGTGCCAGAAGTTGTGTGATTTGAAGCTTAAACTAACTAGACAGAAGAATATCTTTCAGCAACCATCAAACACTGCTGGTTTAAAGGCATCTTATGAGGTATGTTTAGTGCTAGCTAAAAGTAAAAAGTCTTTTAGGGATGGTGAGCTCATTAAAAGATGTGCTGTAAAATTCGCATCTTCATTTGGAGATAGTAAGATGGCTAAAAATTTTGAAACAGTTTCCTTGTCTCATCAGACAGTAAGTAGAAGAATTAATGATATGTGTGGTGAAGTTTCAGGTTCTCTCAAGGGCATTTTGGAAAAATGTGAATTTTACTCTCTAGCTCTAGATGAGAGCACAGATATAACTGACATCAGCCAGCTCCTTATCTTTGTCAAAACAATAAACGAAGAATTTGAAATTCATTAAGAACTGATAGAATTAAAATCATTAGAAACCAGCAAAAAAGGTACTGACATATTCAACGCAAAGGATGATGTCGTTTCTAAATATGAAGGTATTGTGAAGTGCTCTGGCATTGCAACAGATGGTGCTAAAGCAATAGTTAGTCATAAAACTGCGTTAGTAGGACAGTGTACAGAAAAAGGGCATGTATTTTTTGTTTTTCCACTGCATTATCCACCAGGAGGCTCTCTGTGAAAAATTTCAAGGCTCAGTGAGACAATGGAAAGTGTTGTAAATACTGTAAATTTAATAAGGGGAGGCAATAAAGCTCATAGAGACAGAGCATTTATTGCATTCCTGGACAATTTGGAAGCTGAGTATGGTGACATTTCATTGTACTGTGAAGTGCGCTAAGTGCTGTAAATGGCCTGCAACAGTTTTTTGGGTTGAGGAATGAAATTCTTGCTTTTCTCAGAAATGAGAACATTGGGCATGAGTATCAAGAAAAACTGGAAGAAATCCAATTTTTAAATAATCTTGCTTTTCTGGCAGATTTAACATCCCATTTAAATGAATGAAACCTGAAATTACAAGGCAGAAAACAAAATATCTCCCAGCTTTATGGACATATTGAGGGCTTCCGCAAAAAACTTGATGTAATGCAAATTGCAATGAAGGCAAATAATACGGCGCACTTCCCATCTTGTCAGCAGTTGAAAGAAGAAAAAAGTGACACAAATTTTAGTATGTTTCATGAAATAATAATAGATATCAAGAAAGAGTTCAAATACAGATTCCATGGTTTTGACTCTCTAAAACCAAAACTTGCTCTGTTCAACAACCCCATGGATTCAATATCCATGAGTGAGGTGCCTTGCGACTTTCAAGTGGAAATTTGTGATCTTCAGGCAGACGCATCCTACCAGACTAAAAAGCGTGATGTCCCTGAAAAATTCTGGAAACTGATTGCTAAGGAACGCTTTCCTAAACTGCTTAAATTCTCTCTAGAAATGTTATCGCTGTTTGGTAGTACATACGTGTGCGAAAGTGCTTTTAGTGCTCTCAAACAAATTAAATCAAAAACGAGAAATCGAATTGAAAGTGCTTCACTGGAATCGAGTCTGAGACTTTGCCTTACTGAACTTACAGTGGGCATTGATAAACTTGTATTAGGAAAGCAGTGCCAATCATCACATTGATTTCTCGACTGTAAAATGAAGTGGTATATTAAACTAGTGCATTAAACTTCTTTTAATATAAATTTTAATAAAAGTTTTTGAATTCAATATGTAATTCCTTTTCTTTCTGGAATGTCTCTGGCCCTCACATTCCTATACTAAAGTTTGATTGGCCCTCGGGTAACTGAAGGTTGGACCACACTGTTTTAAAGAAAGATTTCTCGGTTTCCTTGCAGATGTCTCCATGTGAATGAAATGATAACAAATTGACAAATAATTACTTGGCAATGAAATTATATAAAACTTGAAATGAGTCATTTGAATATTTAAATTCTCAAAATAAAATTGTTTAAATTTTATTTCCCATTTATCGACCTTGCCGCAGAGATTATTTTTATGGGGAGAATCTCATTCATTGTTTAAAATTTATTATTGTAAAGAAAATGTTACTGAAAACTTCAAAAGATTACTTTAAAAAGCTGGTTTGATTATCTTAAGTTAAACAAATAAAAAGGGATTTTAGTCATTTATTGCATTTCTAAATTATGAACAGGGTGAGTTTATTTATGGAATTGAACTAACAAAAATTTGTATACAATAATCAATACAAGGAGTGTTTTATGATAGCGATATACTGGGAATATTTAACTACTGAATCTTCTTCTAAAAGAATAATTAGAACTGTCCTCGCGCAAGCTAGCCTCGTAACCAGGAAGTTTTGTATTCTGTGAAATAGTTGTGAGCCCATGAGTAATTCAGTTATAACTTTAATAATTGAGCTTAGTCACAAGTCGCTCACTGTTTACTTAGGTGAGATTCAGTTTTAACTAGCTGTACCCGTCCCGGCGTTGCTCGGGTAATGTAATTACCAATTTTTTAGTAGCCTTAACCCTTTGTTAATGGGTGTCGCTGTCATCCTTTTCCTCACCACGATACATTATTTTACCCATATAAATTTAATCCTTTCTGGCACATTTTGGCAAAATTTTTGACATAGGATTACTAATCGAATATCACTGCAATAGTAATCGATTTCCTTGAAAGCGAATATATCACATCCTCCACATGCTGAAATTCTTTGAAATCTTCATAGATTTTTTCCACAAATACACCACAAATTATATGATATTAACTAAGTGTTGGCCAAAAAAATTACGGCATTACTAAATGTGATTTTTTAATCGATTATCACTGCAATAGTAATCGATTTCCTTTAACCACCCAATCCCTCATAGAAAACAAACGCCCCAACACATCACGTGCATGACGTCGAAAATTCACGCCTATTTTCACCCGCTTTACCTTCGTCCGGAAATGAAGAACAAAATCTCCAAAATGAGATTTCTCGCAAGAGTTTCCGAATCATAAAATAAATTATTAAAAAATAACTACAATTTGTAAATTAATTTTGGTTCTGGCTTTCGAAACTGTGATGTCTAGGGTCTCTGAGATAAAAATTTCGTAAAAATGTAACGATATTTACGTATCGATTCGACAATTTGGAAAAAAGGGTCACGGACAAAATCGCGTTTTTTTCCGAAAAACGGGTGCGTACAGGCGATCGAAAAAAAATCACAATTAATCGATAAATTAAGACAGACAATTTTAATTGTGATTTCCGTATAGTGTCATCTTTCCCGTATAGGCTCGTCCGAAAAAAAAATTCTTGGACGGATACGTTAGGATTTACGGAGCTTTTACTCGTCCGGGAGCTTCAAATCGCGACTAAATATTTAATTACGGAAAATCTAATTAAAAAATCGAAAAAAGGGCTTCGAGGTGCATAATGAGACCTCGGGAGGCATCTTCGTGTCGAATCTCAAGACTGTCCGACCTACCGTCTTTGCGCTGCGCCGCGAGCAGACAAAAACTCGGTCACACACACACAGACTTTGCCTTTTATATATAAAGATAAATCAGTAGATGGATCTTAGCAATGGGTCATATCTCTGGAATATCACCCGTTTCTACAAAATCTCTTAGTTATAATTAGAAAATAAAACTTGTCTACAGTCAAAAAGTATACAGTGTGTCCGAAAAATAATAGTGGGGTTTTAAATGGTTATCGCTTCGGAACAAAGCATTGCAGAGAGATGAAGTACGTCAAATTGAAGAGAAAATCTCCAAGTTTTTTACCTGTTCAGCTAGGGGCGGCTCCAGTCCAGAGTTTTTTTTTTTTTTTTTGGGGGGGGGGGCAACGTCGGCTCTTAGGGTTATATATATATATATATATATATATATAAACGAAATAAACATCGTTTCATTTTAAATTTAAACTCATGTAGTATTAGGTCTAAGATTATATAATTTTAGGTTATGAAAAAAAAATACTCCGGGATTTTTTGGGAGGGGCAATTGCTCCTACCCCCCCCCCTTCCCCCTTGGAGCCGCCAATGTGTTCAGCAGACATCGATAAGTGTTCCCTTAGTTGTCCCGCAGATGTCACGACGACACACAGTCTCTTTCATACCTACTTTACCTGGCTCCATACAAGTTCAGTGGGGTTTAACTCGTAATGATATGGAAGCAGGCGAAGAACAGAATGTCCATGTTGAGCCGCAATTTGGTCAATTCTGTAAGCTTCATAAAATCTTTTATTGTCCGCCACAAGTTTCAAAAGTTCCACTTTTAGCATGTCAGAATTCCAGTATATATTTTCCCCTGTCAACCATTCTTGTATGGCTACTTTTCTTGTTGCAGTGGTTGGAATCTGCTCCACAGAGTAATATGAAGCATTGTCCATAACAATAATGTTGCTTGGCGGGAGTTGAGAGAGAAGTTTCTTTACAAACCACTCTTCATAATGTGGACCATTCATTTCTCCATGGTAATCACGAACATTTTTCCTTGCTTTAAAAATTTCTGCAGATCCTCTAACAAAACCATCTTCATCCCCAGCATGGATTATAATAAACCTGGAACGATCCCGACGATAAACCGCTCGAAAATGCTTGTTTGTGGGTTTTTATGGTAGAATCTTTCCATACGTATTCTTTGGTATGCCCAATATTAACCCAGGTTTCATCTGTACAGAAAATTTTTCTACCTTCGAAACGGTAAAGCTGTATAATTCTGAAATACGTGCGATGCTATTGCTGAATATCGTCGCGCTCCATTAACACCGAGCAGCGATTTTTTTTCTTAAAAACAAATCCCAGGTCCGTCATTAAATTCCTGACACTCTTAATGCAGAAATTAGGAAGATCGTCTTCATTTATAGCAAACATTACTTTATGAGCAGTGAGTATTTCATTTTTGAAATAAAAGGCATGCACCTTTTTACGAATTGCCGTTTTCGGAAACTGATCACAAATTTGGTTTCTTCTTTCTGTCTGCGCTTTCAAAGGACGTTTTTCCCCGGGAGTCGTAAGTACGCCAATATTCTTCATCTCAACTTTAATTCTATGAATACTGGACTGTGAAACGTAGGTCAGATCTGCACAGAGCAGAACAATTTCGTTGTCTGATTTCATAGGATTCTGTTCTCTGAGCTCTGTATAAACATTTAAAAAGATAACCTTAGCAGAACTTCGTAACGGTTTTCCAGCTTTATAAGGCTATGAGGTATAAACAAACGAATTTGAACAAGACGTCATAATGAAAATAACTGCAGGAGCAACAGAAGAGTTACAAGACAGAAATGAATCTGGAGTAAATGCAGCTATGGGGCTATCAAAATTCCACATCCACATTGAACGCCAGACGCTCCCGCCAAGGAAACGAAGCCGTGTGAATGGTTAGATTATTCTATTACGTTACATTCTCTTTCGTATGCTGTATTGCACCTTATTTACTAAATACATGAAACACCACATTTTTGTTGCCCAAATATGTCTACGCTTTATCAGTTTAATCATTACTTTAATGATTTATGTGTGAAATGTACCTTTTGTCAACTCTGTTAATAGGAAAAAGTGCGTACTATATCGCAATGGCGGCATGCATACTGCTCTTGCATCTTGTTTCTATTCAGGTTAGCTTTGCCACGAGAGCCATCTGATATTTTTAAACTTAAAATAATTTGAAGAAATAAATTTGCTTTATTTAAAAAGGTTTTTATTCCCATTTTATTGACAGCATGTCTTTTCTGTAAACTTTCCGGTTAAAGGGGCTATGAGTTTTTTCTTTTATTTCTTTTAGCCATGAAGGTGGGAGCCAGAGCTCTGGTTCCTATGGAGAATTCGTTCGAAAAATGGACCTACAATCGTATCTCGAATATAGATGGCGTGATATGCTCTTTCCCACTCAGTTTAAAGAATGAATGCAAAGTAAAACCGATGTTTTAAAATTTTTTAGCACAGTGGTTCCTAACCTTTTGTTGACCAAGGACCACTTGCTCCGCCTCCCCCCCCCCCCAAAAAAAAAAAAAGAAAAACAAACAATCGAGTACCACCTTCCAACCAATCCTTTTAGAAGCAAAAATGGGTTTTATTTTCTGAATAAACAAACTATTTGTGATAAACAACTTTAATAAAAAGTTGCAAATAAATTTAATAACAAATTGAATGTAATTGAATAGCAATCGTAAAAGCCTATGAAAATTACAAGATAAAAAGAACTTTTTATATACCATGTTTTTAAATTTTCAGTTGAATCATATAAACTTGACAATTTTATGTATTAATAAATACTTTTTAAATTTTTTTTGATAAATACTGGATAAATACTTTTTAAAATTTTTTTGATGAATTATCCCATCAACTTGAAAGAAAATGAAGTTAATTGGAAGTTAACTTGCGTTTAACTTTTCGTTCCCGTCCCGGGCCGACAGATGGCTGCACCAGTCTACAAAACAAAATTAACTGAGAATAATAAAAACATGGTAAACATCTGCTTAAAGATGGCGAAAAGTATTTAAAAAATGCATTGTCATCGTGTTCTGAGCTATTCTAAAAGTTTCAAATGTCTAGCTAGTCGGGAAGTTAGTTATAAAGAAGAAAAAGGAAGGAAAAGAAGTTAAAGGAAGATTTGTACTGGACAAACACACAAACACACTCACAAACAAGAAAGCAAGTTAATAAAAACATGGTAAAAATGAACGAGATTTTTAAGCTTGCATTTGCTTTACAAGCTGTAAAATTGAGAATCGTCGTCTCAGTAAACGTATTAAGAGATTTTTCAGTAGAACAATGATTTTTCCGTACTCAAAACGTCAGAAAGGGGAATAAACATGGGAATTTTCAAAATTTGAGCACGAAATTGGGAGCTAATTTTTTTTTGCTCCCAGTTAAAAAAAAAATTAAACTAGCGGTCGTTTTGAAACAATGAAACCAATTTTTTGTTTATCACTCCTGACTTTTCAGACCACTTCTTGAGTTCTGTCGGACCACCAGTGATCGGAGGACCACTGGTGAGGAACCATTGGTTTAACAGATTTTAAAACTCTTGTATACAGATAGGTTCATATGTTTAGTTCCAGGATGCAGTAGTGGCTATTTAACCACTATTAAATAAAATATCAGGGAAGAAAAATCCAAGTTTGTTTTTTGCTCCTAAGGTAAGATAATTTCATATGAATATTCGCTATACAACAGTAAGAGAGAAATACAGCTGCAGTGTTGTAAACTAATGTATATTTAAAAGAGCTAAAATTCTGCAGAAAAGAAGCGTGTGTTATTTTTTTTTATCATCCCCTATAACCCATCAGAAAAACGTGTTCATAAAGCTCTTTATTATAAACAATTATAAATAATTATTAAAGCTACTGTTCTGATGAAAATTGCTTAGTTTAAATAATATTTCAGGTAGTCTTTTCTAACGAAACTACCACGGGTTATTAACGTAGGATTACTTATCGTTGCTTACCTTTTTTTTAAACGCATTTTGGTACTTATCTGTTTACTGCTACAAGGTTTGGCGCGCTGCCAAAATTATAACTCGCGACAGACTCTGAATTTTTTCTTTCCGGAGGACCGTTATTGAGGAACGGATTTTTCCCCCTACGTTAAAAGAAATACCCGTGACATTCTTACAAATTAAATAAAGTATTGGTGTTTAGAGCCATCTATATTGTTACTGTATTTTCCGTGGTATAACGTGAACTTATAATTTTAAACTACATTTTTAAAAATTTTTAGGTATATTCTCCGTATAACGCGCGCCCTTTTGTTGACGAAGAAATCTGAAATGTACATCTAAGATGCTCTTATCTTTTGAAGTCATTCATTCGAAGGATTTTTCAAGGCTTTCGAACAATGGTATACTGAATTGACAAGCGATAAGGGTAACAATATGTGCATGGGGGATGTGCTTGAGGGAGTAAATAATTCTGTAAACAGGGGATAAGAACGCACTTCTGACCCGAATGTAGTTCGCGGAATTAGGAGTCAGATGTTTTCTCTTTCTCCAATCATTTGATGCCGTGATTTTGAAGTGAGTATCGAAGGCTTTAGTAAATCGCATTTGCTTCAGTTGATCTAGCGTTAATTTTAGTAGTAAATACGGGTCCTGCCAAGCGAAACAAATACAGTGCTAGTTTCAAATTCAAAGTCATTCAATTTGCAAAAGAAAATGAAAATTATGCTGCAGCGAGGATGTCTGGTGTTAGTGAAAGCTCCATACGTGAGTGGAAGAAAAATGAACATACAGAAGAAAAATCACAATAATTAATATGCCAAAGAATAAATGTGCTTTGCATAAAGAGTAACGAAATGGCCTATCCTAGAAGAAAGTGTTGCGAACTGGAACCTAGAAAATCGGCAGAATGGATTAATTGTAACAAGAAACAGCACACGTTCAATTGCCTTAAAGTGGGCTAAAAATAATGTAAATGAAAGAGAAAACTTTAAAGCAACATTGAGTTGGTGTTGTCGATTTACGGCACGGAATAATTTAGCTCTACGAGAAAAAAACAAAAATTTCGCAAAAGCTTCCGAAAGATTTGGACTGCAATTTGATAAGTTTCCAGAATGTTACTGACGTAAGGGAGAAAAAAAATTGCTGTCACATATTGGAAATATGGATGAAACTCCAGTAATGTTTGGTATGATAGGAAATATATCAATTGATGTGAAAGGAACACAAACGGTTCACATAAAAACAACAGTCCACGGAAAATCTTACTTCACTGTAGTGCTTTCTTGCTTAGCGGACGGTACAAAATTAAAACTCATGATTATTTTTAAAAGAAAGACGATGCCGAAATGTAATTCCCAAATGATGTTTTCATTCACGAGAAGGGGTTCACGAGAAAGGATGGATGGACGAGAAACGGTATAAAATTATGGATAAGAAATGTTTGGCAAAAGCGTCCTGGTGCCTTAAAGAATCCAGAAAGTCTTTTAGTTTGGGACATGTTCAGATCCCATCTAACGGATAATATGAAGAAATTCATGGAAGAGTGTAACACAGACATGGCAGTTATTCCAGGCAGATTAACGCCATTAGTTCAGCCTTTAGATGTGTGTATCAATAACCATTCAAAGGAAATTTAAAACGACAGTGGAACACGGGGATGTTCGAAGGTGAAAAAACATTTACAATAGGAGGCCAAATGCGTCATGCCAGTATAGAAATAGTGTGTGAGTGAATAATAAAAGCATGGAATGAAACTAAACCTGACATGATTCAAAAGTCATTTAAAAAATGTAGTATATCCAACAATATAGACGGAATAATGGAAGGTGATTATTTATTTATGGATCAGAGTAACAGTGATGGTGAAGATGAAACAGAATTCGATGATGTGCCTGAAGATATAATGGAAGACGAATATTGCGAACTATTCATGTTATACGATAATTAAAATTTTTAAGCTCATTAGGTATGTCATTTCTTTTAAATAAACAGCCTTTAGGTACATGTAGAAATCTAATTTTATTATGTTCATCTTTTGCTTATTTTTAAATCTAACATTATTATATCTGGCGTATAACACGCACCCGTAAATTTCGATCTTCATCATAATTGGCACGATCGCCCCACGTGGGCGCTGGCCTTCTCTAGAATTTTTCCCCAGATTACCCTCTCACCAGCCTTGGATCTCCAGTTCTTAACCTTCATGGCACTAAAGTCCGAATTCAGGCAGTCCCCCATCTCTTTTTTGGTCTTCCTCTCTGTCTTTCATAGAAAGGGACTGCAGTAAAAACTTTCAATGGTGCTCTCTTTGAATCCATTCTCAAAAGATGACCTGCCCATCTCATTCTGTTTCAGTTTCACAAATCTCACTACGTCTTCATTTTTAAACAGTTTGTATAGTTCAAAATTGTGTCCCTTTCGCCGAATACCATTATCAAGGACACCATCAAAGATAGCTCTTAAAACTCTCCTTTCAAAAATTACCACAGCCCTCTCTTCCCTTGATGTTAATGGCCATGTCTTAGAGGCATATGCTAGCACTGGTCTTATGAGAGTTTTGTATAGCAAGATTGCGAGACTCTCACATAGTCTGGAAACAGACTCAATCCTAACTTTGGAAAATCCAGTACAGATGTGACTTTTTGTTAAAGGAATCGGGCAGACTGTTAGATAGACAATGGTACGGTGCCCACTTCCCTAAGTGGAAAAAGGGTCATTCGTTAGGAATAGACCATCAGAGCACAAGGAGTCAAGGCTAGGCCTGGGGTGTCGGGCTTTCATAAAGGAAACGCAGGCCTGGTGGTGACCAGATGACGAACCCCTTGTGAGGAGATTGCATCAGACACATGAGACAATTTAACATCCGAGATGAGGAAAAAGGTATAAATGAAGAAAAGACGATTAGACGGGGCTTTTTTTTAGACTGGACTATGATGAGATATTGAGGTACTAGAGAGCGGAGGGAATAGAGACTAGACGCGAAGTCTGGTTTGAACTGTGATTATGAACCCCTCTCTTATTAATGTTATCAGCGTTCTTCGGAACAAACTTATGTACATTATTATTAGTCTAGATATTGATTTTAAAATAAACGAAATGTAAAATAGACAATAATCTGCGTCTACACTAACATTACGAGTGGCTTATACATCGGATCACGACGATCAGGTTTACTAAGATCTTTGTTTTTCTTTTGATAAGATGAGAATTTCGATCTTATTTTTTGTATTAAAAGTGAGCGTTATACGCCGGAAAATACGGTATGTACCTAACCCCTAACATCTGCTTAGGTGGGAAAAACAAACAAACAAACTGGCTGGAGTTTGAGAGTTAAGAAAAATTTATTTTCCAAGCACCCAGACTACTAAATAAATCTCTTTCATTACCACAATCTACTACTATAATTATTATAATCAGTACTTTTTTTCTTCTTAAAAAATAGGTGGTGATGGCTCGAAAAGAGACAGTTGCGAAAATGCGGGCTACAAGTCGTCTGCCATGACGATATCTTAGTAAAAATGCTGAGATCACGTGATCAGCAAACGAAACTTTTTTTATTATTCGATTGAAGTGATATAAGTGCATAATGTAAGATGCGTTTATGTGAGTTAAATTTCATTAAATCTAGAATTCCTCGGCTTTCAGGTATTCTTTTTTTGTGTGTCCGAGTGCCTAATTATTCTGTAGTGGAAAGAAATGGAGAGGTGAGTAATTACATTCTTTAATTCAACATATAATGGTCCGTCAGAGCGCGTAGTCGAACAAATGAATAAAACTTATTCTTATAATACGTATATTAAATCGAAGACAAATTGCATTGTATGTATAGTTCGTAAAGACTATATTTTGGTATCTTTACTCGTACAATCGTTAGTTTATATTCGTAGTCATTACTATTATGCGTTATTCATTATTCTTATGCATCATTCTTAAATCTTATTTTCTAGAACTTGTTTGTTTATAATAGGCAAAATGTCTCTTAAGTTATCGAAACAAGTTTTGTTCTTTGAACAACTTTGTAAAGAGTTAGATTTATTTAAACATAAAGTCGAGGAATGTGAGAAGGAACAGCAATCAAGAGTAAAAATATTGAAAAATAATATAAAATCGTATGAAACTAGTCTATCAGATTCATTTAAAGGACTTTCGGTTAAGAAAAATGAGGATTACATGGATGTGTATTTGAGATACAAGGGGGTAATTTTAGATTTGTTAGTTGAGTTAGAAGATAAAATGGAAGTTGCGTTTTTAAATGCGGAAATTCCGACAGAGTCAAAAATAGATGCAAATGCTAAGAATTCTTGGGTGAAGTTGCCGAAATTCGATTTGCCAAAATTTTATGGCGAAAACGAAAGTTGGATTTCGTTTCAGGAATTGTTCGTTTCCACAATTCTAAAAAATGAACAGTTATCGAACATTGAAAAACTGCAGTATTTACATGCGTCAGTTCGGGGAAATGCTGCTAAATTAATTCGCGGATTTGTTCTGAAAGAAGAACATTTAGATCAGTGCTGGGAATTGTTATGCGAACGTTATGAAAATAAAAGGCAGCTTGCATTAAGTCAAATAAACAAAATATTTTCGATAAAAATCGCCAAGGCCAATAATTCCAAAACATTATTAGAGTTACTAGACACGTGTAATGAAGTTGTCAGAAATTTGAAAACATTGGGCTTGGAATCGAACGCTCTAAGTGATTTAATGTTAATTAAATTTATGGTAGGAAAATTAGATGAACCGCTAAAGCAGAGGTGAGAATTAACGATGGATAATGATAACATCCCAGATTTGAATTCTTTTAGGAAATTCTTTGAGCGTGAAGCGCGCAGTATCGAGGATGCAAAGGGCAATAGGTCGGAATCAAAATTTAATATCATGAAGAAGCCATTTGAAGTTAGCGGTGTTAAGTGTTAAGAATCAACATATTGCGAATAGTGCTATCATAAAAGAAAAAAACGGTTGTATATTATGTACTCAGAATCATCCATTATTCAAATGTCCAGTTTTTAATTCGAAATCAGTAACCGATAGATGGAAGATTGTAGAAAATAATCACTTGTGCCAGAATTGTTTACGGTCAAACCACAAACTTGATACCTGTCGTATTGATTTTGGTTGCAAAAATTGTTCCGAAAAACATCATACTTGACTTCATGTTTATGCAAATAGCCAAAGTTCAGAAAGGGTAAATAGCATTGGGCCAGAAAGATCGGTTTCAAATAGTGCGCAATCTGTTTCTAGTAATGTATTATTGCAAACAGCATTGATTCGAGTAAAGGACAGTACAGGAAAATTTATTCAATGCAGGGCTTTGGTTGACAATGCTAGTCAAAATTATTTAATTACTAAAAAATGTGCTAAGCGTTTAAATCTACCCTTACGCAGCACATCACATAGTTTAATAGGGATTAATTGTGTAGTAGCAGAAACCTTATTAAGCCAAACCGAATTCGAATATACATCGCATTATTCTAATGAATTATTTTCAGTAAATGCATTTGTAGTTGATAAGGTTACCTCACCTCTCCCGAATTTCCATTTGCAATGGCACGAGTGGCCCCATACCAAAAACCTGATTCTTGTGGACCCCACATTCTATGTTTGTGGTCCCATTGAAATCTTACTGGGAGCCGAACAGGTCTCCAATCTCTTCAATGGTAGTCCAATAGCAGGACTGCCTGGTACACCAACGGCTTTCCCAACAAAAATTGGCCATCTTTTGAGCGGTCATATTGACCTACCTACTCACTCCTGTTCACTGGCAAAAAACATTTATACTCATGCGGCGGTAGTAGGTCCAACAGAGACCAAGCAGTCGCCAATATCTATTAATGATTTGGAAAATCTGACAAGAGCTCTAGAGGAATTTTGGGAAATAAGAGTCAATTCTCAACCTTGAAGCAAAACCTGTTTTGAGTGACAGGGCTGAAGAAATGTTTAAAAATTCAGTTAAACGAAATAGTGAAGGCAGATATATAGTTAAACTTCCTTTTAAGGAAGTTGAAACTATAGGTGAAAGCAAGTCAGGGGCATTATCCCGATTCTATGCAATGGAAAACAAATTAATTAGAAATCCAAAATTAAAGTCTACATATTCTGAATTCATGCAGGAGTATAAAGACCTTGATCATATGGCAGAAATAAATTTCCGAGGAACTTAATCATACTCCAAATTATTATCTACCGCACCATGCAGTCATTAATGGAAACAGTTCGACTACAAAGCTTTGTGTAGTTTTTGATGCCTTGTTTAAAACTAGTAATAACAAATCATTAAATGATGTCTTGTGTATTGGACCTAAACTCCAAACGAACATTTTTGATAATCTTTTGAAATTTCGATCATATCCTATAGCCTTTACAGCCGATATTGCCAAAATGTACAAGCAAATTTTAATTTCAGAAGAAGATCGCCAGTATCAGAGAATATTTTGGAGAGATTCTCCTAGTGAACACTTAATTATTTATAAATTAAATACTATCACCTATGGCACCACTTGTGCACCATATTTAGCTCTGCGAACACTTCAGAAATTATGGGAAGATAACAAGGCAATTACCCATTAGCTGCACAGGTAGCGCGCGAACATTTTTACATGGATGATTTATTAGCTGGGGCAGATTCTATCAAGGCAGCTAAAGATATAATACATGAATTACGAGATTTATTGCTGGCAGGTGGATTTTCACTTAGAAAGTGGGCTTGCAGTCATCCAGAGATCCTTTCAGAAATTCCAGATAGGGACAAAGCCAAGAGTTCAGCGCATTTTTTCGAGGAAGAGTTAACTCAAAGAGTATTAGGAATATTCTGGAACTTGCGGGAAGACACTAGTCAGGTTAGAACTGTAACTAAGAGTCAAGTTCAAACATAGCGACAGTTGATCTCAGCAATAGCTCAAGTTTATGACCCATTGGGTCTTATAGCTCCAGCCACCATAATTTTAAAATTGTTATTACAAAACTTATGGAAATTAAGTGTAACATGGGACGAAAAAATTCCCTCTGAAGTTATTGAAACTTGGAACAAATTTCAATCAGAAATTCATCATTTTCGAGATATGTGTATTCCCAGATATATGGGTTTAAATAATAAGGTAATAAAAGTCGAATTGCATGGCTTTTGTGACGCCTCAGCAAAGGCTTATGCCGCGGTAGCGTATTTACGAGTCATTTCCAACCACATAGTCATTTCACTCGTAGCATCAAAGACTAGAGTAGCACCGGTAAGAGAACTAACTTTACCGAGATTAGAGCTGTGTGGCGCAAATTTGCTATCTGAATTGACAATGGCAATTAAAAACTCTGTTAAATTTGCTATACATGAAGCATTTCATTGGAGTGATTCCTCCATAGTCTTAGGTTGGATTGTCAACCCCCCAACAAAGAGAAATCAGTTTGTTACTCATCGTGTGAATAAGATCCGAGCCTTAACAACTCCTGGAGACACATTCCAGGCAAGATTAATCCGGCCGACTGTGCCACTCGAGGATTATTTCCTCTTTCACTAAAAAACAAGTCTGAGTGGTGGGAAGGGCCAAAATGGCTCTATGAAAGTGAAGATTTTCTATCTTATGTCACGCAGACTATTAATGTTGAAGATAATGCGCAATCTGATCAAGAAGATGATTCACCAGTCATTAATACAAATCAATTGGAAACTCATTTTCAAAGATTTTCTTCATACCTAAAACTATTGAGAACATTTGCATGGATATTGAGATTTTCCTACAATTCTAAAAATAAATCAAAATGCTGTGGCCCTTTAACAGCTCTGGAATTAGAGGAATCAGAAACGTGTATCGTAAAAATAATCCAAAGGTCACATTTCTCAAATGAAATTAACTTACTAAGTCATAATAAAACTTTAAACCCATCAAATAAGTTAGTACCATTAAATATTTTTCTTGATAAAAATAATATGCTTCGTGTTAGCGGACGCCTCTGACAACATCCAACACTAGGATTAAACCTGAAGCATCCAATGCTTATGCCCAAATCAGAACATATTACAGCTTTACTCATAAGACATTATCACCACAACAGTGGACTTGCCGGTCCCAATTTAGTGTTGGCACTTATTCGACAAAAATTTTGGATACCTCATGGGAGATCAACGGTCAGAAATGAATTAAACCGATGCATATTATGCTGCCGTTTAGCAGCTAAAACGTCAATACAAAAAATGGGTGATTTACCAGTAGAAAGAATATCACCCAGTCGCCCCTTCTCCAAAGTCGGCATTGATTTCGCCTTCCCTATTCTTACCAAATGTCAGCATAAACGAAAGTCTAGCACATTCAAATCTTATATTTGTTTATTTATCTGCTTGGCAACTAAAGCAGTGCATTTAGAAACGGTATCCAGTCTATCCAAAGATGCATTTTTAGCTGTGCTACGACGATTCATAGGTCGCCGAGGCTGCCCATTAGACATTTCCTCAGATAATGGCAAAAATTTCGTAGGAGCCAACTCCTACACTTGAAGCACTTATTCAACCTGCCCAAAGAGGCAGCGGTGCAAGACTTTTCTTCCCAAAGAAGAATTTCATGGCACTTTATCCCCCCTTATGCCCCAAATTTCGGCGGATTATGGGAAGCATCTATAAAAATTACCAAGAAACACCTCATTAAAATTACAAAAGGAACTGCAGTTACTTTTGAAGAGTTATCAACTCTTCTGTGCCAAGTTGAAGCGTGTATTAATTCCCGTCCTTTAGTTCAACTGTCTAACGACCCCAGTGATCTGGAGGCCATTACTCCAGGCCATTTTGTAATCGGTTCACCTCTTCTAGAAATACCCGAAAATTGTAACAATCATTCTTCTTTAAGTATTTCTTCGAGATATAGGCTGCTACTCCAGATGAAAGAACCGTTTTGGAGAAGGTGGACACAAAAGTACCTCCATACGCTCAACATCCGTCCTAAGGGAGCCAATAAAGTCAGAAATTACAATGTAGGAGATCTAGTCACCATCATTGAAAAGAACAATCCTCCGCTCCAGTGGACCCTTGGGAGAATAGAAAACCTAATTCCAGGCCAAGACAACATCACCAGGGTGGTGGATATCAAGACAGCAGCGGGAACGGTTACCAGACCAGTATCGCAAGTCTCAGTCCTACCGGTTACAGAGGCTCCTTCGATCGCGCTGCCCTGGCAAGATGATGACTCGAAAAGAGACAGTTGCGAAAATGCGGGCTACAAGTCGTCTGCCATGACGATCTCTAAGTAAAAATGCTGAGATCACGTGATCAGCAAACGAAACTGTTTTTATTATTCGATTGAAGTGATATAAGTGCATAATGTAAGATGCGTTTATGTGAGTCAAATTTCATTAAATCTAGAATTCCTCGGCTTTCAGATATTATTTTTTTGTGTGTCCGAGTGCCTAATTATTCTGCAGTGAAATGGAGAGGTGAGTAATTACATTCTTTAATTCAACAGGTGGGTATACTGTAGTTTGGTTAAACTGTAGGGTTCCTCATACCTTTATTATTATTTTGTTTCCATGTCGGATTTCATTCACTATTCTCTCCTTAAATTTCATTTCCTTACCTTAGCCCTTAAAAATTCTGAAAAATAATATTTAATGACTCTTTGTTTATCAGATGTATGTTATCTGATGTTTGGATAGTATGTGCTAAGTGGCTGCAGTTACAGCGGGTTCTTTTATAGCACAACTAACTAGTTATAGAATATAATACTCGTATATCATTTACTCACTTACTCTAATAGATTTAATAAATTTTTGCAAAAAAAAAAAGACAATTTAAGTAGACATTTTAAATGAAAAATGACCATTTAAATTTTTTTTTCTAAAATAGAAAATTTATCTTTATATTTGTTGAAATTGAAGATGCTAATCCAGAGATGATTAACTTAAAATATCTCAGCCTTTATAATTTAAAAAAGAAAAAAAAAATATTTTTTGATTATTTATCAAATACGAACTTGGATTATGATTGCAATTGTTGTGAAACTGTTTTTAGCTTATAATAATTGAAAATAACCTAGCTAAATTTGCACTGAACCTTCTCAGAAATTTTATCTCCGGACAAATTATATATGGTGTAAAAGTTATTTTTCTTTCACGTAAAAAAAAAAAGAAAAAAAAAAAAAAAAAAAGAAAAAGCATTTAGCAGAAATTTTATAGAAATTATTTTTAATTGTATAAAGTAACAGACTAATAAATATTAAATGCGCACACAGAAAATTAAACTGTTTTAACTTAAAAAAAATAAATAATCGGTGTAAATAGTTTGGTTTCAGTTTCAAAGCCGAGGGGAGTATACGTCTCGCGTGCCATCTAGTAGCGGCGAATCTACTTTCACCTTCATGCTTACTTTTTGATTTTTCTTACTAACACATTACAGATTTATGTGGCGGTTTTTCCAGGCATGCTGTTATTTTCTACATTCCTCTAAAAAGTGATTCCATAAAAAAATCTGAATTATATTAGTAATTAAATTATAATTTTTGTTTTAAATTTTAAATAATGTATTTGCAATACAGTTACAGTGCTCAATACAGTTTGCTTTTATAATTCAGGTAACTTCAACAAAATCTCTAACTACATTCATATATTTCTTGATTCTAAATTAAAAGAAGAAAACAAAAATGAACGCTACAATGTGTTACTCCATTCTTAAAGCCATATCGATCATAAATTTGAATTTGTGCATGAAATTGTTTAGAATATAATAGCCCGGACATTTTTTTTTAAAGTAAGAAAAACATTTAAATTTGCTCTCTGCATCCCATCAAATATTTTCATAGGCTTGTATATTTATTGCAATGTTGTTCCTTCCTTTACGGGGCTGAAAAATTTATCTTCCCCAGGTGAGGCTCGAACTCACAACCCCGGCATGGCTCACGACAACTGTCTATAAGTACCGTGCGCTAACCGATTGCGCCACTGGGGAACGATGTCTTACGTTGTAAAGTAGCAAGAGTTACTCTACAATTAGAATTTTTTTTCGTTTATGAGATACTCACTATGTTTGCCTTTGAAATTTTATCGAGGATCCACCTTCTTTTAATATTTTAGCATTTTTTAAAATTCTTCTTGTAATTCAAGAATAATTTTTCTTTAAAATACTACAATATTCGCAGAGCAGTACGTTTTCTTAGACGTAATACTTAATCTGACTTCATGATTTTTAATTATTTCAGAATTTTTTAAGTCACATGTAATCTATTTTTCTGTGTAACGTACGAGTCGGTGAAAAAAAATAATTAGTATTTATTTATTCAAAGTTCCAATAAAATTTTTATTATGGAGCTCTGTATACTATATGTGAATTTTCGATTGTGGTAGCTAAAAATTTCGCTTCAATGCTCGAATTTTTCAAACACCAATGGAATATTATTTTAAATAGTTTTCTTTATAATTTTTCAATTATGCATATATATATATAAATATTTCAGTCTTTTTGCACGCTTTTTAAATCTTTGAAAATTTCAAAATTAGAGTAGAAACCTGAGGAATGTGGCAGCAAATGCAGGTGAAGGGATTTTTAGAGTACAGATATTGAAACCATAATTCGTCTTCCGAGAAGATTTTCTAGGGATAGTGTTTTGGTGTCTTGGTTGTTTATAAAAATTAACTCTGGATGAGTCCTCTTTTATCTTGTAGTTTTCAGGCACCTGGAGGACCCCCCACGCCCTCTCTTTCATGATTGAACCACTACGTGTGTGTACAATGTGTGTGTGCTACGTGTGTTTAACACTGGAATCAAATGAGAAATGCAGAAGAGTATAAATGGTATATAAACTTTTAATCTAGCAACTTGATTAGTAATAACATTGCTGAGTTGTCTTGAAATCCTCTTGTTTCCTTAGGGAAATAATTATAGCTCATTTTCCAGCTGATTTTTATAGTTTCCGGTCTCTGGTAATCAAGATAGGACGAATCTTCAAGGTGCCTGACTTGAGAGGCAAATTTTGAAACTTTGACTCTTTATTTACAGCACTTACAAATGAAAAATCTTAATAAGGAACTGGTTGTGAATTGCTCATTTACTCCCGTTTACTCCTTTCCATTTTTTTTTTCGTATTCATGGTAAAATAAAATAAAAATCCTTTTACAGCTGGAGGGGAGAATGGATCGAGTAAAAAAAATAAATAAATAAATAAAAATATTTTTCCCAAAAGGGTGCATATAGTTATGAAATAAAATTTGTAAGTATTTTTGAGTACCTCTGAATTTTTTGTGAAGATTTATTAGGAAAACAAAACTGTAAGATAATGAATAATTTTACAGTTCAAATGACTTTAAGCTCTTGAGAGAGGTGTTTATCTTTGATAACCGTGATGTTCTTTTATTGAGACAAATTTTAGACATAGACTCTCAGGGCAACCAAAACCTTTGCTAATCTGTTTCTTTTTTCTGGAGAGTTTAGTTAGTATCAAGAACTAAATAATTTTTTCCATGTCTGGATTACTTTCCACGATATAGCGAGAAAATGTTTTTCCTCTTTATAATGCAGATCTGGTTTCTCCGAAACTTCTAGATGATATTCCTCTACACCACTGAGAATTGCAAAGAATTAATGATTTTTCAGATAAAACTGTAGAATTAGTATATAGACTATAACTTCATTCATTACCTAAATTCCGTTTCATATTATCAATAAATATCCATATTCCCGATAAATTAGAAGAAATTGAGGAATTTTCTTACAAACAAATCTTTATATTATTTCTGTAATAAGCATCAGTGAAATGGTCGAAATTTAAAAATGTATATCAATAATGTTTCTGTATTGTCAAAATCTTTCGAAGAGAGTTATTGGAAACTTTATTTCTTAACTTTGACACTAGATGGCAGCACTAAAATAGTTCCAACGAGAGGGAAAATTAAGAGACTAGTAAGTAACCCGTATTTAGAGATGCCTAAACCACGCGTGCATAATTTCTTGTCTGTTCATCTGAGGGAGTTTTTTAATATATAATTTGTTTTGATGCGGTAATTTTCAGTGAATCATTATAGGGTTAAAACAAAATTTTGAGAAAATTCCCGGCCCCTCATATACCACGTGTGAGTATATTGTCCTTTTTTGAGCGAATTTCGAAGCACTAAGTCCTTTTCTTTTCTAAATAAGCACCTTTGTTCTTTAGGTTTATACTCGAGACTTTAATTTAGCTTGAAAGTGAAGAGTTCATTCTCTCCAAAGTAGGCATTTCAAGCCACCGAAATCTTCATGTTAAGGATTTTTCTTTTTTTATTCCAAAAGGAGAAAAATAAAACAACAGTCAATCTAGTAAGCAAACAATATATGTAGTGAAGTTTCATTAGATGGCTTAAACCAAACTTTTTCTTTTCAGGAGTACTCGTTTAATCTTTAAAAAGAATTTTTTAAGTGATTTTTTCTTCTAGTATTGATTATTTTCTTGTACTTATTTTTTTTGTTTTTTTTGTTTTTTGTCTTGATCCTTCAGCATTGCACATTTTCACGGTATTCAACAAATTTAAAATTAAAGATTGGTTTTGAAAGGTATATTATGCTATACCTGTTGGAGGATATTCCTTTTACGCTATATTAATTCATACCGATCTCTTTTTCAGACGTGCTTACCTTTAATTAAAGACAGTTTCTCCCTTTACACTATTAAAGCTATTTTGGACTTTTCTGTGAAATTCTGAAAAATAATCTTCCCTATACATAATTATCAACATTTTCAGTCTTCTGAATCTTGTTCATTGAAAGAAGGTGTTATTAAAGTTGAGTACATACAAATTTTTAAATGTACAAAAATTTAACAATAATGTTAGAAGTAGACAAATATTTTTAAAATTTGGGGCGAGACATGACTAATTTTGTATAAATAAATTTTAACAAAGAGGGGTTTGTTTTTGTAATAAAATGCCATTATGTTATCATCAATATAGAGTATTCACGGTTAGAGCTACTGATATGAAGATCTGAGTACTGATTTGGAGTACTGACTTCATATGCAGTGTCACGACAAAATGCAAGTGATATATTCTCCTTTAAATTAGTCACAATTAAAAAAAAATCAAGGCACTTTCCTTATTTAGATTATCGTTCTCATTTAATTTTCCTTCTATATTGCCATTTCCCTTTCCTTTTGAATGAAATTAGACAATTTATTTTGAATTATTAATTTTGAGATTTCACATATCGAAAAGGAAATTTGTTCTTTCGATTCAGACACCTCAGAGGCACTTTATAAAGTTAATTTTGTTAATCTATCCCATTCTTAAAATAAATGTTGAATAAATTTTATTTTATTCGTAACCCGAGGCATTTTATCTTTTGAAACAGCAGAAACACTTGGTGCAAACCTTTTTTCATTTTTTCGTTTATAACGAAATTTGATAAAATGGACTCTTATAATTTTAAATTTGACAGACATTTATTATGCATCTGTTACAATTACTCTTATTTAAAAGAGATAACGTAACAGACATTAGAACTATTATTATCCAGAGTGACGTAAAGATTAGTATGAAAACATTAGAGAACTCATAAAAAAATTTTCTATTAATTTTTTGCAAAGTCGGTTCAGTAACTTAATTTAATTCAATCCAATTTTAATTAATTTGATTTATTATAATTAAATTAAATTTAAGTAAATTTTAAATTTTTAAAGTGATGTTTTAGTTTGCTTTTTAAGTTAAAATAATATTTTAAATCAGTGTTTTAAATCATTCTTTCCTTAAAAAGTGAAATAAAATTTTTATTTAATTTAATTTTTTACATAGTCGAATTTTTTTTACTCGGTTAATACTTATTTCAAAACCTTTAAGATTCAATTTATCGCCGAAGAGTCAAGTTACAATTTTGACACTTTTCGCATCCCTCTCTCTGTATTCATTTGGGGTGTAACAGAAACAGTGCATAGACTCGTGATACAATATATAAACAATTTATCAAGTTTTCAATCAAAATAAATCGTTTTAGTATCATGTTTCGCTAATTCAACTTTTTAATCCAAACGATACACGATGATTTGTTATGATGAATTAAAAAGATGAACCCAATATTTGGACGTTTAAATATAATTTCCGAAAAGGCGTGGTTGCGTAAAAAAAATAATGACCTCTCATACGGATATTCAAAGGACCGACGCATAAATGTGATTACGTGAATGGGCATGCAGTTTTATCAGAAATTTAAATTTCAAAGCGAAACAACGAGAAACTAGCAACAGAAGTATATACAATTTCAATGAAATTAAAGTTGCACATTTAAAAATTTATATAAAACTAGATGGCATCGCTTTTTTAACTTTGTTGACAAATGAGGGTTTTTCCCCCTTAGAAAAACTCACTGCTGACCGGTAAATTAGAAGTACAAATTAGGGTTTTTGACCCGGGTTTCCCCGAACCCGAAAACCCGGGTTTTTCAAAGATTTTACAAACCCGAAACCCGGGGAATTAGTTATTTATCTAATACAATAGAATACCAATTATATTCCTTAATTTAGAACCAAGACCGAATTTAACAAGTCGGACTCGGTACGGCTCTCAAACAAATGGATATAAAAGCAATGAGACGGAGTGAGATGGAGATATATTGGCGACGGCGTACGCCATAGCTCTATTTCACTCAAGTTTATGAGTTGGGGATTCCCAGCAGCACATGCGTTATGCCGTGTGAATTGGCAATACTTCAGCTACACGACCATGCCTGCTTTCTGTGGTTTGTGTTTGTTTAGTTTAGTTATATATCTCGTTGCGTTGTGTTCTCGCTGCTCTTTATTGCGTAGTTAAACAATATTCTGTGGACCCACCCATATAGAAAGCGCTTTGCCTGCAATAGAAGGAAGTTTTTTGTAACGTCCTAGATTGACGCACTCGACTTGGATCTCTCACCTGATAACGATCTAACATGCTGCTCTCGAAATTAATATTTAGTTTTATATTTTTATGTAAATAGTAAATAAACTTAGATAGTTTAGATAGCTCTCCCACTCTCGATTTTAACTAGACTCTTCGATTATTTGGAATTGCTCTGATTTGAAATTTCTTCGACCTTTTGTTTCTTGGATATACACGTTGGATTTCGATCAGCTTCAAATATTATCATTTTTGCAGTTATTATTCTTTTATTAGGTATGTATTTATTTGTTTTAAAATAACTTTTTAATGTGGGTATAAGCCACCGTATAATTAAGTGCATGTTTGCGCACTTTTGTGATGCTGTGTAGCTTAGCTGTGTAAATTACAAATTTTAATTATTCGATTTTATTACAGTTTAAAATCCCTAAAATGAATATTTTTGAGGACGTAAGCTCGAAGCGCAAATCTGGAGAATGGAAACATTTTCTGTTTAACAAACCACAAGAAACAGCAAAATTCAATATTTTTCATCAATCCTAAAGGCTTCGGGTTCAAGTACAAAAAGTTTGATAAGCCACATGAAGACAAAACATCAAATTGAAGTATTAACATGTTCTAAATTTGGTGATGACGACGAGCCCAAATTGAAATCTCGAAAAATTGATGACTGTTTCACAAAAAATGTACAGTCTGTTGAAGAGGTTATAGCAAAATTAGTTGCTGTAGATGGTATGACATTTCAACAGCTTGCCAATAGTTCATTGATAAGACGAGCTTTTAAAGCATCTAGTGTGCTCCTTCCTAGTAGTCCTAGCCAAACAAAAATTTTATTTGTGAAACATTTTGAAACTATGCAGAGCAAAATCATTAAAAAAATCAGAGAAATCAAAGAGGACAATGGTCGGTTTCCAATTAGTTTCAATGAAACCACATCAATACAAAACCATAGATTTATCAACCTGAATATACACTATTCCACCGGCTTCCAATCTCTTGGTCTAATTAGAGTTATGGGAAGCGTAAATGCAGAAAAAGTAATTCAGATTGTAAAAGAAATCTCAGCAAGTATGATATTTCATTGGATAATGATATGGTAGCTTCAATCACTGATGGTGCAAGCATAATGTTGAAGTATGGCCGTTATATAAACTATTTATTATTTTAGTTCTTTGCTATTGACCCCCTGGAACCAACTAAGTAAACCCGGGTAAACCCGGGTTTTAAATAAAAAAACCCGGTCAAACCCGAAACCCGGGTTTTTAAAAAAATTGCTCAAAATCGAAAACCCTAGTACAAATTTCCACGATGCTTTGAACCTACGAATTTTCTAACAGGTAAATTTTTCCGTGTAGTATTCTGGAACGTTTCTTCGAATAGGCTAAAGTTTCACATTAAACTCTTAATACCACATCTTAGTTTTGAAGAATTTCTTTTAGAGTTGTTTCCAAACCTTAAAATGCTTGGTAAGAGATAGCTTTGGAGAATTCTTTTTTCAGCTTTTCGATGTCATCCATTAAAAAAAAAACCCGATACTTTAGTTCGTTCATCAATGTCCTCTACATCCAATTTTCTCAAGCCACAGCGGGAAAAGTAAAAACGATTGCCTTTCATCAGATCCCGTTCAGATACGTATTGATTGGGCATGAATGCGTATGAAACACTCTTCACGTGGTGGTATTGATCATTGAGAAGCCAAGTGAGTGGGGATTTTGATTATAAATAAATAGAGAGGAAAACACGAAGTGCATCGCTGTAGAAAATAGGGATTCATGGAAAATATAGCATCAAAATTAGTAAAACAAGTCAAGGATGAGAAAAGCTTTAAAAAATTCAACATAATCATGAAAAGATGAATTACAATCTCGAATCTCAAAAGCAAAATTTAGATTTCTTCCTCAGGAATAGAACAGGAGAGGGGCAGAGGTAGCATAGTGGTAGATCGTCGGCTTTCGGTACCGAGGGGGGCTCGGATCGCATCCAACAAGTGTCATTAAATACCTTCATGACTAGGCTGCATATAGGCATGTTAAACCCATAGACTTGAAAGTCCTTCTATGACAAATTTAAAGGAGAATATATCACTTGCATTTTGTCGTGACACTGCATATGAAGCCAGTACTCATATGCAGTGTCACGACACTGATCATGTACTGAGTACTGATTTATCAGTACTTAGATCTTCATATCAGTAGCTCTAACCGTGAATACTCTATATCAGTGGTTCCCAACCTTTTTCAGCTGGCGACCCACCTTTCCTTATCGGAATATCTCCACGGTCCATCGGTCCATGGTGGAGTAAAAAAACCTTATTTGTATCGTATCCCTTCCTTATGTATATATAATTTACCATCAAATATTGCAAATATATATATATATATATATATATATATATATATATATATATATATATATATATATATATATATATATATATATATATATATATATATATATATATATATATATATATATATATATATATATATATATATATATATATGCTTTTTTGAAGATACAGATTGATTATTGATAAACAATTTGTGTGTTGATTTGAAAATGGTTGACAAAATATAAGCACTTTGTACTTTGACAAAATATAAGCACTTTTTCTTATCTTTTCTGATGGTTTATTCGATGGTTTCTGATAGTTTTAGGATTGAGTCGCGACCCCCCTGTAACCCTTCCGCGACCCACCGGTTGGGAACCGCTGCTCTATATTGATGATAGAATAATGACATTTTATTAAAAATCCAAACTTCTCTTTGTTAAAATTTTGTGAGGTCAGTGAGTGGCAAAAGTACGATCCCCCCAGATGTCGCCCTTGGGGATGCTCGGTCAAAATTGTGGTAGCACCAAGCCAAGTCGGACTCCGACCCTTGTGGTGCTATTATAAACCGAAGCAGCACAACTTAGCCTAAAGACTATATGTACCTGGTCCGAAACTTCGGGCCATGGGACATTAGGAACAACAGCAATAGAACAGGAGAGCACCTATTCAGTAAGCCGAGGCAAGCTAAATAGACCACGCACTAGTCCAAACTAGGTATTTTGCCTACTAGGTCTGCCTTGCACCATAGGCATTCTTCTGCTATGCTTCCGGGGTAGAAAGCTGAATTTGCTTTTGAAAATCACGAAAAGAGTTAAATTCTTCAGTTATTTATATTCAATATTTTAAGATTTTTCTCAGTCTTCAATAAGGAATCAGTCAAGAATGTTCATCAGTTGAAACAAAATCAATTGACGAGGAAGAGACGATCGTTATTAAAAATACTTGAAAAGTGCTTATTTTCGTAACAAGAATTTCGTGAAAAAGCTCTTGGGAATTTTCTCGACGTTTAATCCCTCTCAAAATGAGACGTATAAACGAGAGTTAATTAGTATTATTCGTTCGTTGGGACCATCAAAAATGGATGAATAAATAAGAGAGACTGTAACTGAGAGGTTATGGAATTTCGATAAATAACCATGCTTACGAAATGGCCCAATGAAATAGCCCAATGAAGCTGAATGAAAGGCAAAATACTGAAATTCACGAGTGTTTTGTCACTCATGAAGAGGATTTGAAACTTAAATTAAAACGTGAAGCATAGTGACAGTAATTCTTTCAGGATTAATCCGTTCTTTTTAATACAAAAGAGGAGAAAAAAAAACCGATCATCATGAGCTAAGTATATATATTTACTAACTGTAATCACATATTATATGACGGTAATATATAAAAAAGTAACACTGGGATTCACCTTTTAATAAACAGTGACAATGACTTTAAATTGACAATGACTTTAATTAAGTATCGAGAGTACTTTCACATTCAAATGCATGCAAAAAACTACCTACACTTTGGAAAATAGGAAAATTTTGATATTTGGAGAGTAATAATCCAAAATCATGAGTCGAAGAAAGTGAATTTTTTCCATACATGCCTTAGAAAAAAAAAAAAAGAATGACTTACATGTAACATGCTTATATGTAATATACGTTCTATCATTTTGAATCCCGGTGGCACTCAGTTAGACATATTAAAAACAACAGTCATGTGGATACTGCATCATACAGTATCCGGAAAATAGCAGAGTATTCTGAAAATAGCAGAGTATTAAGAATATTTCCAGGCAGAATTCCTATCATTCCTCAACAGATGGCAGCATAAGTCTAAAACTCGAAGTACATATTCGCCTTTTATAAATGAAATTTCATCGTGGTTTATTTTATTCCATTGTGCCTTTGTCGAGTCGATTGAAAACGCAAAGTTAGACTCTCCTCATTCAGGTTTAAACGATAATTTTACAGGCCCAAATTTTGTAATTTCAGGAAATTTGTATTAAAGACCTGGAAGAATTACACTATCAGAATATCTTACTTAAAAAAACAAACAAAACCCAAAGCTTTCAGCAATTAAATGAAACAATATTATAAACTGTATTACAATAGTATACAGTACAGTATACAGTACAGTATAACTGTAATTTATTATAAATGTATTATAGACACGATTAATCGCCTGTTCTCGATTTCGCTGGAACTCTACCTAAATACAGAAGGTCGTTCGCACTTTATGGAAACGATTTTGTAATTTATTTTTGTAGTTTGCATTTTGAGATAAAAATTTGGCAAATTCAGAATAATCGTCTGCTACTGTTTTGTTTTGATTGGAATGTAAAATAAAAGATTTATTTTGAAAAGGGTTCCTAAAATTGATAGATGACTCGAAACGTAACTGCGCTTTCCGAGGAGAAATATTCGTATCAACGAATTATAAAGCGGTGTAAAAATCGTGTTTATGGCATTTCAAACAAAGGTATTTATAATATATTAAATTTGAAAGGAAAAAAGCGTCTAACTGAAAGTAAAAATGAAAACATGACCGCGAAACCTCATCCTAAGATTGTTCGAACGCAGGTAAATATAAAGAAAGTGAAGACTCTGATCCTAAAAGAAAATCCGCCTACTCAAAGATCCATTGCTTCGAAACTAGGAATATCTCCTGGCACTGTAAGTAAGATAATTCAGAAAGATTTGAAGCTAAAAAAGATGTTTAAACCTAAAGTTTGTCTGCTTTTGCCAAAGCATATTGCTGAAAGAAAAACAAATTGTAGAAAATTATATGAAAAACACCTAGCTGCTGAAAAATGGAAATTTGTGGTAACATAGGATGAGGCATGGGTGTATTTAAGTGACTGTAATAAATAAAGATCAATTTTCTATTGCTCAACTGACGGGAATGACCGTGCGAAATGGCTTCGTCAGTGTACAGAAAAGTTCCCAAAGGGATTCATGATAGTTGCAGGATTTTGTTACAACGGCAAATTAAAAATAAAAAAAGTCTCAAGTAAAGCTAAAATTGATTCTCTATACTAACAGCAGAATATTTTAGAACCAATTTTTGAAGAAGAAATTCAAGCCTTATATGGAAAGGACATTAACGTTGAGCTTCATATTGACACTCTAGTCACACGTCCAAATCAACTGCTGCTTATTTATCAAAGAAAGAATGAGAAACAGGAATAAAGTGTATCCCATTTAATGAAGTACCTGTAAAATCCCACGACGCTTCTCCAATAGACTTTTGCGCTTTCGGTTTATTAAAACGAGCCTTAGGAAAACGGCATCCAAGAACACTGAACAGACTTTGGAAAACGGTCCAAGAGGAACGGGGTAAAATTGACATGACAGTGCTAAGAAAAAGTTTACTTTCATGGAAAATTCGAGTTAGAGGTCTTGTCAAGAACCATGGCTACCAGATAGAAGCAAATCGCCGCAAAAAATACGGCATTTATACATAAAAATTAACTATCAAAATCGTTTCCATAAAGTGCGAACGACCTTCTGTATTAAGAGAGTTGTTTTAAGGATTATACTGGTCTCTTTGGACACTATGTAATTATTACTAGGGATACGTAAATTTCGCAAAAAAATAAAATATATAAAATTTCGCATTTATTCGCAAAACAATTTAAATTAAAAAATTTCGCGTTTATTAAAAAAAAAAGAAGAAAAACTTCAATTTTCAAAATGAAAATTCTTAGTTAAAAGTTAACATTGTCGTAGTCTCCACATTATGTTACTTAAGTCTTTGCCTTCTGTCATTAATTATTATGTTGTACATACTAATATATCTCAGCATCCACGCCGTTAACTGGACTATTAGAGGCTTTGTATAGCTGCCTTTGCAAAGTTAAGGTAGCAGCCTTTCGTTCCAATTAGAATCTGCATAACATCAACAGTTGGTTGACTACTTAAGTAGTTGAAATACCCTTGACTTTGGCGCTCAAGAGACGTTCTTAAATCTACTAAATTGCTCCACAAAACTTGATGGTTGATTTTTACACTTAGATTTTGAGGTTCGACTCCGGTACGGACAAACTGTGCGGGTGAAATACGGAACAAATCCGAAGGAGAGTGAGATTTCCCAGTTATAGACCTCGAATGGTCTTAGTTAATCTATTATGTTCATAAATTATTACTATTATTACCTAATTTCGCCCAAAAAGCCGTTTATCACCGAGTTTTCGCCGAAAAGTAGTAAAGAAATAATTTCCGCATTTATTCACTCATATCGGCAAATTTCATATTTATTTGCATCTATTTCGTAAATACGAAAATTACGTATCCCCAATTATTACTATCTTATATGTCTTCTATTGCTCAATAGGGAAGTTAAGGGATACCTCTTATTAGATAACAAATATATTATATTTTCCACGCACCATCTTTATATTCAGAGGAGAGAGCTATCATAACTAGGGGATAACTTGCATAGCTTTGCGGCACACAGTGTATTATCCAAATCTTTTCAAATTTTTCCCTCTTCCCTATCAGTTTCATCCCTTTTGAATCCTGTCATTTTCTTCACAAGTGATTTCTTGATTATTTGCAGCACTATTAACTCGTTTATTTGTATTCATAAATGTGTTCATGTATTGTAATTATACCAATTTTGTAATCAGTTTCAATGGAGTTCTAAGGATGCGGTCTACATGTGTCGCGGTGTGGTGAATGCACACGGGGTTCTTGTCAGGTGATGTTAGGAAAATTTGCTATTTTAGGACGCACAGGGGTCCTGCGGATCCTGTAGGTGGAACCAATTCCTGTTGCGGCGATTGGGTATTAGTTTTTTTATTGCCGCATACCTTTAGGGTTGGGCCAGCGTAACCTTCATTACAAGTGATTTCTTAGCATGTAAATGACATATTTACTGAAGTATCCAACGGCTGGTCTGATGAGAGAGAAGGGGAGTAAGCAGATAGACAAATTCATTTATAAACATATATACAGGGTGGTCATAAAAAACTTTGCCAATATGTGGACCTCTAGCGGATGCTCCGTTCAATCGATCGAGATGAGATTTCAAATAGAGTTATTCAGAGGTATGAACTCGGGATTCTGTGAACGACAACAAAGTGGCGCTCACGGTTACGGTTATAAGTACAGAAACTCGAAATTTTCGAGTGGCAACGCCCACTTTCTCCCGTCGCAAAATGTTCAGCGCATGCAAAAACCCCAAAGAGCGTTGGAACAGTATATATATCACACAAAAAACGGACGCGTTATGCACGCGCAAAAAAAAAACAGCTCTAAGAAAGGCCAACAAAAACTCGATCGGGGCGCACGGAGGAAATTTGCATATGACAGAGGCAAGACACCAATCACTGATGACGACACAGATTGGACAAAAGAAAACTTTTATTGGGATTACACATTTTCCACACGGGTACCATCACAGGATGTTCGCAGAGCTGTTTTTTGTGCGTGGATAATGCGTCTGTTTATTGTGATACGTGTACCGTTCCAACGCTCTTTAGGGTTTTCGCATGCGCTGAGCATTTTGCGACGGGCAAAAGTGGGCGTTGCCACTCGAAAATTTCGAGTTCCTGTACCTGTAACCGTAACCGTGAGTGCCACTTTGTTGCCGTTCACAAAATCCCGAGCACATAACTCTGAATAACTATATATGAAATCTCATATCGATCGGTTGAACGGAACGGCTGCTAGAGGTCCATATATCGGCAAAGTTTTTTTGATGACCTCCCTGTATACACTGAAGTGACAGAAAAACTGGGATAGCTGTCTAATACGTCATTGGGCATCGGCTGTTAAAGCCTGTATATCATGCAGTCTATATCTTAAAGCCTACACTGTACAATCCTCACGTTGATGTTAGTAGAGACCCCTAGCATTGAATTGAGATGTTATTTGCTCTAGTGTTGTACTCCTTTCGCTTGTTAAAATTGTCGACGGAAAACGCCGGTCAAGGTCACTAATGAACAGTTTTTCGACGGCCACACTACTGTACATTTTGTGTTTTGCCCGAATTCTTCTATTTGAGGTACTACAGTAAAACCTTGTTTATACGGCCCCCGTTAACCTGGATCAGATTTGTAGACATTTTTCATTTAATGTTCACATTAGATAATAATTTTTAACTATGATAGCAAGAACGTAACTACAAGTACGCCAAATATTCGTTTTTTTTAGTTTGATTCAATGTACAGTTCCTGCATACATTGTACAATAAATTATATGGTAATAAAATGCTTTTTGTTGAATTTAAGAAAGCTTTACTAGACTTGCCAATACTTTGTTAAGAAATGATGTGAAAAGTTATTTTTATATTTTTTAATGTCTTGTAAACAATACTATGTAATTTTTTTACAAAACATAGTTTTTTTTATCGTAATAAACGGCAAGTATGCATAGTTAAGGATTTTGTTTTGCTTATTACTCATATTACCCGGATTATCCGGATTGCCTATGGTCCCAGTTAGTCCGGATAAACGAGGTTTTACTGTACATCCTTAAAAGGGTCGAAGTTCAAATTCTAAACTTTGCCTGTATATCTGAAATGCCATGATCCATCGCACGAGCACCAACTACCAAACCTCGTTTAAATTCACCTAAACCCCGGACGTCTGCCATGCTCTCTGCTCAAACATAAGCATCCACAAATGTCTGTTCCTCTATATAAGCTACTTGCAGACGAAACCGTTTACGAGAAAGGGAGTATTGCTACATGATCCGAAAGTGATCGTCTATCGCAGTTTTTCTGGCACGGGATTCAAACCTGAGGCTACTCCATGGCAGCTCGGAAGGACAGACAGACGGACGGACGGACGGGCACACAAACACAGAGAGAGAGAGAGAGAGAGAGGAAGGAAGGAAGGAAGGAGAGATAGATAGATAGATAGATAGAGGGATAGAGATAGAAATAGAGATAGGTAGATAGATAGACAGATAGAGAGATAGATATATAGATAGATAGACAGTTAGAGAGATAGATAGATAGAGGGATAGAGATAGAAATAGAGAGATAGATAGATAGATAGATAGACAGACAGATAGATAGATAGACAGATAGAGAGATAGATATATAGATAGATAGACAGATAGAGAGATAGATAGATAGAGGGATAGAGATAGAAATAGAGAGATAGATAGATAGATAGATAGACATACAGAGGGATAGAGGGATAGAGATACAAATAGATAGATAGATAGATAAACAGATAGAGAGATAGATAGATAGATAGAGTGATAGAGATAGAAATAGAGAGATAGATAGATAGATGATAGATAGACAGATAGAGAGATAGATAGATAGATAAAGGGATAGAGGGATAGGGATAGAAATAGATAGATAGACAGATAGATAGATAGATAGACAGATAGAGAGATAGCTAGACAGATAGATAGATAGATAGATAGATAGATAGATAGATAGACAGATAGAGAGATAGATAGATGGATAGATAGAGATAGAAATAGGGATAGATAGGTAGATAGATAGATAAATAGAGGGATAGAGATAGAAATAGAGAGATAGAAATAGATAGATAGATAGATAGATAGACAGATAGAGAGATAGATAGAGTGAGAGAGAAGTAAATAAATTTCTTTTCATGTTTAGTTGTGATTTTTTATTTGGCCTAGTATTCGTTCACAAAAGCTTTCTAATACGCAGGCACAGTTAAACACAATTTCTCAATATCACATTGTCCCTAGTAAAAAACCTATAAAAGGTTTCATAATTTAAAAATTGTCACATAACACTACCCACCTTCAAAATAGTTTTCATTGATATGATGTATAATCAAAACTCCAACAAAGATTAACGTTCATCGTAACTCTACTAATTTTTTCCCCCTACTCGCACGCAAGTTAGCAAAATATGCCGCACGCTCCCGCAAGAGAGAGAAAAAAATAATTCTAATAATGCAATTTCACCGTCTTCCTCTTTTACTTACAGTACTTAAGACTGGTGGTACAAATTCCTCCTGCTAATTACAGCATCCCTCCCGGAACCGAATCGGTCAGGGAGTGAGAACCTTATCAGAGTTCCTGGTTCCGGTTTTCGGATCTGTCCGGGTTTCCCACGGTCAAGCGGGGGGCGTGCTGCACCTGAGAAGAACGCTTCACCTGTTTCGGCCACCGCCCTTGTGCTATTTTGTTACCTCTAACCATCCGACATGTCCCCTCTCGATCGTGCGTGCATGAGTGCCTCATCTAAACGCCTCGCGACGGAAATCGCTTCGTTACAGTTCCGTTTTCGGGACCTGTGGGTGGGCGAGGCAGTGACTCTCGTAGAGAAGTGATTTCTGCATGTTTATGGCTGTATATTTTCCCTCTTAAAATAAGCTGGTCTATCACACACAAAAAAAAATAAATAAAAATATATTCTTGATATTGATATTTCGTTCCTGCTTTTCATAGTAAAACACGATCAAGCTCTACCTGGTAAAGAATGGGTGGATAGTAATTACGGTACTCTATATTTTAGACACTACCTTCCTACACTTATTATAGGCTTTTATCTATATATATAAAACAGTTCCGTAACTGACTCACTGACATACAACGCACAGACCAAACCGCTGGACCTAAAAGGCTAAAATTTTGCATGGCGATTCTTCTTATGGTGTAGGGGTGCACTAAGAAAGATTTTTGAAATATTCTTCTTAGATTTTTTTAAATTAAATTTTTAAGCTGTTTTTGTAACATTTTTTAAGTTTGCATTTAAAATCATAATTTGAGGGTTATAAAATTTATATCACGAGAAAGATCATAAAAATTTCTTTAAAACGAAATCTTTTTCGAATCTTTACCGCCATTTTCTGATTTTTGGTGAATTTTTAAAAATTAATTTTAGAATTTAATTAATTAAATGCTGATCACGTGATTTCTTTTTTCTGGTACTTTAAATAAATTTATCGTCAGGTGCATAACAACTAAATAGACAAAAATAATATTTTTTTTTCTTTCTAATGCAGCAGACGATTGGATATTACGCAAAAAAAAATATCCCTTACGATATATATATATATATATTCACATCAATTGTATACATTGATCGTCGTATTTATTATAAATATATATATTTAATTTTTTTGGCATTAATTGCATACATTGACCGTTGTCTTTAATTTGAATCTATTCCATAGCGAAGTGCGAGTTTTCAGCTAGTGTATATATATATATATATATATATATACACTGCTGGCCACTGTAAATGCAACACCCTGAAGGAAACATGCAAATAACATGAAATTTACAACATGCAGTAGCGGAGGTGAGATATGCAAATGATTAGAATTTCAGAGCAGACGCACATCACGCGCGCCTGTGGCGCCACTTCAAAGCGCTATTTAAGGCTTCGAGATTTCGACGATTTCAAGTTCGGCAATTGTGTTTTTCTTGTGTTTTTTTAAAAAAAACTATCAATTATGCCTCGTCGAAAACAGCGATCATCTTTTGATCAAGTATCCGAGTTCGACAGAGGAAGGATAGTGGCCTACCGAGATTGTGGATTATCTTTCAGGGAAATCGGTAGTCGTGTTGGACGAAACCAAACAACTGTAATACGGATATGTGATCGTTGGATGCAGGAGGGTACGACGGACCGGCGTGTTCGATCGCATCCACCTCAGCGCACCACTTCACGTGATGACAGGCAAATTGTGCGCATAACAGTGACGGATCGCTCAGTCACATCACGAACCATAGCACAGCACATGCAGTCTGTAACGCATCATCCAGTGTCTGCGCGTACCATTCGACGCCGTTTACAGCAGAGTGGTCTGTCCGCAAGACGTCCATTGCTTTGTCTACCCCTGACGCAGAACCACAGACGTCTCCGCCGCCAATGGTGCGATGACAGAAGGATGTGGACGGCAGAATGGAATGAAATTGTCTTTACTGACGAGTCACGCTTCTGTCTGCAACACCACGATGGTCGCATTCGAGTCTGGAGACACCGTGAAGAGAGGATGCTGAACAGCTGCGTTATGCACCGCCACACTGGTCCTGCACCGGGTATTATGGTATGGGGCGGTATTGGATATCACTCTGGCACACCTCTAGTACGCATTGCCGGTACTTTAAACAGCCAGCGCTACATCTCCGAGGTGTTGGAGCCAGTTGTCCTTCCTTACCTTCAGGGCTTGCCCACAGCCATATTTCAACAGGATAATGCGCGACCACACGTGGCACGCATTGTTCAACTGTTCTTCGTCAATCGCCAGATTGAATTGCTTCCCTGGCCGCCTCGCTCTCCGGATCTTTCGCCGATAGAAAACATGTGGTCCATGGTTGTTCTACGATTGACCCAGATTCCATCCCCAGCTGCCACAGCAGATCAACTTTGGCAACGTGTGGAAGCTGCTTGGTCTGTTGTACCCCAAGAACTCATCCAAAGTCTCTTTGAATCAATGCCGAGGCGTGTGGCAGCGGTGATCTCCAACAATGGCGGCTACTCTGGCTACTGATTTTGGCAGGAACCACACTTCACAGAAGTCTATAAATTTAATCATTTGATACTTGGCCAACATGTTATCTACAAAATAAATTTTGTTGTGATATCTCTGGTCTTTCTTGGTGTTGCAATTTGGGTGGCCAGCAGTGTATATATATATATATATATATATATATATATATATATATATATATATATATATATATATATATATATATATATATATATATATATATATATATATATTAATATATTACTATCTGAATACCCTTGCTTCGCTACAGAGTACATTCAAATTAAAGACAACGGTCAATGTATGCAATTAATGCCAAAAAAATATATGTATAAAAAAATCATAACGGATATTTTTGTAGACAAAATAATATAGAAGAAAATACTCAAATTAAATACAAAGGGTCAATGCATGCAATTAATTTGTATGTTTCATATCCATAAAACATACTAATTTGAATTAAATTCTTAAAAAAGTTCCATCTCAATTAGTCTAGTGGTTAAATTTTATCTTTTACCGTACTTCAATATTTTTTTGTCAATTTATTTCGTTGTTATGCACGTGCCGCAAAATTAATTTAAAGTATCATAAAAAGAAAAGAAACCACGTGATCAACATTTAATAAATTAAACTCTAAAAATTAGTCTTTAAAAATTCACCATATATCAAAAATGGAGGAAAAGATTTGAAAAAGATTTCATTTTAAAGGAATTTTTATGATCTTTCTCGTAATATAAATTTTATAACCCTCAGATTATTATTGTAAATGAAAACTTTAAAGAATGTTACAAAAACAGCTTAAAAATTTAATTTTAAAAAAATCTAAGGCGAATTTTTCAAAAATATTTATTAGCACACCTACACTATAAGAAGAATCGCCATGCAAAATTTCAGCCCTTTAGGTCCAGTGGTTTGGTCTGTGCGTTATCTGTCAGTCAGTCAGTTACGGAACTGTTTTATACATATAGATTAATAATATTATTATTATTTCCCTAACCCGGAACTATATGTCGACTGCAAATGACTGCTACTCGATATGCCCCCCCCCCTTCCCTTGTTCTTGCTCTCTGACACTTTGCATCCCCCCCCCCCACCACACACACACAACACACTTCATAAGACTATTCTGTACTGTCAAATATGCCTGCAGTCAAAGCTTTATATGACAGATATAGGCTACTGACCACTGTGTGAAAATTTTAACCGTTTAAACACAATTTGAGGCGGTTTGCGTATATCTCGTCACGTTTCAGATGCTTTCAGGTGGCTGCAAATCTTAAACCTTGTCCACAAAACCTATTAGCACCCTTAAGATGAATTCTACCTAATAGTTTTCTTGTTGCTCCATTTTAGCCAATGACAGCTAACGGATGAAATGATCTGGAGTAAGTAAACGAGCTGGCAGATTCGAAGAGAACTGTAGAGAAGTTTAGAAGTAGTGACATATTGAGATATATTCGTTAACGTCAGGACAAAAGATGGTTCCATAGCTTTTTTTTTCTAAATTGCCTTTAGCAATTACGTAAGATACTTTTAGTAAAAAATTGATCGACCCGGTCGATCAAGGTATTCCAGCGGGGCAGCAGACTAGTGATCTGAAAATCACTGGATCGGTGCTCGTCGCTGACAAATCCACTGCCGTGTACACTAATGGCGGCTGGCGCACGTAAAATCTGTCGTGGCTGCAATGTCCTCCAAGTTCTCAAATTACCTCTGGAGGTGCGGGGTCAACTGTTCTGGTCTCGTCACTTGACTCAGTCCAAAATTACGGGACTGGTCCTTTGGCCAAGTCGGACTCCGACCCTTGTGGTGCCAGTCAAAATAGGAGCCGCACCTTTATCGCCCATTGCCTTCGGGACTTGATCTGATGTTGCTGTCGGTCAAGTGGCATAAACAACAACAAAGTAATATTTTTAAATATTTTTAAATTCCTTTTCTTTTCTCATTATTTTGAGAATCATTTCATCATTAACCTATTATTTTGTTTCGAGCTAAGATTTTATCAGTAAATAGCATATACATAACAATAAACCAGTGTTTGATGCCAGTGTCCCATGCTGGTTTTTCTCAGTTCGATAAAGAGGCCTAGCCTAACAAAACTGGAGTTCTCAACCCTGAACAGAGGTCTTGGATTTCCTTCCCCGGAGTTGTTTCTCTATTTTCGAGGCTACTTATTAAAGCTAGAGCCGTGTAACGGAGGTCTAACCAATCTGTTTAACTAAAACCGAAAACTTTGGGTGGTTTGTTTTTTAAACCTCGTGATGCAAAACAAGACCGTAGCTCCCCCAAAACCAACAAGACCTTTTGGAGACAATCATAACACTCGGAAATCCTGTCCCTTACAGCCCGCTAGATCAAATGACAGCAGAGCATTTCACTGCCCGCTGAACTTACTGCGTTAAGGCAAACCATCTAAGCTTGAAACAGCTCATCTTCCTTCAAGGAAACCAAAGGTTTGTATTTCCCCTCATTTCCAATTTCCAATGTACCAGACAGGGGCCAGACAGGGCCAATGTACCATATCCGGCCTAGACGAAGGTATTTAATGGCGTCGTTGGGATTCGAACCGAGCAGACCCAGTCCGAAGCCCAACGTGCTACCACTGCGCATCATATCTCTCAAGCGCGATTGACTGAAGTAGTCGACATTGCTAATAAAGTAAGAAAAGTGAGACCATTTTCGCATCACTAATAAAACAAGATAAAGCCTGCAAACCGATTTTCGTCTCCATTGCATCTGGCTGGAACAAGGAAATTCGATAATGTTTCAAAACTGAAGAGATCGAAACTGCTTTGAAAGCAATCATCTGCTATTAACGGTTAGTCTAGGGCTCAAACTTTTTTCGACCACGACACTTTCTTTAAATAAAAAAAATCCCCCTATCGACCCTAGCGAAAAATTTTTGGTAAAAGCAAAATTTATAAAAATAGGGAAATGTTAATAAAAAAGTAAAAAAATATATAAGCAAATTTTGACAATTTTAAAAATCCAGATTTGAAAACCAAGAGTCACACTTATAGGTAGAAACAAATAGAAGCAATGTAAGTATACCTAGTCTTTTGCTGAAGAAGTTTTTATCGTAAGATTGTTTGACACCTAATTTAAGAATATCATAACACATATTCTTTGACATGTAAAAAATATAATTAAAAATATTTAATTACAGAAAATTTAAAGCACATTTTTTAAATTAAATAGTATGCTATACATTTATTTCAGACTATTCGCGACCCCTTCCAATTTTTTGCGACCCCCAGTTTGCGCAACACTCGTCTAGGGTCGTGGTGGGTGCGTGCTCAAATTACACGAATAGGATTTATTGCTATATGTATATTCCGACCGGATATAGGACATTTGCTTTCGTGGAAATTTTGGACCCAGATTCTTATGAATTAGTCCATTTTTCGGTTACATTGGATAGGAAAACCAAAAAATACTTCACCATTTTATAAAAGTATGTTGGGGTAAGAGCATTCGATTTTTCATTGTAATGTGATAAAACGACACCTGGGGATGTCATTTTATCACATTACTGTGAAAAAGTGACACCCCAGAGTCATTTATAATTAAAAATATGTGATTGCAATGTTTTCTGTAATCACATATTTTTAATTATTTTTTTACATGCTAAAAAATATGTGTTATGATATTCTTAAATAAGGTGTCAAACAATCTTACGATAAAAACTTCTTCAGCTTCCCATGGTACGAAACCCGAGTGTTCGTCGTACCACGGGAGTGAGAACGTTTTGAAACTGAGACTTTAAATGTCGTCGGTTGCTATTGTACCAAACTCTGTGAGTCCTTTCATAGTTTTCCTGCGATGCAACATTAACGCGAGCCCTTTCCCTCAGTAAGCTTTTCATGAAAGGTATAAATCCTTCTATTGCAATGGTTCTTAACCTTTTTAGTACAGTCGACCCCTTTAATAGTTTGGTGAAAGTTACGAACCCCTCTTCCTGATAATAAAGTCTCATGTAACGAATCGTTTCAAACAAAAAATTTGGCTATGTAATAAAGCAACAAATAGTTTTAAATATATAATTATTAGCTGAAAACCCGCACTTCGCTACGGAGTACATTCAAATTAAATACAATGGTCAATGTATGCAATTAATGCCAAAAAAATAATATATATATATATATATATATATATATATATATATATATGTCGGACGTTGATGCTTCACGCCCGATCGAAATATATCTTAATCCGAAACTTGAGAACCGTGATGCAGTCGGTGAACCGGTGGCGAAGACATTCATTATACTTTAAACTCTCCAAAAGGTAATAATCCAAGCTTGAACAACACAAAGATCAGTCGGTACTCTTTCCTAAACATCTTTATTAAATTCTAATTAATTACTCAGCTCCATCAAACTATTTTTAATAACCCCACCCAATTTAAATCCGTGCGCCGTTAGGCTAGGGTTGCCATAATTCTCCGACTACAGACCGGGACAATCTCCCCTCCCTTCTCGTTACGCTTCACCTCCCCCCCCCCCCCCCACACACAAAAAAAAACTTTTATCGACAATCATACCTTTATTATGAAAAATTGCACAATCTTATAAAAATTAATTTAAAATATTTGAAAGGCAAAAAACAATTAAAGAAGAGGTTGATAATAAGTATACCAATAGCAAAAAGGTTCGATAAATGGTGAATCATTTTGGAAGACTCAGTTCGACTGGAAAAATTTGATGTTTTTTGTGGATGCGCCTGTACTAAATCTAAAATAATATAAATTAATGGGCGATTCAATCTAATAAAACCTTACCTTCCATTCTTTTCTTGCCTTCACTCTCCCTCTTCCCTGACTTCGGTCACTTCATTACAATCGCTCTTTTTTGCCCAATCATACTTTTCCGTTGTTTTCGTTTTTTGGAGCAGCTCTTTTACCCCTTTTATATAATGATAGAATTCAATACAAGACATTTTCTAATTTAAAATGCATTGAATTATGTTTTCACTTTATCAACAGAAAGCAAATTGCCCTCATCTGACCACTGAGTTTTAATTAATGAGAACACACATTCAACATGCGCATTGTGCGGTGGTATGGCGAACAAGTATCGGCACATTTTCAGTAGATTAGCTTTTCTTTCTGTCTCTTCAGTCTTTGAGAAATAGTATAACCATTTATCATGCATATCTTTCGTTATCCATTCTTCATTTGTTTTATTTTCGATAAATGACTTCATGTACATTACTTCCTCGTGAATTGAATCCGTGAACAATACAGAGGCTGATCACACATTTTTTAGACGATGTATATTGTATTCACAAAACTAAATTACATAAAATTCTTGTGTTTTAAATGTTCTATTTGACATCCCTTATTCTGAACTATCTTTCGACACCGCAATTTCCAGGATAATAATGCCTTTTGAAGTGTCAGAAGAGGTATTCTATCCCATTCCTCCTGAACAGCTTTCCAGAGTCCTGTAAGGGTTTTGGGACGACGTTTGGATAATGCAGATTTTAAAAGTCCGAAAGCACAAAAATCCATAGGTGATACATCGGGAGATTTAGTAGGGATATCAGTGAAGGGTATGGCCTTGATACCAGTTTTTTGTTCCATTTCTTTTAGGAAATTTACAGTGGATTTTGATGTGTGACTGCTAGCTTTGTCCTGATGGAGTCTCACAGATTGATGGCACTTTGGGTAAAGCGATGGTATTTCATTCAGAAAAATTGGCGATAAAATATGTTCCTGATAGTATTTGGAGTTAATCTTGACATTTTTTCCACTCTTTTAATTTTGAACTTGCCATTATAAGAAAAACCAGCAACAATCATGAATCCCTTAGAAAAACTTTCTTTCGATTCTTTGAACCATGTACTTAAATTTTTTTCTCCCTTTTTATGATAATAAATGGCTCTTTTTTTGTTGCAATCATTTAAATACACCCATGATTCATCTATTGTGACAATTGTTTTCCATTTTTCTTTGGATAAGTGTTTTTCATATAGAATTCTGCAGCGTGTCCTGCGTTCAGCGATATGATTTGGAAGAAAACTATGCACATTGTGTTTTTTCGCTTTCTTAAGATTTAAATCAACGTTTATCATTTTGTTTACAGTGGACACGGAGCATTTTAATTATTTTGCAACTGTCCTTTGACTAGGGGGATTTTCTTTTAACATTAAACAACGTACCTTTGCAGGGGCGTTCCAACCCGGGGGTGCAAGGGGTGCGGGGCACACGGGCGGCACATCAAGGGGGGCGGCAAGTCAGCCGCCCGGATAAAAAAAATTTAAATCTAATTGATTAGAAAAATAATTAATATAAAAATATCACCATTATGCTAGGTAACTACTTAGTTAAAAAATGCATTTTACAAGTATAACTGGAAATAAACAGTAAGGTTTGGACTCAGAAGGGGAAGTGACGCGCCCAGGCGACAGTCGCGACCTATAGCCACAACTGTAGCTCTGTATAATAAGGCCCTTAGATTTATCGCTTTTGCGAAGCCAGTGTGTCTACAGGACATTGCTGATCTAGTGTAATTTTTGTTTATTCGGCACATGCCGGATTTGATGAGGTTTGCGGGCAAAAAATGTTAAAAGAAGGTTATTCTGGGAGATTTTGTCATAGGCTGAGGTCGTGTCAGATCATTTGCGCTCCCGGTATGTTATTTTTATTGTGATTTCGTTTTGTAACTCTGCGTGTATCTATATATAATCAAATGTGTTTGATTAAATTAAGACTTCGTTTTTATTTGGCGAAGCAAGAATGCCTATATTTTAATGATAATTTAAATTCGACCATGGAGAAATTTACTTAAGGGGACAGTGGACCTTCAAACCTAACTTTTTTTGTTTTGAATGGATTTGCTTGAAATTTGAATATGTGATTAGTACTATAGATATGTAAAAGTGGTTAAAATTTAAAGATGAAATATTAATAATTTATGAATCATGAATTATTAATTATATAAAAAATTGGCCTCATTAAAAACGTTCCAAGCGCATTTCTTTTGCATATAATATGGTCATTTTTATTTACAGGATACCTTATAGAACTAACAACGAAACTTTTTGCTTATTTTAATATCAAAAAATATAAAGAGAAAAAAATAATAGTGAAAACACCCTTTTTATTACGCAAAATACCTATAAATCATCTTTTCAAGTACAAAATTTAGAAATTCTGAGCTACGAAGCATAATTTTTTTCAATAATATTTATTTGATATACAGTTAAGTATATAAAACTGAAATTTCAAAGCAATACGATCATTAGAAATGCGCCTGGAGTAGTTTGAATATTCGCATGACATGAAAATTTTTATTTTGAGAAAAACACATTTAAAGTTATTGCTGTTAGTAACCACATAATATCTAAATTAAATACAAATGCCTATAACTAGGAAAGTAATCACAGAAATTAAAAATTCTTTTTGCAACACATTTCTACTCGTCCGTAGTTTCACAATTCAATAAAATAAAAAAAAATCGAATTTTTGGACAAATTTCACAATTTTGAAAGTCCACTGTCCCGGCAATGGACCATGAAACACTTTTTTTTTATTTATCAACCAATTGCTATGAAATTTTGTATACTTACACAGTGTTGTTTAGAGATGAAAATGCTAAATTAAAAAAAAGATCAGAATGTAATTAAGATATTAATTAAAATCGGTTTGTTAATTACTCTACTTAAAAATGCTCCATGTGCATCAATTTTTGTCTCAGATATCTAATTTTCTTTCTTAAGCTAGCTTTATATAGTTATAATAAAAGTTAGTAGTAATATTAGATTTACAGCCATATTTATAAAAACTAGAAAAGAAATCGATAAAAATAGGTCATTTTATGCAAAATTTTATCAAATTTTTTTTATTGTAAAAATTTTAAGGTGTTTTAAAATAGTATAATGAATTTATCACTGAGTTTTATTCTAACATATATAAATAATCATTTTATGAAATTTTATGAAAATTCAAGAAAAATTATGACGCATGGAACATTTTGAACTTACCGAAACGACATGAAAAGTTTCTTTGAGAAAATAGCATTTACAGTTTTAATTTAACGTAACATTTCCATTGTTTACGTTTGGAAAAATACTTATAACTCTGTTAATAATGATTGGATCAATATAACTTTTTTTTTAAATTTAAAGCTGATGAGTTGCAGAATCATTTTCTGAAAAAAAAAAAATCGTTTTTGAGACATATTTTTGTCAATCTGAAGGTCCACTGTCGCCTTAAACAAAACCACATTGGTTTTAGCAGCGCTACTCCACGTCGCAACCAGTTGGGAAATATATTGTTCGTTTTTGTTTTAGCACACTTTAACCCATCATCCCATCAAATCGCGTCGCATTGCCGGCATCGCATCGGTGCGGGCGGTTTTTGTCAGGTTGCAGGAAAATACTCTTTTATGCCCTGAGCCTATAAATACACGGACCGGGATAATTTGCACTATATTAATTTTGAACGTGTCCATCTCAACAACTGAAAAACAAAGCTTTTTGTCTCTAATTTTTGTGCTCGATATTGTGATTGCTGACCAACAAAACTATTTCACAGGTAAGTAAACTTGATGATATTTTTTCTTTTGAGCGGTTAGCGGTTAGAAATTGAAATAATACATTTATGGTTTGACATTTGTTTTAAAAAAAGCTAGGATTCATTACTTAATTCTATTTTAAAGGTTTTTATTTTATTTTGCAAATGTTAAACATATACTACAGGAGCAAGTGTAAACTTGAATTTTTGAACTGCATCACCTTATTTTTTTAACAGGTACGTGAAATATGGCAATTCAGAAATCGGGAAAATACGATTTTTTTTATTAAAGAAAACGTACGGGGAATTGTATTTAAAATATGAACAAAATTAAAATAAAATAGATTTGGAACGTTTCTTTGCAAAAGTCACTCTTTATCGAGAAACAGCTTAACTTACATTGCGCCATTTTTATAAGTTCTTTACGAAAAAAACCTCATTTTTTTTACAGATGTCTGATAAACGTAAAAAGTTTTCTGGGGCCCAATACAGAAAAAGAAAACTTGAAAAAGAAGAATTAGTAAAGAAAGCTTGTGGTTCATTCAAAACATTTTTAATCCCAGCAAGATCGCATGAGGCGCCATCAAGTTCCAGAGATACAAATGTGACGGAGACCGAAATCGCAAACCCCAAGGAAGATGTTTTAATCGCAGAACCAAGTCTTGAAACCAGTGAAACCGTGACCAAAGATCATGAAAATTTTCTTCATCTTTCTTATAAAGATGATGTCTATAAGGATCCTAGCTGTTGGCCTTCCGTACTATCTGACAAAATTAATTTAACTTTAGTAGAGTTAGGCCCTACCCAACTTATAGAAGCGGATCTAAACTTTCCTGTAAATAAAGATAACTGAGGTTTCTCATCTATTTATTATAAAAAAAATTAAGTAATGGGGAAATAATTCTAAGAGTTTGGCTAGTGTATTCTAAGTTAAAAGATTGTGTATTTTGTTTTCCTTGCAAATTATTTAAAACTTTTTCTAGTGCCTTTGTTGAGGGATATAGCGATTGGAGACATTTAACTCAGATCATTGAACGTCATGAAAAATCAAAAAGTCACATTTGTAATACAAAATCTTGGATTGATTTAAATAAATCAATTTCTTCTGAAACAACTACTGATTCTCTAAATGAGAAATTAATAAATATGGAAAAAGATAGATGGGTTTCCGTGTTAAAAATTATAATTTATACCGTTAAATTCTTAGCCGGTCAAAATTTGAGTTTTAGAGGCAAAAATAGTAAGTTATACGAGCAACGAAATGGAAACTTTTTAAAATTAATTGAAGCAATTGCAAAGTTTAATGGTACCATATCAGACCACCTCACTAGAATTAGCAGAAATCCATCAAGTATGCCTCATTATTTAGGTGTTCATATTCAAAATGAACTTATTTCCCTTTTGGGTCAAAAAATAAGACATGAAATAATTTCGCTCTTAAAAGTTAGTAAATATTATTCTATTATTTTAGATTCCACCCCTGATCTAAGTCACCAAGACCAACTTACTGTTGTAGTAAGATTTGTTCTATTAAATAATAAATCAAAGCAAATAGAAATTAGGGAGCATTTTTTGGGATTTATTTCAATACCAGAATCGACAGGACAGGGTTTAACTGATATTTTATTAGATTTTTTGGAGACTCACAACATTTGTTTGGGGGATTTAAGGGGGCAGGGTTATGATAATGGTGCGAATATGAAGGGTCGCAATAATGGTTTACAAAAAAAAGTTCTTGACTTAAACCCTAGAGCTTTTTATGTGCCTTGCGCGGCCCATAGTTTAAATTTAGTTGTTAATGACGCTGCAAAAGCGTCTTTAGAAATTACAAGCTTTTTTGTAATTGTACAGGAGCTATACGTTTTCTTCTCCGCATCCACTAAACGTTGGAAGGTCTTAAAAAATGAAATCCCAACTTTAACGCTTAAACCCCTTTCAGATACTAGATGGGAAAGCAGAATAGATGCGCTAAAAGTTCTTAGATACAATCTAACAAAAATATATGATGCTTTATATACCCTCTATTCTGATAATACTAGAGACTCTGAAACTAGAAACATGGCAAATTCATTACTTTTGAAAATTAAGTCGTTTAAATTTATTTGTTCCATTATTACATGGTATAATGTGTTAGCAAAAATTAATATCGTAAGTAAAGCTATGCAGGAATCGGATGCTATACTACCAAATATTATTTTAATGTTAGAGCAAACCAAAACATATTTATATAATATTAGGTCAGATAAAGGTTTTAGTGATATTTTAGAAGAGGCAAAAAATATTGCAGAAGATATCGATTGCGACCCTTCATTTCCTCTGGTTAATATTGTTAGACCCCGAACAAAAAAACGTTTATTTGACTACGAATGTAAAGATGAGGCTCCAAAAAATCCAGAAGACCAATTCAAAATTAATTTTTACTTTGTAATATTGGACACTGCATTATCAAAAATAGAAGAAAGGATCGAACAAATAAAACAACATCACACAGTTTTCAATTTTCTCAACGACCTAAATAATTTCCTTAAAACAGATAAATCAAATAGGTCTACAAAATGTAAATCTGTGGAAATTATGTTACATGATCAATTTAAAAATGAAAAAGATATTATAGCTGAAGATTTATGTGATGAAATTGACAACGTTGCATCCTTTATTTCCCCTGAAATGAACGCGTTAAATGTGATTCAATACTTATTTACAAGTAACCTCATCTATCTGTTTCCAAATTTAGTGATTGCCATACGAATTTTTTTAAGATTACCCGTGACTGTGGCTAGCCGGGAAAGAAGCTTTTCAAAACTTAAAATAATAAAAAATTATTTGAGATCAACAATGGGACAAGAAAGGCTTTCAGACTTATCTATTATTAGTATAGAAAAGGACATTTCGGAAGATATAGATGTATCAGATATTATAACAGAATTTGCATTAAAAAAGGCACGAAAAGCAAAGATTTTTTAAGCTTTTTGACTGTCTGTTATTAAGTATATGTATTAATAGATATGTGTTGTATGTATTTAATATAACGTATTCATTTGGTTACTATATCAATACATTAATAATTATTATGTTAGGTTGTAAAATTAAAAAATAAACTGAATTTATAATATTTTCTGTAATTCGTTGTTTCATTTAAAGTAAAAATATTTCATATAAATTTCAATTAATCCATAATGTATGGGGGGGGGGCGGCAAAATTATTCTCGCACACGGGCGGCACCTACCCTAGGAACGGCCCTGTACCTTTGCAATAGTCGAAGATGTCCGTTTTTTCCTTGGATACTTGTTTGGAATTTTTGTCCCACTTGAGGCTCCAATTTGACGTTTTTTTCCTTTCTTGTTGACGATATTACCTATCGACGCTTTAGATATCACAAAACCATGACTCTCACATCGTTTTTTGATAACGGAGTATGCATATTTCTCTTCGGAAAGAGCATAAATGTAGCCTTCGAACCACTGCTTTGTTAAAAACGCCATTTTGAATAAAAACAAAACTTTCAAGCCGCAGACGATAATTTTGACTTTTAAAAACGTAGTACAATTGCAATTATTTCTTTTACAGCGAACGATTTTTTATTACCGCTTACCAAAATCGTCTAAAAAATGTGCGAACAGCCTCTGTATACCTATTTCACTTAAATATGCAATAGTTTTTTCAACATGTTCCCATTCTGGAACTTCGTGGAGAAGCACCCATGAAAAAACATCATATTTCGCCAGTGGAACTGACCACTTTGCCAAATAATTAATTCCAACGTTAAAAAAATTCTCTACATCTTTTTCAAATTCTTCTTCTTGTGTCATCGTAATTTCCTTATGTTTTTTCAATTTGTTGTATGTCTGGCTTGCTTGAATACCTAAGTATTTACTATGTAATCTCTCCGTTAGTTGTTTCTTTGTGTCCTCTAAAATATTTTTCACTTCAATGACAGTTATGATAGATTTTTCAAGCTTTTTAATTTGCTTTTCAATCAAAAACATTTGGCTGTGTACATACAAGGTGTAAAGTTCTGATAATGGATTTTAAAAAAAATCCATTAACGCTTCAAGTGGATTTTTTTCTTCAAAGAAAAAAATTTTCAACGGCTCCTACAACCGTACTATTCTTTCAATTGCTGGAAGGAGCGATAACCACCTACTTCTTGAATGGGATAAGATATTATTATACGTGACCTCAGCAGACTCACAGAAATATTTAAGTCTTTCATTTTTTACAGTATATACTGTAAAAAAATTATATAATTTTAAAACTACAGATTCTATATCTATTGACAAGACATCGGCGACAGTAGAAGCTGTATTGTGCATAATGTACGCAGGGCAACCGACTCCTTCTATATTTGCAGACAGCGTTTCTTTTAATTTATAATACACATTATTTATGCCGCGCCTATCTCTTCCTCCGAAATTTGTATTTGTGTTATCAGCCCCAAATGCCACTAGGCTTTTTACTGATATATGATAATTTTTTAGCGCCTCTAGACAAAATGACGTTATTGTATCCGACGTTTCATTAGGCAAGGTTTGCTAATCCAGGAGTTTTACTTTTAAGCCATAATTTTCCGAGAAATAATGGATCAGTATTGGAAACATCTTCATATAGGTATGATTACTGGAATCAGTAGAAATTCCATTAAAAGGAATTTTTTGTATCTCCTGTTGAATTAGTTTTATGGAATGAGGTGGCAGTATATTTTTAACTATGGCAGTTGCTTTTGTTCTTCCCGTCGATTGTTTCTTTGCAATTTTAGAATCGGGATACATAATGGAATTCAGTTTTGTTGTGCAGTCTAAAGAATTGAATGTTTGATGGTGTTTAACAGTTTTGTATGCAGTTGTTAATTCTGCAGCACATATTAAAATGTCTTTAATAAGATAGGAAGATATGTTTTTTGATGAAGATGCCGATATTAATTTTAACTGTGATTTCCTGATTTTATGTGGTCTCTTACGCTCGATTTGCCACCATGACTTACTGATATATAAATATTGCAAATAGTACAAAATGCCTCGTATTCATTTTTCCCTCTTTTAATACATGACCACTCCTTTGTGAAGTCATCAGAAAAATGACATTTTCTTTTTGGCATGGTTGTTAAAATTATTCAAATTCAAACAAATAACTAAAATACAAAATTAATCGGTAATATGAAAAAAAACTAATATAAAATTATTATATAGACAATAATAAAAAACTTACATCAAAATACCGAGCCTCCTCAATCTAAACTTCTAAACAAATAACAAACGGATAATGTCACTGGATTTTAGGAGTAGATTAATCGCGACTAATTACAGAGCACACGCGCTTCTGTCACATCAGTGTTGTCCGTTGGCAAAGCGCGGGATGATAACTGGTGTAGGGGGATGGGAGAGGGCGGAGGTGTTGCTTCGAATATCGGTGTTGCCACGTGCGGTTATCAATACTAGATACTAGCTGACCCATACCCAGCTTCGCTCGGGAACATTTCGTTATTTTTGACTTACATGTTTAAAAAAAAATATTCATTCGTAAATTTTAAATCGACCGGGACAAATGAATCTTGGACCGGGACACCGGGACACGGACCTCGAAACCGGGACATGTCCCGGTGTACCGGGACGTATGGCAACCCTACGTTAGGCGCACGTCTTTTCATTGCTTAGTTATCCATGACTGAAATTAATCTCCTTTGTTCTTAGCTTTTAACTGACGCTTAGTGATGCTCATTACTTATTCATGTCGTCATAACGTACATGCTCTTTTGCTGACTGATGCACTTTCTTAGTGCCAACTCTTCAAGGCTAATCTATCTACTAAAATTCTCCCTGTGGTTATGTGGTTCTTCGGAGATTGAATCAAGTCGAACCTTAAGCGCGATTTTCAGTGCAATACATTACACCGCTGATTTGAACTCCCAGACTTTAATTGTTAATCCTATTTTTAATAACTAATATCCCGTTTTAAGGTCGCGCGATCGCCCCCTTATATTTTAGCCTCACACACACACACACACACACACACACACACACATATATATATATATATATATATATATATATATATATATATAATAAATACGACGATCAATGTATACGATTGATGTAAAAAATAACAAAAAAATATCTTTATAAAAATCGCAAGGGTTAATTTTATAGACAAAATAATGTAGAAGAAAATATTCAAATTAAATGTAATAGGACATACTAAAGAACACAATACTAATTAAATTGCGTACAATAGGAAAACGGCGGGACCAAAATTTTTGTTCGTTATATACCGGGTTCGCTATAACGGGGTTCGAATGCAAAGGTAAAATTAATTTATTTCCATTTGTCTTCATTTTTAGTTAATTTAATTAGTATTGTGTCAGTTAAATGTAATCGATTTTAGTCAACTTAATTCATTCATAATAATTTTTAATATACTTTTTATCATTTTTAATGCATCATTATTGAATACACATAGCAACTAATAAGTTATACATTTTGTGAACTCTAACATTTTTCTTAAAGTTTCGGATATAGCGAACCACCAGATATAGCGAACAAAATCCTTGTTCCCTTGAAGTTCGTTATAACGGGGTTCGACTGTAAAAGTCCATGTTCAGACCACCCTCCCGTGCCGTTGCCTTTAAAAGAAAGGTAATTTTCTCTGAGGAACGGAATTCAAAATGAGAATTCCTCTTACCAAATAATAGTGGATAATGAACCAATCTGCAAATGGGAAGATAAGCAGTTCATTCGAGACCCACTGTGCTTCTGTCTTTATAATATTTACATGTATACATATATGAATATACTAGCTGAATACCCGTACTCCGCTACGGAGTACATTCAAATTAAATACAACGGTCAATGTATGCAATTAATGACAATAAATACATAAATATATGTATAATAAATACAACGATCAACGTATGCAATTGATGTAAAAAAAAACAAAAAAAATATATTTATAAAAAAATCGTAACGGCTATTTTTATAGACAAAAAAATGTAGAAGAAAATATTCAAATTAAATTTAATAGAATATACTAAAGAATATAGTACAGTTAATATAGTACAGTTTGAGGAACATATCTTTTACTGTATTTTAATATTTTTTGGATAATGTCAAATCGTCTTCCGCATTAGCAAAAAAAAAAAAATATTTTTTTGCCTATTTCGTTGTTATGCACGTGGCGCAAAATTAGTTTAAAATATCACAAAAAGAAAAGAAACCACGTGATTGTCGTGTTGCTACATTCATTAAATTCTAAAAATTAATCGTTAAAAATTCACCAAAAATCAGAAATTGAAGGTAAAGATTCGAAAAGAATTTCATTTTAAGGGAATTTTTATGATCTTTCTCGTGATATAAATTTTATAACCCTCAAATTATTATTTTAAATACAAACTTAAAAAAAGTTACAAAGCAGCTTAAAAATTTTATTTAAAAAAAATCTAAGAAGAATTTTTCAAAAATCTTTCTCAGTGCACCCCTACACTATAAGAAGAATCGCCATGCAAAATTTCAGCCCTTTAAGTCCAGTGGTTTGGTCTGTCCGTTGTCTGTCTGTCAGTCAGTCAGTTACGGAACTGTTTTATATATATATAGATAACAACATTTTCAATCATTCATTTCTGATTTTTATATAATTCCCTTTCATAGAATTCATCTTCCCACCAAATTCCTTCCCAAATTCACCAAATTCTCAAATTCCTTCCTTCCAAATTCCTTCCCACCAAATCCCCTATTCCTCTTCACCAAAAAGTCGACATTAGTCACAGGTAATCTAAGATTCAGATAACACAGTTTCTTTTTCTATTTCTATATTTTCCTCTTTTCGTAATTTAATTGTTTCTAATGAATAGAAAAACGAATTGATAGAGCTTCTTCTTCCTCCATCTCTTTACATTTCGCCTGGTATCTCACAACTGCAACCGTGGGAACGGGGCGATTTCTGTCACTCGGCGCACAGTGTCCGGCAAGCGGCGTAACGGAATATAACAGGACTTGACAGCGAATTCCGCATCGGATGTAGGGATTAGGTTGCTACGTGCGTCAGGTGGAATGTTTTCATGAATGGCCGGAGGTGGAAGTCCGGATTTCAGAACGTCATTCGGGAGCTCTCTCTCTCTCTCTCTCTCTCTCTCTGCTGCATTGCGTCCGGTTTCTAGCACTTACTACTGGGCCAAGGAAAATAATCGATTTAATGGCCTGATAAAAACTCTAAATTGAGTGTGAATGGAACCGTGAACTGCACGCTATGTCAGAAGCTGTTGTCACTTTAATCTGATTTAAAAATAGTGAGCGTAAAAAGTGAGTCTCGGAGTGTTTGAAGGGTTTTGTTTACAGCGCGAAAGACTCATTAAAATCAAGCAAATAATATATTTGCTTGATTTAAGATATTTGGTCAAAGAAATATGGCTTTATTACTTACTTACTTACTTACACACACACACACACACACACACACACACACACACACACACACATATATATATATATATATATATATACGTGTGTGAGTGGTGCAGGATCAAAACTAGCAATCTCCATTTTTTTCAAAATGGAGTCCAGGATATTTTCTTATTGTATTTCAATCAGTTCAAAACTAAATTTTTAGGAAAATGAGCTACCAATGAAAATAATGTTGGAATATTTCTAAAGTTAAATTCAAATTTATATCTTTAAAAATGTATATTCTTTGCCCTTTACTGAAAGAAAAAATGCTCTGATGGTGATTGCTAGTTTTGATCATACACCAGTCATCTATATAGTATATAAAACATTTCCGTAACTGACTGACTGACAGACAGACAACGCACAGACCAAACCGCTGGACATGAAGGACTGAAATTTTTCATGGCGATTCTTCTTATAGTGTAGGGGTGCACTAAGAGAGATTTCTAAAAATTCTTCTTAGATTTTTTAAAATTGAATTTTTAAGCTGTTTTTGTAACATTCTTTAAAGTTTGCATTTAAAATAATAATAATCTGTGGGTTATAAAATTTAAATCACGAGAAAGATCTTAAAAATTCCTTTAAAATGAAATCTTTTTCGAATCTTTAACCTCCCTTTTCTGATTTTGGTGAATTTTCAAAGATTAATTTTTAGAATTTAATTTATTAAGTGCTGATCACGTGGTTTCTTTTCTTTTTGTGATACTTTAAACAAATTTTGCGTCACGTGCATAACAACGAAATAGACAAAAACAATATTTTTATTTTCTTGCTAAGGCGGCAGACGTTTGGACATTAACCAAAAAAATATTAAAATACAGTAAAAGAAATGTTCCTCAAACTGTACTATATTCTTTAGCATGTTCTATTAGATTTAATTTGAATATTTTCTTCTTCATTATTTTATCTATAAAAATATCTGTTACGATTTTTTCATAAATATATATTTTCGTTTTTTTTTTGCATCAATTGCATACACTGATCGTTGTATTTATTATATATATATAAGACAAAGTTGAAAGTGAAAAACCAGTATGAGCTCTAAAGCTACTTGCAGCCAGGAACTAAAAACATGTAAAGATAAGTATTAAATATGTTTTAGACAGCATCTCGTCATCAGCGGTGCCGATACTGTCTAAAAACCAATGGATTGTTTCTGATAAGTATGATCTAAACAATAAACATACTTAGACACCGTACAATCCGTTAGAAACAGAAGAATTGAATAACTAGTTACTTAATCAAAGAACGCCAAGCCTGGCGCTAGACAAAGTGGAAGTTAAGAATAGGATACCGCAAGAAGACTGACGTCACAAAACTGGCAACCATGGAGCGAATGAAAACACAGAAGCAGACTTACTAAGGATACTGTGTTATAGGACAAATAACCTATATTAAATTAGTTTTTTATTAGTTTTTTATTATGATTAAGAGTTATTTTTATTATTTATTATTTAATATTATTTTTACTTAAGAATTTAATTATTATTTATTAATTTTAATTTTTTGTAGTTATTTACTCTTATTAATCTTATTAGTTTGGATTATTAGTTTGCGGGTTTCTGTTCTAGAAGGCGCGTTTTTCGATGAAGCGGGAAAAGAATTAGAACAGACCGTGAGATACTCGATTATGAGGAAGACGTGAGCTTGTTCTTTCCGTAAAAGAAGTGGCAATTGACTATGTTAAATTAATGAAGTATAGACGGTGGTTAACTTTAAATCAGAGCTCCGCAACCTTTTATCTTCCACGGCACAACAACGGTTTTTTCGATAATTCCGCGGCACACCACAAGAAAAAGCTTGCAAATATACACTCAAGAGCCAAAACATTATGACCACCTGACAATAACGAGTTGGCCCACCTTTGGCGCGCAACACAGCTTCAACCCGCCTTGGCATGGATGCCACAAGTCCTTGGTGATTGTATCAGATGTTTAAGCAACGGTCACGCAAATCCGAGATATTGCGAATTGGTGGTCTTTGAACTCTGAGCTGCCGTCCCATGACATCCCAAATGTGTTCTATAGGATTGAGATCCGGTGAGTTAGGCGGCCAGGACATTAACTGGAATTCAGCATCATGTTCCTGGAACCACTCCAGCACAATTTTAGCCTTGTGACACGGGGCGTTGTCCTGTTGGAACATTCCATTTCCAGCTGGAAAAACAGAGGCCATGTAAGGGTGCAACTGGTCCGCAATGATGTTCAGATACCCTGTAGCATTCATGGTCTGCTCTACCACAACCACGGGTCCCAGAGACGCCCAAGAGAACGTCCGCCAAAGCATAATACCGCCACCACCGGCCTGTGTTTGACCTACTGTACATTGAGGGAGCAACAGTTCGCCTGGAAGACGGCGTATCCTGACACGGCCATCGGCGTGATGAATGACAAACCATGATTCATCTGACCAGGCAACTCTCTCCCACTGATCCATGGACCAGTCGCGATGTTCCTGGGCCCAGCGCAGGCGTAGTTGGCGATGACGCTTGGTCAGCAAAGGCACACGAGTGGGACGTTTGCTGCGTAGCCCCATATCCAACAGTGTCCGCTGAACAGTGTGCTGCGATACTATTCTACTTGGCCCTGCATTGTATTGGGCTGTCAGCTGAGCCACTGTCTGGATCCGGTTTTGCTTCACCATGCGAGACAGTCTCCGACGACCGTTTTCTTTGATAGCGTGTGGACGTCCAACACCATGTCGTCTACTGCTGGTTTCACTGTCATTCATCCACTTTGCATAAGTACTAACAACTGTAGGTCGCGAACAACCCACGAGTCGTGCAGTTTCGGAAATACTTGTTCCGAGCCTTCGAGCCATTGCAATCTGCCCTCTATAAAAGTCGCTTAGATCCGCAGCCTTTCCCATCACACACAGAAGTAAGTAAAAGAATGATTCTTCAGACTCTCCAGCAGCAGTTAAATACCACTTCCACCTGATCACGTGCCTTCCACGTCATCCAGGCGAATTCATTGCAAAATGTAGGAGTGGTCATAATGTTTTGGCTCTTGAGTGTATAAATTACAATAAATACGTATATGTTTTCATTATATAAAAAAACACAACAAAATAGCTCTATGTATCAAGATAATTATAATCATTTAAGTTTTATATAAATCATTTTGAACTGTACACCAACGCAAGAACAAAAATATAAAATTATAGTTTGCAAGTAAAAAAATTTTCTCTTTAAATTTTTATATAAAATTTGTTTTTTGGTCTTTACTTAAGCCTAATAAATCAAAGTTAATTTAAACATAACAAATTTATTAATGATATTTGAGATTGTTTTGATAAATGTGCGTTTTATATTTGCACGTTTTATATTTGGCTCTATAATAGAAAGAGCTACTGTTCATGGTCAAGGCCTTTTAAATATGATCGTTTGTCATTTTCAATTAGAACCAGTGTAAAAAAACTTTGTTCGCATAAGTATGTCGTAGAAAATGGGAGCAAAATTGCAATGGTCTTGTCAGAAATTTGTGGATATTTTTTCTTAACTGAAATCCAGAAATATGACGCTCGAGCATACATACAATGTATGGCTAACAGCGTGTTTTTGTTTTGTGTATAATTTCGACCCAGAAAAATTACATATTAACAAAAAGTTAGAGGAATATTTTACTGAGAAAAATTTCTATTTAATGCGGTGGTTAATTTTTTTATTATCATCGATAAAATCACCGCGGCACAACCAAAATCACCTCGTGGCACACTAGTGTGCCGCGACACAGCGGTTGCGGAGCACTGCTTTAAATTGATGAATGAAGGACTTGTTTTGGATTAAGGTGTTGTTCTTCGGCCACCATAACTTCAGGAGCATTTCAGAAGAAGGATACTGGATTTCTCATGACTGCACGAAGCAGTCTTGTCATATATACAGTCGAACCCAGTTATAACGAACTTCAAGGGACCAAAGGTTTTGTTTGCTTTATACGGTGGTTCACTGTATCCGATCCGTTAAGAAAAGTGTTAAGAGTTCACAAAATGTATAACTCATTATTTGCAATGTGTATTCAATAATGATGTATTAAAAAATGATAAAATCCATTAAAAATGATCATTAATGATTTAAATCGACTAAAATCGATTACATTAAACTGACAATTAAATTACGTACAATAGGAAAACGGCGGGACCAAAATTTTCGTTCGTTATATCCTTGAGTTCGTTATATACCGGGTTCGCTATAACGGGGTTCGACTGTATATAGGGGGAGACTTTATGGGAAGAATAGCATGTGAAACAAGAGTCAAGAAAAGTATAGGAAAATCAAGCAAATAATACATTTGCTAGATAAATATATTCACGGTGTGGATGGGTTAATGGATCTATCGCCACAGGACAAATATATTGAATAATTAAATATATTTTTAAAATATACATTTTTTATATTAAACAATTTAAATATATTTTTTCCTGTCGCGCAGAGGAAAAAATATATTTGCTTGATATAAGGCCTACTTGTTAATGCATAAAATTATCGTTGAAATTATTGATAAATTATATTATTTCCATTTTGTGTGTGTAAAATTATTTTATTATTTATTAAAAATAAAATAATATTATATACACAAAAATTGAATGGCTACCCTGGATCAATATTAGTTGAAAAAAATTGAATCTTTTTTATTTTAAAAATACATTGTTCTTATCAGACAAACAAATAGTAAAAGAAATTTTAAACAGTATCTGACTAGGAAATATAAATGTGAAGACTTTATTTTAGCTTAGAAATAAGCACAATAAATTTTAAACAATCAAATATTCATAGAGAAATTTAGAAGTAATCTGATTAATTGATGAAATATCTTATATAATCAATCGCAAATATAATCTGTGAGAACATTTTAATTTATCTGATTGGTCAACAGATTTTATCAAATGTAATTACTTTTAATCGATTTTAATTAATATAACTTATTAATATAATTATAGATTTTTTTAGCTAAAGGAAATAGATTTTAGAAAGCCAAAAATCATAACAATAATAATAATAGCTCTTTATTACATATTTAAAATGTAGGCTGATTTTTGCTTTTATTTTACATTTCAGTTTTTCTGCTTTTCAAAGATGCCACGCGCATTACACTAAATTCTGTGGTAAATAAGTCCTTATACTAAATTCTGTGAAAGCGAAAATCGTTCTTTTTTTAATCAAAATTTTGTTTCAAGGAAATCCCTAATATAACAAAATTATAGGCTGATATTGGTAAAATAGTTCTCCCGCGATTTTGAAATAAATATACTACTTTTTTACCGCTGAAAAAATATTGGCATCCGTACGTAAACTGTAAAAAATTATTATTTTTCTTCGGACAGAGAATTACTGCGGATGTAACAACACATAGAATTCGCTAAGTTTTAATGTAAAAATTGCATAAAAGTTGGCACACAGAGAGCAAATATTTAGGAGTGCATTTTAGAGGCTCTTTGGAAAACAAATCCCTGTTATTTAGTATCTTTAAATCCCATTTCCTTAGTTCACTTGAAAAAAAAAGCTATTATTGAACACTACTATGAAGAACATTTTGATGTAGTGTCTAAACAGTTTTAGAGAAGAAAACTATAATGGTAGAATTTTATCGCTAAATTCCTTTCGTATACAAACACGTATATACGGCTGTAATTATTATTATTGATTTTTCTTTTTACAAAATCATTTACCTGATCTGGAAATTGAATCCGGGTTTTCTGACCTCGTCACTAGAGTTATATCAATTGAACTATTTCAGCGAGGAATCACCGATTTTTTAAAAAATCTATATATCTTATTTATGTTGGCCAATGCATAGATATTTGATTCGTCTATTTAATTTTACACATTTCTAGTTTTTTTTACATTGAACTTTCGTACGCTTGCCTTATACTCCATATTTGTTCTTTTCCGTATTTGTCCTTTAAAACAGTCGGGCACCACTATAACGACCGTCTCCCAAGACAAAGGTCTTATAACTTCGCTAAACACCGGTAATCTACCAAAGGAATTATCCGGTAAATATGTCAAACTCTCCTTTTGTAGTCTCATTTCTTCCATTTGTATGAACGATTGAAGAAAATGCATAAGAGCAATCTCGTGGCACCCTTGGCTGATCTTTCTTAAAGGATCTTAAAGGCCGATCTCTCACCAATTGGGAATCAATGTCATAAAGTGTCATCTCTGTATGAAAATAATAATTTTCTCTCGATAAAAGGGATTGTGCTCTGGTTTAAAATAGGGGGGGGGGGGATCTTTTCAATATAAAATCGAAATTGCGATTATTTTTTATTTTTTATTTATTGAAAAAAAATCTAATTTTAATAACTCTCACTATTAGATACAGAGGGTTAATACGGGTAGTCTAATCAACCAGATATCGGCTTGTTAATACTTCAATATAATTTTCCCCCGTTTACTTAAAATAAAATTTTAATAAATTAATTAATCAAACAAATTTTTATGAGACATTGATTATGAGACGCTGACTTTTTATGAGACACTGAGATGAAATCCACGCTTATGAAGCGATGATGGTATTTTTAAAAAAATAACTATAAAATACAATATTTGCAGGTTAAGAAGCATATATCAGAACTGTTGCTCGTCTCAAAATACACAAAATAATAAATTGAAATACAATTATTTTAGAGAAATTACGTTCCACTTTTGAAAAATCAATAAAAGGTTCAATCTTTGGGAGAGAGAGGGGAACCACAGGATTACGTGGGAACAGGGCTCCCAGCAAAAAAAATGTAATAAACCCAGATTGCATCTAAAATAAACCCCGATTGTAATAAAAAAAACCAACTTAAAAAGAAAATTTTTTTTTAATTAAAAATAATAAACAAATGCACATAAGGTAATACATAGCCCATTTTCTTAGATTACTTGAAGTTAAATTTAAGTATTTAATTGTCAATTTTTTTCCATTTCATCATTCCTTACAAATTATTTAAAAAAAAAAAATCTTTCTGCTATTTTTTTTAATACTTGTTTCTTTCAGTCTATAACATGCTCCTAGTACGTGTTTTACTAGTTCTGTCGTAAGTATCCAGGTAGGAACTTTGATGATATCTATCTATTTATTTTGCCATCATACGATCGTTTACGGTTTCAGCTTTAAGAGAACGTGTGTATTTTGTTGTGATTTTATTATCTTGTGAAAACACCCTCTCTACGCACTCAGAAGAGCGAGGTAAAATAGTTAAATGGGTCATGAAGTGGGATGAGATTTTATAGTCGGGATTATTGAATCCATATCTGACATAACGTAATAAATACTAAACGGTTTTCTAGGACAGAGATATATCACGATTTAATCGAAATGATCTTCACTTGTATCATTTTACAATCATTAATTTGCATAATAATTGCCTAATTACATTTACATAATTAAATTATGCTTATAATTATAAATAAATGCTATTTTTTTCCTATAGTAATATTAACTTACCAGGGAAAAACCCAGATCTTGGTTTAAAAACCAAGGTCTGGGAACCCTGCCTGGGACATCTCCCCTAAGGCTACACTACATTATCCCATTTAATGTTCTTATATCTGTGTTTGCTGTGTAAAAGGTGTCTAGTCCAAAATCGTAGTTTTGAGAAAAACGGGATTGAATGAACATGTTTGTGTTTTGTTTCACATATCTCAAATTTTCCCTGATGAATAAAAATATTTAGGAGTGGAATTGGGCTTTGCTTTCTATACCCTGCAGTAGCCCTTGATTTTTCAAACATGCCTGGTTAGATAACTCATTTTATCCCATTTTGGACTTAACATCCTTTGCACAGCAAACACAGACATAATCACTAATCATAAAACCGACCCAACCTTTAGGTATGCGGCGTGAATAAGCCTGAAGACCAGCCGCTGCGCAATAATTTGAATACGCAGCCGCCTGTTCCCTCTAATAATTTAGGACTTAGGAGCCGTGTTAAGCAGTACATATTACCGACATTTGGCCCCACTGTTCCCAGTGTTCTTATAGAAGTAAGATGACTGATATTCTATGGCACACAGTCAAAAGCAAAAAATATTTTGTTTGAAACAATTCAGTTTCCTTAAACTCAAGTCAAATTATTAGATCGGTGAAAAATAAAACACACATTCCCACAGATACATATTAGATCATCAGGACACAGGGAGTCGTGACAATATCAATAATCAACGTGATTTAGTGCGTCCCATCCATTGCAAATTAGTTCTAATTCAAATGTTAAAAAAATTAACCCTTGCATTACTAAAAAAAAAATTTTTCAGGTAGTCTCTTCTAACGAAATTACCGCGGGTTATTAACGTAGGATTACTTATCGTTGCTTACCTCTTTTGTATGTATATATGTATGTATGTATTATATAAATATGTATCTAAAAATATGTACGTATGTATATATATATATATATATATACATATATGTATATCAACATTTTGAAGTCTTTTGGTACTTTTCTGTTTAACTGTTTACTGCTTGTCCAAGCGATACAGACTGGGTTTGGCATGCTGCTAAAATTATAACTCGCGAGGTACGGACGGACGGTTTTAGCGTCCGAAATTTTCCTTTCCGGAGGACCGTTATGAAGGAACGTAATCCCACGTTAAAAATAAGATATAACAATTTACAACCAATGTTGTTGTTTGCTAATGTGGAGCACTTGACATTCGCACATGATACACGAGAATCATTGGTTGTTTTCAACGGGGTCACCGTACAGGTGAGCCAACACCACTCCCTGGTGCCACATCAATTTTGATCGAGCACTCCCCAGGGGCGACATCTGAGAGATCGTACCTTCTCCCACCCTCTCTGACCTCATAGAAGGACTTTCCGTTCTGGATTTAACATGACCATATCCAGCCTAGACCCGAATGTATTTAATAGCATCATCGGGATTCGAACCGAGTACACTCCGTTCCAAGCCCCGTTCCGTAGTCTAAATTTTTACGGGCTAGAGCAACTACCAGAGCAAAATAGTGTTGTAATTTTAACTACCAGAGCAAAATAGTGTTGTAAAATAATTTCACAAAGTGGAGAGTAGAAAACTGATTAATTTTCATATCAGATGTAATTTTCATACCAGACATATAAGCATAAGATGTAGATTTTTCGCCGTAAATCTATAAGTTATGTAAAAATATAGATATAATGAAATTATGTAATGCATATATTTCTTAATATATAAATACAAAAAATGCCTTTGAACGACAAGACAATAAAAACAATAGCAACATAAATGAATTGTATTAAAAGGTCCACAACAATAAATTTAATCTGTCTTTCTTTAAAATAATTATTCAGGTTTTGTAATGAGGTTTTCTTAATTCCAGATGCAAGTCACAACTAGAACATAGTAACAACATCCATTTACACCGAAAATTAAGCTTCTTAATTGTTTTCGAGACCAAATGTCTATGGAAAATCTTATGTGAAAGTGCTTATCTTTATTAACTTTGTATTATTTATTTAAAAAAAATTATGATAAAAATAAGAATGAAACTTTGCCCAAAGAATTTTTTGTTGTTAAAAAAATGCATTTCCTAACTTCCTCGAAACATCTTAGGAACATCTTTTCCAAAAACTTTTGTTTGCGGAAACAAAAATGAGCTGAATCTCTGAAGCGCAGTATTTCTACAAACATTTCTGAAAAAAAAAATCTGTAACTTCACAAAATAAAAAAATAAAAAAGTAAGTGAAAAGAAACCACCACTGGACATTCAAAATGTGATTGAGGCGCCAAGATAAATCAAAATAGTAAAAGAAAAAGAAAAAAAAAGAAAAGGGGTTTTTCCATTTTTGATACATTTAGGCTAAATCGCACACACACGAAAAAAAGAAAAATGTTGGTAAACAAGCGGCAACACAGAATGCGAATCTCCCATGGACACCGAAACGCTTTTTCGCAGCCACCGAAACCGCAAAGCTGAAAAAAATGACCAGCAAATTTGGGATACAGCGAAGTATCCCCTCCCAAGGGAGACGACTGGTTCGGAAGAAAATACATATATACAAATAAATAAGCAAACACACAGGAGGAAGAGAATAATAATAAAAAAAAAAATTGGACCTGGCAACGCTAGAGTAATACAAATATGGCGGCGTTCTAGCTTTGCAAGGAGGAAGGGAAAAAAATTAAAATAGAGGGAAAACAAAATGGGAAAGCGATGACTGGATCTGACAAAAAAAGAATGGTGTGTCACTATTTATTTCAGATCTGATAGAGTGTAGAGCAGGGGGGAAAACAAGGAAAAAATGGCTGAAGAACAAGCGCTTGTCCGGTTTCTTTATACAGCAGCGAACAGGAATTAGGCCTAATCGCTGTTTCGAGCAGATGCTTCAAAGCACCAACCTGTCTTTTTTCTTTCGCAAGGCGCTTATTTATTTTATTTTTCATCTTTTTTATTTTTTTTACTTTTTGTGTTCCACGTAGACGACATCTGTTAAATTCTGATTTTGGGAAGCAGGAAAGCAGCAACTCAGCTCCCTTCTCGCAGCTCATCTTTCACAAGTGTGACAGGACTCTGTCCGTGGCTGTTGTAAGAATCGCTTTAGTTGGTGTATTTTTTACGCTTTTGTTTATTTATTTTTTTATTTATCAGTTACCCCTCAAAAGGCGCGTTTTATGGATGGTGTTGATAAGTCTGTCGATGCCACTTAAAATGATTGTTAAATCGAAATCAGAACTTTTTCCTCGAAAAGCAGAAGGAGCCTACGTTTTACGAAACTTGAGATATATTTATATGAAATTAATGTTTTTATATTTATCATCAATTTTTCGGCTTGCAGCGGTCTTTATTTTTATTATTTCGGTTCATGGACATCAAAACTGTTAAAAAATGGATTCAAACTATTATAAATGAAAATAAGATTTTCAACACAGCATACTGTCGACTTCGTCTGAAACTTCATTTCTAAGTAAGTTTTATTGGATGGTCGATAATAATTTAAACCGAAAAGAACATTAGAAAAAATATCTTTGGATCAAAAATATTTTTGTTAAACCGTCTCTCCAAAAGTTTCGAAGTATGAATTGCCATTAAAATTAATACTGAATTTTATGAAATTCATCTGTAACGTATTAGGAAATATAATATAAAACCTGTTTTAAAATAACAATTACTCTAATCCATTAAAGCTTCCAATCATTAATCGAGATTTTACTGTACTATTAAAGAGCTGTTTAAATAAAGTCGCGAAAAAAACCCCCTATGAATTGTTAAAATATTTCAATTTAAATATTAATGCAAGATTTTTATTAAACCCCTATATCTCTTGAGAAATTCTGATTTTTAATGACATTCTGATTATCAATATAAATTATATATATATATATATATATATATATATATATATATATAAGAGCTTGTATCCAAGTCTCCCGCTTTAGATGAAGTAAAAATTATACAAAAATATCCTTATTTTTCTTTCCTCTTTGGAGGAAATTGAATATCATGTCATTAATCCTTCGTGAAATTAAAAGTTATTTATAAAGAATTATACTTGCATAGACGTACACGCACTCTCATTTATCTGAATGGGTAACTTTATTCCTTTTAGAGCCTTTCGACTAAAAATGTTATTCGGAAATATAAATCGTAACAGAATCGTTGACGGTTATTAATTGGGAGAGGTTAATAGAATAAATAATTTGAAATAACTCCTTAAGGGGGTACGGGACACATTAATTTTTTTTTTTATTTATTGAGTTAAAATTTTTAATTTTTTTGTGATGGTTAACCATATAATTTGTAAACAAAATCACATCATAAAACTTCTCATAAAGTCTTTCGAAAATTTAAAAATTCAAAATTCAAAACGGGGGTAATTTAAAATCATTATAACTCGAAATATTATTTTTCGAATTTCAATTTTTTTTCATTTAATTAAACAGAAATATATAAGATTTAATTTTGATTCATCAGTTTTAAAATATTAATTTATGAAAAAAGAAAAATAATTAGAGTAAAAATTTCAAAAAAAAAAATTGATGTAACTTATTATTAAAAAATCATATTTTCAAAAGTAATTTTTTTTTCAAATTTGCTGGATTAAAACCAAAGTAAAATAACTGAAAAAGATATATTCCAAATTTGAACCATGTATCTTTAACGGTTCATCACTTATAAAGACGAGAAATGGTGAAAAAACCCATCATGCAGAAAAACGCATTTAAAGGTTTAAACAAAGATTGGCTGCAATTAGAATGTTGAAAAATAAAAAAATAATATCTCCTGTTCTAATTAAGATAGAAACATGATTTAAACGTCGTTTTAAGCGGAAAAGAGCAGAAAGTTTTTTAATGCAATAAATTTGTTTCGACAATTTGAAGAATTTTGTGTCCTAGACCCCCTTACTATATATATTAGTAAGTACGCACAAACATTGCGGCAATGTTTCAAATAAGAAACTCATCAAAACTTCTAAGAACGATTGATGAACAGATAATGAGAATTGCTTCTCTTAATTTACGAGTATATCCAATGGATGTATTGCGATAGTAATTAGCAGGCTTTCAGAAAATGGTCGATAAATTCAAGGAGACGAAGATTGTGTTGCTTAAGCTAAAAATTTGTCGTATACAGGGACAACTATGCTATAAAAGATGTCACACCTCAAAAAACCTTAAAAACAACACCTTAAAAACAACAGACAAATCCAACGAGTCCATTTATATCAGGGGTGTCAAACTCAAAGGCTACCTTGGGCCAAACAAACAAGGTTTAACTATAGGTGGGCAAGAAAAAAAATCAATATTAATAGAAACGTAGGTTTATTTACCTAATTACAGTATATGCAACATAAATATATGCATTTTGTTTAATAATAGCAAAAAAAAGAGTATCATTCAAAAAACATTTAGTGAATTCTTCCTATCTTATTATAATTCTGCGTCGGTTATTTTATTATATATTATTGTGTGCTAATATATTGGCCGGGCCACAAAAATGTTCGTCGCGGCCGCATTGATTTATATTGTTTATAAAAGCATCCTTTTCCTTAAAGGGACGGTGGACGTTAAAATTTATTTATTTCTACTTTTCATGATAGAGATACGAAATTTTGTACATATATACATTTCACTATAAATATATAGAATACCTTAAAAGAAATTTCCAATCTCATTGCAATTTTAAGATTTTTAAAAATGTGAAATTTATAAACAAAATTTGAAAATGCTCCTTGCTACTTAAGATTTGAAATGTCTTCTCTATTTTGCATTTTAACCAGTTTATACTGTATAACAAGCAAATATGTGCATCAATTATTTGAGTAGTTTATTTTTGAGAGATTTTTTTCTGAATTCCATCCCGATTTTCATCAAAATTTTGCCTTTTAATAAGTTATAAATCAAATTTAATTACCTTAATGAAGTCGAATTGTAAAATACATGCCCAGTTTTTGTTTTTGTAAACAGTATCAGGATTCTTCCCTATCAATTTCATGAATTTTGAACAAAAATTAAGTAGCATGGAGCATTTAAAAATTCTAAAATCCTTGAAAAATCTGTTTTGTGAAAAACAGATTTAAAGTTTATTACTAAACTTACCCTTTATAAATTACTTCGTAGAAGCTTCATAAAGGATTTTTTTACTTGAAAAAAAAATTATTTTGGTACTATTAATTTACAAAAATATATACATTTATATTTTTACAATAACACAATTAATATTACAATGACAAGATTTGCTCAAATAAAGGTCCTTAACATGTATTTTGACAAGTTCCTTGGTAAGGTAATTATATTAGCCATTTGGAAATAAAGATGCGAGAAAAATCCCCAAATAAGCCGATCAAGAAGTATTCGGTCTGCGAGTTTCAGATTCGATTTTCGCGCAAAAAGTTCAGGTAAGCTAAATCTTTATGTTCAAAAGTTTTTAAGTCAGGGCGTTAGGAGAAGAGAGTATAAACTTAAATAAAATCTGACCACAACAGAAACGGGAAAATTTTGAGGTGAGGGAGGGGGGGGGGGGGAGAATCCGTTAATTTTCTCTAAAGCTCTTATACTGATTAACATTCGAGCATACATATTATTTCTTGATCTGGCCAACACACGCCATGTAGTGTTTTCCTTGCAGATATATCACAGTTAACGGAAGCATCAGGTTTATACTTCCTTGTTTTGTCTAAGTTAAGTTCGATTATCTTATTAATGACATTGCAAATTTACACATGAAAATATGATGCAGATTGAAATATATTTGTAGAAAATCATATTGAACTGTAATAAACATTTTGAAGGTTTTAATTTAACATACGGGTTCCCACCTATATCCGTTACACCCCTTAACTTCTAAACGGTGACAGATTAGGCCATAAAGTTGGTGCCTAGGTATAGTAAAAAGGCTATGCGCTACTCGATGAGACAGCTTACAACGCTATCTATCGGAAAATTTTGGAATTAGCTTTTTTATCTCAAAAACAGTACGAGATACGGAAAAAAAGGCAATTACAAAGTTGTTCAGCATCATCGATTTTGTAAGAAAAGACACCTTGCGGACATTAATACTCAAAACAGAATGTAAAAAATGAATATTTGTTTGGTCGTGATTTTCAACATTATGAGTAGTGAAACGCAATCGAAGCTCGAAAAGGCCACCTCACGGACTAAATAATCCAGTCCAGAGTGCAAATGTGTATAGTGGCTAATGGAGAGCATTTTCAGCAACATAAATATATGATCCTGAAGATAGGAAAGTGTCTCAGTTTCTGTCGCCCACTCTTTATGACATGACAATTTTTGAAATCGTGACCTTTATGGCCTAAGCTGTTCCCGTTTAGAAGTTAAGGGGGGTGTAACGGATATAGGTGGGAACCCTGTATTATTCAAATTCGATATGACTATTCGATTCCATATAATTTTAAATTTTCCTCACTAGTGAGTCAAAAAGAAAAAAAGCAATATATTTTGGTCTCTTATAAGAGACCAATGAAGAAAATTTCGAAAGAGGAAATAAACGCTTCTCTAAGCATCAGATTTAAATATTCATTTGGCAACTATGGCCAAAAAGATAAAAATTGCTTGATGTCTACACTGTAAAACCGAATTGCCGCTTCTGGTGAAAAAACTAGCTGTTCCAGGATGTAATGTTTCTGGTTTACCTGTTTTGCGTATCCCACTTTTTGCCATGTTTTTATTAACTTGCTTTCTTGTTTGTGTGTGTGTTTGCGTGTTTGTCCAGTACAAATCTTGTAATCGATTTTTAACTAACTTTCCGACTAGCTGGACATTTGGAACTTTTAGAATAGCTCAGAACACGATGACAATGCATTTTTTAATACTTTTAGCCATCTTTAAGCATATTTTTACCATGTTTTTATTATTTTCAGTTAATTTTGTTTTGTAGACTGGTGCAGCCATCTATCGACCGGACCGGGAACGAAAAGTTAAACGCACGTTAACTTCCAATTAACTTCATTTTATTTCAAGTTGATGGGATAATTCATCAAAAAAATTTTATAAAAGTATTTATTAATACATAGAATTGTCAAGTTTATATGATTCAACAGAAAATTTAAAAACATGGTATATAAAAAGTTCTTTTTATCTTGTAATTATTGTATCCTAAACATATTTTCTTACCCTTATAGTTGTACTTCTATTTTGGTAATATGCCCAAATAAACATTGTATCTTTGAGTGTACAATTCGCAAGTACAGCATGCCCCAAACCGCATTTTATTTATAAGCTTTATCATTCGCACCTACAGCATTACCCTAAATTACTCACTTAGGAGTAGATCCCCCCTACCACAAGCACTGCGTAATCGGAGAGCAATAGTAGCAATCAACGTCGATTCCAGCCCAGAACGGAAGCTAGCAGGTGATAGCCTCCACTCACACAAACGGAACAAAAGTGTCATTTCTAATGCTGCGTTTTGTCTAAAAAAAAAAAAAAAGAATCGGACAGTAGAAACGTTCGAGAGTAGAAATGTGCAAATGTCCGAGCGTGACATATCGAATGGAAAAAGGGGAATAAATAGTTCGTAAGCCACAGCTGCTGTCTTGGTACCGGACGCCGTACGCCCGTCGTGCGCGGTCGTACAGGGTGGAGATCGAAAGGTCGACCCGTGTCGAGTTGTCCGAATGCTGAGTCGGAGTGTGATGCGGTAAAAAAGTCAGCTGCGGCGGGCATAATAAGGGGTGGGGGTGGGGTCGTTATGTAGATCTGTTATTCGATACGTTTCAATGTGGCTTATTTTTTTAATACTTTCCAGAGCAAGGTGAGCTTGGAAACGTTTCCAGGTATGATTTGTAGAATACACGTTTTCAGATTAACAACATCCCCCTTTACCCCCGCAAAAATAATAAATAAATTAAATTTCATAAAATAATATATATATATATATATATATATATATATATATATATATATATATATATATATATATATATATATATATATATATATATATATATACAGAGGCTGTTCACACATTTTTTAGACGATGTATATTGTATTCACAAAACTAAATTACATAAAATTCTTGTGTTTTAAATGTTCTGTTTGACATCCCTCATTCTGAACTATCTTTCGACACCGCAATTTCCAGGATAATAATGCCTTTTGAAGTGTCAGAAGAGGTATTCTATCCCATTCCTCCTGAACAGCTTTCCAGAGTCCTGTAAGGGTTTTGGGACGACGTTTGGATAATGCAGATTTTAAAAGTCCGAAAGCACAAAAATCCATAGGTGATACATCGGGAGATTTAGTAGGGATATCAGTGAAGGGTATGGCCTTGATACCAGTTTTTTGTTCCATTTCTTTTAGGAAATTTACAGTGGATTTTGATGTGTGACTGCTAGCTTTGTCCTGATGGAGTCTCACAGATTGATGGCACTGTGGGTAAAGCAATGGCATTTCATTCAGAAAAATTGGCGATAAAATATGTTCCTGATAGTATTTGGTGTTAATCTTGACATTTTTTCCACTCTCTTTATTTTTAACTTGCCATTATAAGAAAAACCAGCAACAATCATGAATCCCTTAGAAAAACTTTCTTTCGATTCTTAGAACCATGTACTTAAATTTTTTTCTCCCCTTTTATGATAATAAATGGCTCTTTTTTTGTTGCAATCATTTAAATACACCCATGATTCATCTATTGTGACAATTGTTTTCCATTTTTCTTTGGATAAGTGTTTCTCATATAGAATTCTGCAGCGTGTCCTGCGTTCAGCGATATGATTTGGAAGAAGACGATGCATATTGCGTTTTTTCGGTTTCTTAACATTTAAATCAACGTTTATCATTTTGTTTACAGTGGACACCGAGCATTTTAATGATTTTGCAACTGTCCTTTGACTAGGGTTTTTTCTTTTAACATTAAACAACGTACCTTTCCAATAGTCGAAGATGTCCGATTTTTCCTTGGATACTTGTCTGGAATTTTTGTCCCACTTGAGACTCCAATTTGACGTTTTTTTTCCTTTCTTGTTGACGATATTACCTATCGACGCTTTAGATATCACAAAACCATGACTCTCACATCGTTTTTGGATAACGGAGTATGCATATTTCTCTTCGGAAAGAGCATAAATGTAGCCTTCGAACCACTGCTTTGTTAAAAACGCCATTTTGAATAAAAACAAAACTTTCAAGCCGCAGACGATAATTTTGACTTTTAAAAACATAGTACAATTGCAATTATTTCTTTTGAAAGCAACGATTTTTTATTACAGCTTACCAAAATCGTCTAAAAAATGTGCGAACAGCCTCTGTATATATATAATGCTTTTCGTAAATTAAATTGCAAATGTTTTTCTAGTTCTGCTGAAACTTTACTGCATGTATATGACGTAGGGAGCAGTAGTTCCAAAGTCCTTTAAAGACGCTAAAAAGGTCATGAAAATTATTTTTACTTAACTAGAGTCTACACACACACACACACACATATATATATATATATATATATAACAGTTCCGTGACTGACTGACAGATAACGCATATACCAAACCGCTGGACCTAAAGAGCTGAAATTTTGCATGGCGATTCTTCATACAGTGTAGGGGTGCACTAAGAAAGATGTTTGAAAAATTCTTCTTAGATTTTTTAAAATTAAATTTTTAAGCTGTTTTTGTAACATTTTTTAAGTTTGCATTTAAAATAACAATTTGAAGATTATAAAATTTACATCACGAGAAGGATCATAACAATTCCTTTAAAATGAAATCTTTTTCGAATCTTTACCTCCCTTTTCTGATTTTTGGTGAATTTTTAAAGATTAATTTTTAGAATTTAATTTATTATAGGCTGATCACGTGGTTTCTTTTCTTTTTTTGATACTTTAAATTAATTTTACGTCACGTGCATAACAACGAAATAAATTGACAAAAAAAGTATTGAAATGCAGTAAAAGATAAAATTCAATCTCTAGACTAGTTGAGATGGAAGTTTTTTAAGAATTTAATTCAAATTATTATGTTTTATGGATTTTAAATTAAAACTATATATATGAAAATTTTTTAGAGCACTTTTTGTTGTGTAATCATTGCAAGAATCGTTTTCTATATCCTGATTTTGGGAACCTGTGAAGATTGTAGGTTAGGCGTATCGACTTGCAAAGAAACCCTGTTGATGATATAGCTGTCAAAATTTTTTTGCTTTGGTCCTTGGGCTGCACTGGTAAATTTGAAAAAGAAAATATTCAAAAAATAAATAAATTTTAAAAAATTGAATTTTTTTCTCTCTCTCACTTGATTTTTTTTTAATTTTCCTATATTTTCGTTTTCTATTGGTGAGAAATGCCGAGCTGAAAACCATTAGTGAGTAGAAATCTGCAATCTACGACTCAGCATTCCTTTAGAAAGAGGTTTAATTTTCAGGATGTTTGTTCTACAATTGAAAGCAAGAAATTAGAAAACAATAATAAAAATCAATTCCAACAGTGCTGACCACAGAATATTGGTCTTCCATTCCCTTAACATTAACCTTAATTGAAAAAGAATTGCAGCACGATTTCGACATGCATATGGTCAGATATATGTATTGTAACTATGTCACCACTCCACGAGGTTCATTCGAATTTTTTTTCTTTCATTAAAAACGAACTGTTATTGCAAAGACTGGAATCGAATCCACCATTTTTAAACCAAACATGGAGTAGGGGTGGGGTGGGGGATAATTTAACCATTGAACTACGTGTCATGTAGATGAACTTCTTTGAAATGTATTCAACAAATATAAAGCTAAATTGCACGTTCAGTAAGTCACATGTTTGAATGAAAATTTTGAATTACGAAATGAAACAGTAGACACTTTAACAACATAACGTCATAGAATTAAACTTAGGTTTCAAACAATTACCATAATCTTAAGACCATAATACGCACCTTTTTATATAAAAAAATCGACTTAAAATTGGGGTGCGTCTTAAGGTCCGAAGGTAGCATAAAATAAAATGAATATTTTATTATATATATATATAAATATATATATATATATATATATATATATATATATATATATAGATATAGATATAGATATATATATATATATATACGCTGGTTATCAAAAATTAAGGAAAAGTCACAAAAATAGCGATTACTCAAAAAGTTACACATAGAATTTAATGAAACTTATACACATTATACAACCTCATAGGTAGGTATAAAATAACATAAAAAGAAATCGCCAAACAATTATGGTGTTATAGAAACTAGCATATGTATACAATGAACAAATCAGATGTGTCAGTTTGGTATAGGAAAAGTACCTTTAATATGGCGTATGATCCCCCGAGAAGCAATACAGCACATGCAGCGATGTGTGATGCTGTCAGTTATGCGGTCTATGAGTTCGGTAGGAAGTAAGGGCCATTGCTCTTACAAAGTAGTTGAAAGCGTGGCTAGCGTCCTAGGAGGAGGATTGAGAGCAGCTATACGTCGTCCTAAAGCATCCCAAACATGCTCGACAGGATTCAGGTCCGGTGATCGAGCTGGCAACTCCATGCGCTGAATTGTTTCCTGCTCAAGATAAGCATCCACGATACGAGCCCTGTGCTGTCTCGCGCTATCGTCCTGTAGCACGAAAGCATCACCTATTGCCCCGGCATAAGGTCGCACATAAGCATCAAGGATTTCCTCTCTATAGGTGTGAGCATTCACATTTCCACGGGGAAAGTCTGTACGTCCACCCAGAAATATCATCCCAAACACAAACACTGCCTGATCCGTATGTATCTCTTTCACGGATGTGTGATGAATGAAAACGAGTTCCAGGTTCTCCCCAAATCAAAATACGCCTACTATCGCTTTGGAGGCTAAACCTGGACTCATCCGTAAAGAGAACAGCCTTCCATTGATCACGCATCCAGTGGACATGTTGACGTACCCACTGGAAACGTTCCCGCCTATGGCGTGACGTGAGCGGGACGCAAATGGCTGGTCGCCTCGCAAAAAGACCACCTTCGTGAAGCCTTCTAAGCACGGTAACGTTGATACCAACTTTCCGGAGCTTGCAGCGAGGGAGGATCTGAGTTCAGACGGAGTTGCGGTTCTATTCCTTCGTGCGCATAATGACAAATATCGGTCATCGGCACTCTTCGTAGAGTATAGCCGACCTTGTATAAACCTTCTGGATGCCGAATCCATGGTTAGAAATTGTTGCCAAAGTCTATGAACCACAGATGGTCTCACATTTAGCCATCTGGCCACTTCTGTTTGACTTTGTCCTGCCTCTAGTCTCACCATCGCAGTTCTTCGGTCAAATGGTGCCTGGAGGTCATTTTTAGAATTTGGTGATGGAAGATGTCTAATCTGAGCCTCGCAGCGACAATTTCCGCCTTGCTCTGAGACATGCACTTTTAGGCTCTTCGCAAATGACGTATTCCGACTGCAGCACCACTATTTTGCATAATGTAGTACTGTTCAGCACCTATTACTTAACAACATACTCAAATTTTAAACAGATTGGCCTAGTTTTGAACATGTTACCCCTCTTTTTGTGATTTTTCCTTAATTTTTGATAACTAATATATATATATATATATATAGATATATAAATATATATATATATATATATATATATATATATATATATATAAATATATATATATAAATATATATATATATATATATATATATATATATATATATATATATATATATATATATATATATATATATATATATATATATATATATATATATATATATATATATATATATATATATATATATATATATATATATATATATATATATATATATATATGAAGTTATAAACTTTCAGGAGATAGTGTACACTTAGACGATGTGAAATCATATAGCAATGCATGGTTGGAAACGCTTTCCTAGCGAGGTAGTGACGACACAAAACACAAGCGTCTATTGGACCACGTAGAATTTAATTAAAAAAATTTTTCATGGTCAAATGAGTCAAGGTCATTTTCTGTCATTTTCTGAAGGAGGACATCAAATACAGTCCTTTGGCACAAACCGCATCTCTCTACGACAATTAGGAGCCGAGTTATTACAGTTTGAATTTATATACAGGGCAACTCCGAACTTGAAAATTTTAAAATGCTCCTACAGTATTGCTATGTGATTTCCCATCGTCTAGGTGTTCTCTATATTTCCTGAAAGTTTGTAACCGCTGTACTGAAACACCCTGTATATATATATATATATATATATATATATATATATATATATATATATAAAATCTTTGTTGGATAAGAAATTAAAAATACCTTTATATACCTAATAAAATAGAAATTATTCATTTCAAAAATCCTCCCATAAATTTGAGATGCGTCTTATGGTCCGAAAAATATAGTATTTCTTCTCAATGTAAAATATAAACAAATCAAATAAACAAAAAATAAAAAGGGAGCATAGACTGCTAAAACAATTTAACTTATCATGAAAATATACAAATATAACTAAAAATAAATAATCCAACAGAGTTAGATAAATACAAGAAGAATATATACAAAAAACAAACAGAAATCAAGCACTCAGGGCATCCACGCACCAGAGGCAAGATTCTGTAAAAGTGCCGGAACTGAACCATAAAAAGACATAGAGGTAACCGACAGGTCTCGTCATCAGGGAGCCTAACCAAATCAGTTACCTCAAGGGGAACTTTCTGAATAGAATGCAGGTAAGACCAAAAGACATTCCAAGGCCCCGAGTTCCCCATGGAAACATTTAGTCGTAAGGAAATGAAAAGACAAGCAGAACTTACAGTAAGGGCTCAACGCACCGTACATGCAAGCACACAAATAATCCTAATGTAAAGCCAAAGATGCATATATACCATAATTCCGTAAGTGACGGTTATGGCGAAACAGCAGCGAATTCTATCCTAGTAGTTACGTCATTGTAACAATACTACAGCGCCACCCCCAATTATAGCTTAAACAAATGAAAACATAAACACTATCCTAAACATCTTTAAAAATTCCTGAGTCTAAATGCCATTTTTTTTAAAACTTTTAAATTGCCGAAATTTTTAGGGAGATTATTCTTACATAAGTTTGCCTCGAAAATGTTTTTAAACTCCTCAATATGACAATTTCTATTGCTGATTGTAATTGTCATATTGAGGAGTTTAAAAACTTTGTTAATCCAGCTTTGGGGCATATTGTAACTGGGGATCTTAATATTGTTAAAGATGTTAGGTTGAGGGAACTTTTAAGTAAGGGCTCAAAATTTAGGATAATAAATAAGGTAAATTTAAAGCAAATTATAAGTTCTATCACTAAAGATTTGGATTATTTTATAGTAAAATTTACAAGAAGATATAATTGGCCTATCGAAGGTTTTATGGAGTGGAAGGTACATATTTTACAGGATATAAAGGGGAATTATGAAGAGTATGATGTAAAAGACAAGAGGGGTTTCTTTCTAAACAAAGATCTATACAGTAAAATTAAAGGGTTAAAAAATAAGTTAATTATTACAGTTGTTTATAAGGCTGCCAATAACTTTGGTTTTATGTGTAAAGATTATTTTAAGTAGTTAATTTCTAGTGAATACAACTCAAACAATACCTATCAAAAAATTAACCTTACCAAAAAAGAAAAGATAATAGGATTTTAGCCTTTAGCAAAAAATTTAAGTTTAAGATTAATAGCCTAAAATACCCTTACCTTTTTCCTACCATTAAATTCCATAAAGTACCTACTACATTTAGGTTCGTTACATGTAGTACATATTGTTATAACACTTTGTTCAGTAAAAAGTTCTTTAGATATTTAAAAATCATTCTAAATAAAATCAGGGTTACCGAAAATAGCTTTATTATAAATAATAACCAGGATGTTCTACAATTTTTAAAGAGTAAGAATATAGATAGCATCAGGGCCGCCCAGAGGGGGGGGGGGGCAACTGGGCACTTTGCCCCAGGCCCCCAACTGCCGCAGGGGTCCGAAAAAAATTCTGAAACTTGTACCGTACTTCAAAATTCAAAATAATCTGAATAAAAGGGCCTCCCCCCAAAAAAAAATATTCGATTAATCAGATTTCTTGGGGCCCCCAAGAGAAATTTGCCCCAGGCTCCGTAAAGTCTCTGGGCGGCCTTAGATAGCATACACGTTTGATTTTGAAAACCTTTTTACCAGTATTCCGCATGATAATTTAATGAATATCTGTTCAGAAATTTATGATGCTTATCTGGATAGTACTTTAATCTTAAAATGTGACTGGATTGATTTATGTAAATTTAATATTTTTGAAAACTGCCTCTTTAATGGCTTGAGTTTCTTTAAACAGATAAAGGGTATCCCTATGTGAAATAGCTTTTCTAGCGCCTTTGCAAACATATTCTTACATTCTTACGAAACTAAATTTCTTAACTCAAATAATGTTACCGGATTCAGGTATATTGATGACCTCATAATTTTTAACTGCAACGATTTGGAATTTCTTAATCAAATCTAACGTTAGATTAAATTTGATTAAGAAATTCCAAATCTAATCTAACGTTAGATTGATTAATCAATCCCAAAGGAACTAACTTTAAACCGGACTAACAATAATAATATTTGTGCGACTTATCTGGATTTAAAAATTAAAATTCGAAATAGAGAAATAAAAATAGGGATATATGATAAAAGGTTAGATTTTAACTTTGAGGTTATCACGTTTACCAATTTCCATAGCAACTTGAACTATAAAATTTATTATAATATTGTTTACTCACAACTTTACAGAATAAAAAACATATGCAACAACGCTGGGGATTTTTTGAAGGCATGTAACATTTTCAAGGAAAACATATGAGGCGGTGAAAGGCAAAGTGGTGTAAGTCAAAAGAGTTTAACTGCAAAAACTACAAAAAATTCCACCATAAATTGAACAAATCATAATTCATAGCAATTATTACAATATTGCAAATAATAACTATTTACAATTCCACTATAAAATGAATATGAAGATTACAAATTTGCTCCCAAATGAAAAAAGTTGAAAAAGTGACTTACACCACTTTGCCTTTCAACGCCTCATATGTAAAAACAATTTCACTAAAAATTTCGGTAATTTAAAAGTTTAAAAAAAAATGGCATTTAGACTCAGGAATTTTTAAAGATGTTTAGGATAGTGTTTATGTTTTCATTTGTTTAAGCTGTAATGGGGTGGGGTGGGGGTGGCGCTGTAGTATTGTTACAATGACGTAACTACTAGGATAGAATTGGCTGCTGTTTCGCCATAGCCATCACTTACGGAATTAGGGTATGTATGCATCTTTGGCTTTACATTAGGATTATTTGTGTGCTTGCATGTACCCTTACTGTAAGTTGTGCTTGTTTTTTTATTTTCTTTCGACTAAATGTTTCCATGGGGAACTCGGGGCCTTGGGATGTCTTTTGGTCTTACCTGCATCCTATTCAGAAAGTCCCCCTTGAGGTAACTGATTTGGTTAGGCTCCCTGATGACGAGACCTGTCGGTTACCTCTATGTCTTTTCATGGTTCAGTTCCGGCACTTTTAGAGAATCTTACCTCTGGTTCGTGGATGCCCTGAGTGCTTGATTTCTGTTTGTTTTTTGTCTATATTCTTCTTGTATTTATCTAACTGTGTTGGATTATTTTTTTTTAGTTATATTTGTATTTCTTTTCAATGATATTAGTATTTATTTGTCCTATTAGGATTATGTCTGTAATCAAACCTAAATTCACTTATTTACTGTGATATTAATTATATATTCTGGTCTGTAGGAAAAATAAATATTTTACTTTTTTCTGAAATGGGGTTAGTTAGTTATCGACAAAATATTTTGGGGCCCATCTTAAAATCAAAAATGCTAGTAGAAAAATCAAATGCATCTGAAAAAAAAAGTAGTTTGTTGAAATAATTCCCTCTAATACATATTTTCATGAGAACAAATTTCATTTATGTGAGGTGTCTGATTATAGATATAAAATTAGAAAAATGATGATTAGACTTAACAAACAGTTTCAGAAAACTATTACAAAACCAAATCCAATTTAAGAAGAAATTATACGTGAAAGTTTAGGTCCAAACATAAGCCCCATCAAACACTGCAAAAATTTATAAAAACTCGAAAAATGATTTTGTATATATATATATATATATATATATATATATATATATTAGTCGACGTGGGCTAAAGACATTTACGACGCACAAAAAAACATACATCCAGTGAGTTATATATTACGTATTTATACGACAGTTGCTTGCAGTACAATGCGGCTTTCCCCCCCTCCCCCCAAAAAAAACAGTTTTCGCACTATGAAGACAAATTTATACATAAGCTACGTAGAATAACCTAGCCGTTGCCAAGAAACAAAAAGACAGAAAGTTTCAAACCATGGAAACAAGACATTATTATGCAAATTAAGAAATGAAGTAATATATTCAAACATGGGTGTGTGTGATTGATTTACTACTCGTTTGGCTTAACAACCACTGAGAGTATGTAAAACAAAAGTGTTTCTGAAGAGATATTGCAAATAATATCTCTGTAGTTTTACTCTGCACTGAAGAAAAAGAGTGATCACGCCCTTTACACGCACGCTCTTTCCCGCGTGAAACCACGATCCCGCGCGATTGAGTGCACGTGTGAAGGTGTCGGAGAGGAAGGGAAAGCTGCTTTGGAGCGCACTGCAAGTTTTCCCGGTCTATCCGCACTGTCGGGATAATCCCAGTGGGGCTTTTGCCAGGTCGGGTCCGATGTGTGCTTCTTGGAATTTTTCCCGCTCGCAATCCCGTACGCTCCAAGCACTCGCGAAAGAGTGTGCGTGTAAAGGGCGCTAATGGAATAGAATGCGAAACAATACCACCTCCATTCGAACAACATGAATTAAACCACGGGGTCTGAAAATTTGTGACTTTGGCACTGCAGGTTATTGAAACTGTAGAAACAATTCTTTCTGTAGTTTTACATTGGTTTCTACGTTAGTTTGGTTGGTAAACTTTGTAGGAGGTCATTTTTTTCTTTTGTTTCGTCAAACATAGCCATCGGCGGATTTAAAGATTTTTCGGCCCTAGGCCAGATTTCTTTTGTCCCCCCCCCCCCCCATCGATTCCTTTGAAGGCTATAAAGAAAGTTCTTATCATCTATGTGATAACCGTTTACCTGACAACATTTGTTGTAGAAGTGTTTTCATACAATATTTTTGTTTTATTTTAAGACAATATGCAAATAGATTTAGAAGTTCAGAAAAGCTCGTCAGCTTTTTTCCTGCTAATTTACAAACTAATTAAGATTGTTAATTGTTCCGAGCGTCATGTTGTTATGTTGTTAATAAAGTTCTTTATAAATGTCACTATTATTATTAATCAAAAAAATTTTACTATTTTTATTTTGAAACAATGTCAAACGTTCTTTTATGCATAAATATTTTAGAAAATCCCAAGGTAAATCATTTTTTTTTTTCCCGGAGCTGCTGCCTTTAGGGCGCGGCCTAGTTGGATTAGTTCTTAATCCGCCACTAAGTACATACATATATATATATATTATATCCGTTATAATATATATATATATATATATATATATATATATATATATATATATATATATATATATATATATATATATATTAATTATAACGGATATTGTACGTGATATATTAAAAAACTACATGATTGTGTTTTATTTATGCCTGTGGTGATGACGATTAACAGGTGAATGAACCCTTTTTCTTATATGCTCATTAACTGTATTGGACGTAATAGTTAACGATTCATTAATGTTTGAGCTATTGACCCTCAGTTCTTGATGCATGCATTTGAACTGAGACCAGTAGCTTTTTTTATGTTCCTTTTCCTGTGTATATTTTTCTCTGGTTTCGCTTCAAGTAAATAAACTGTTGAATCATTAGGCATTGGATCTAACGCAGTATATTTTATTCACTGATATATCGTCATCAGTAGCTATTACTTGCGTAAATGAAGCAAAAGTACAATGTTTCTGAGGTGATTTTAGTTCTAATATCCCTGAGAACTTGTAGTGGCTTGGCAGGTAGCACCCAAAAAATATTTCAATAATTATTATTTTTGTTTATTATATTTGTGTTGTTAATTAATCTTGAGAAATATTATGTGCATCATATTTGGTTATGTTTCTTTGCAGAGTGGCAACATGTAAATCATACCGTTGAGTGGCAACGATATTTTAAAAAAGCAGATTGGTTTTGACCAAGTCACGACCATTTTAAAAAATAAATAAAAATGGCCGAGGGAGAATTAAAACTACTTGTCGTTGTCCTTCCTAGAAAATGAAGAAGAGATATTATAAATAATATCGCTGTTGTTATACAGAATGCTACATAAAATAAAATGGGATCGAATTCAAATAAAAACCATGGTCGTTTTAACTACATACACCCCATAAACTTATAAGAGAAACTGAACTCCCTGTAATTGACCTGTCTGGCAAATAAACTATTGAGGTTTTACATGAAGCCAATTGCTGTAGATCATCGAGTAAGGACACGGTTAGAAATCATAACTAACTTTTTAAGGTTATATAAATATGAAAAAGTGTAAACGCACAAAATTTTAATGGAAGCTGTCAAGTTCAAGCTATGATTGAGAAGGCACAGGCAAAAGATGTACAAAATACCTGGACTTTGGAAACAGTATATTAAAATTTAAGAAATAAAATAAGATCAAATAAAAATAAAAATATTATATGTATATTTGGGGCACGGAAAATCCACATGGTGTTGTAACGTACTGGAAGTATGGGGTTATTTTTTCCCAAGACCTCACAGAGTGCACGAAACACAGCTGCGTGTTTATCGGGCAAGTTTTGCTGTTTTCCCACCGGTTTTGAACACGTGTGGGATTAAAAAACGATTCCTTGTTCCCCCGACTGAAAATCCAGGCATTCTAAGAAGACGGGCCCCAAATTGCCAGCCGAGAGGAGAGGCTTGGTGTTGTTTTTCGGGATATCGGTTTTATAGCCCCCAGCGAACAGACGTGTGTTTCAGGCTCCTGAGTTTTTGGGCCGGGATGGGTCCTAGTGCGTGCGTTGTAAATCGATACGTAAATGAATTGATTATGTCGAAAGTGTCTAATGTTTAAATTTTTTTTGTAAATAAATTTCCTTGTTAAGTTTCTGTTTTAAAAATTGGTTTCGCATTTTATTTAGGACTCTGCCCTTTTTTTAGCATGGATCCAATAGTTGTGTATTTTTTTAAGAAAGCCTCAGAGACTAGCCTTAAACTTTTACCGTGACGCCACAGTGTAAAGGAATATAAGTGTGATTCTCCAAAGGTGAACGTTTTCTGCACCAATTCCAACAGTTGTGTGTTTGGTCCTTTTTTCTTCGTGGAAAAACCGATTAACGGGTGCATTTACCAAGATGTGCTATCAGAGTGGTTGTTCCCTCCGTTGGAGGAAGCGGTTCCCTGCTTCATTCTGCAGCAAGAGGGGCTCCACCACATTGGCATAAAAACGTACGCCAGTACCTGAACAATAGTCTACCTCATCGCTGGATTGGCCGTGCTGGGTCAAACGATATGCCATTGCTTTGTTGGCCACCGAGATCCCCAGAACTAACCCCTTGTGATTTTTCCCTATGGGGTTTTGTTAAAGACAAATGTTCGTGCCTCCATTTCCCCAGGACTTAGAGCAACTAAAGCAGCGGATAACTGAAGTGCTCGAATCATTAACAAAGGATATTCTAACACGAGTGTGGCAGGAACTGGAATACCACATAAATATTTGTCGAGTCACCGGAAGGGCACCCATAGAACACCTATAGAAACTTAGATAACTATAGTTTTACTGTAAATTTGATTTATCAAAATAAAGTAATTACAGCGTTCGCAGGTATGCTTTCTTTTTGTCCCATTCAATATGAAATACCCTGTATATAATATACATATGAAAAATATTATATATATATATATATATATATATATATATATATATATATATATATATATATATATATTCTCATCTATTAGTCCGAATTCGCCTGCATTTATTTAGTACTCAAATTTTTCTCTGCTACCCCATTTAAAATTACTTTGAATCTGCACAGCTTCAAAAGAAAGGAATTATATTGATATATTTTGAATGTACATATACGCAATCACAAAAGTAAGGAAGAAATGAACTAAAACCTCACCAGCTGTTGGAATCGTATCGCACAATACGAGTTGATCATTTTCACCACTTGCGGAATTGCGAACAAAGGCGGGATCACAGGTCATTTTGTCCGGTGGCCAATCTCAACAAACACACGAAATTATAGATAAAGAAAGCGAAATGAAATATAAAAAAAAGAGCACCGAACAGCAGCTGGAGAGTAACAGAAAGAATCGTTTTTGAAAAAAAAAAAAGGAAATTGAACCCCGTCCACGTGACTGTTCGTAGAACATGTCATTAATGATTAAAGGTACTATGTGCTTCAGTCGGGCAAGTTAGCCTCAAATAAAAAATAAGAACCCATTGAAATAATTTAAGAAATGAATATCAGGGGAGAAACATTTCATAATATATATTCTCAGTGAAGTACGTAATGTGTCATTGTATGTATGTAGTCAGAATCTTTATGTCAGTATGTTTACACTTGAATAAGTTAAGAATTTTTAATTTTGATATTTCGTTGCAGGTTAAGAAAAGAAGGTACGAAAAAGCAATAAGCCCCTTTGAAATAAAGCTAGTGAGGAAAAATCATTCTCTTTTTCGCTTAAATATGTGTATACAGCCGTTACACTTTGATGTTTTACTACATTTTTAGCATATGCGTAATATATATATCTTTTATACTCGTACAGTTTTGATTTAACAAACTATTATTCCTTTATTTTAGTTTAAAGTAGATACACATATCAATTACACATATCAATTATTTAAAACTGATATGTGTACAGTGATACACATATCAGTTTTAAATAATTGATATGTGTATCACTGTAAGTTATAGGACATGAAGTATTATTTGACTTTATAGTAGTGAACATGACTATTTTGTTCTTTCACTGAGAATTTATGTAGTCTTTACGCATTTTTTTTTACTAAAGTGTTAACAAAAACATTGTATTTATAAATAGGTTGTACTACTCAGTTTAGACAGTAAAGGTTTGTACAGTTTTAAGATTCACTGGTATATCTCTCTCAAATCGAAATCTCCAAAACGTTTGGGCACATTTTTAGATTATTTTTAGTTTGAAAACTAGTTACAGTATTTCAAAAGCAAATGCAAAAATATGCTCAGTTATGTGTGGGCAAAATTTTGAAAATATTGGAATATTAAATTCTAAAAATTCCTACATAAATTGCCATTTTTTAATTATACGGAGTTTACATTAAAGTATAGTCTTATAGTTATTCTAATTATATATTAATACAATTGTCTTGTAAGTTCTAGTTACGTAGACATTAAAGTAGATCGATTTAACGGAAACAGCTAAAAAAAAATGGAGGTAAGCACACGTGTTTACATACATATCTTCCAAATATGCAAATTAATATTTTATATAATGGGGAACATGTCTCCTTTAGAGAACAACATCGTGTGTTTTCTTAGCGATATTAAGAAATGAAAGACTAAAGTTAAAATTGCATGCTTATGTAAGTGAAATGTATATCGTTTTATTTATTTTCCTTATAAAAATCAAAATATTGAATTCTAGGATATCGTTCAAAAAATTTAATGCATATGCTTGAATGTTATTTTACTCTTAAGGGGACAGTAGGCTTTCAAAATTGTGAAATTTGTCCGACAATTCGATTTTTTTATTTTATTGAATTGTGAAACTACGTACGAGTAGGAATGTGTTGCAAAAAGAATTTTTAATTTCTGTGATTACTTTCCTAGTTATAGGCATTTGTATTTAATTTAGATATTATATGGTTACTAATAGCAATAACTTTAAATGTGTTCTTCTCAAAACAAAAATTTTCATGTCATACGAATATTCAAACTACTCCAGGCGCATTTCTAATTATCGTATTGCTTTGAAATTTAAAATTTATATACTTAACTGTATATCAAATAAATCTTATTGAAAAAAATTATGCTTCGTAGCTCAGAATTTCTAAATTTTGTACTTGAAAAGATGATTTATAGGTATTTTGCGTAGTAAAAAGGGCGTTTTCACTATTATTTTTTCTCTTTAGATTTTTAAGGAATGCTTAAAATAAGCAATAAGTTTCATTGTTAGTTCTATAAGGTATCTTGTAAATAAAAATTACCATATTATATGCAAAAGAAATGCGCATGGAACATTTTTAATTAGGTCAATTTTTGATATAATTAATAATTCATAATTCAAAAATTATTAATATTTCATCATTAAATTTTAACCACTTCTACATATCTATGGTACTAATCACATATTCAAATTTCAAGCAAATCCATTCATAACAAAAAAAGTTAGGTTTGAAGGTCCACTGTCCCCTTAAACTTCATTATGAAATTTACTTTATAAGGCAAATTCAAATAAAGTTTGTAAAACCAGCTCTCTAGCATTAACGCTGTCATGAAAGAATAAACTACTTTGCAGGCGAAGAATACGGAATGCGACGACAGAGAACATGAAGGAGGAATGGGAAAGTTACAGAATTGGATCAAGGGGATATACTCATTTAATGTATCCGAAAGAGATGAAATTAAAAAACAAACTCACAGTTTTTATAAGCTATAAAATCCATTATTTACATTAAATTTATTTCGTCTTTTCCTCATAATAAGCAGCAGTACAATAACTGCGTTAAATATTTAGCGTGATGTGAAAAAAATATGACAATCTTAATCAGTGTTTTTCAGATATAAATAATTATCACTGAATGCAAGCGTAGGAAATGTTTATTTATTGTAAGCTATATAAATCTGTGTTACATTTGAGAGTGTATGAATAGTTTAGCTGCCGTAACTAGTTCCGTGGTTATTTTGTAAAAGGATCTCCAAGATCATCTACATTTATGCAGGCATTTATGCAGGCATTTATGCAGGAATCTGGCATTTATGCAGGAATTTTCAGTTTAGTAGTTCGAAGGCAGCGATAACTCTGAAGGAAAAAATGATCCAAATGTGGCAGGAAGTTTTCTCCTTTGGTTACCTGATAAATTTTCCGAACTGCTATTTTTCTTTCAAAACATATTAAGTGTAAGTTTCTAATTAGGAATTTTTTCTTTTTAGTCTTGAAGAATAGAATACATCATGTGACTTACGGTGGAACTATTTATATTAAAAATCTTCTTTTTTTAGAGGTTTGTTTTAAATTATGTCAGATTGGTGCATTTTTTATCCATTTTTTTCAATAATATGTACATTTCGTACATGTTCGTACATATCCATAAATATCAAACCCTATTAATCGCTTAAAATGCGGTGGAAAGAGAAGAAAAAAAATCATTGGGCGACGCCATTAATTGTTCTCGTCTGCCGGGAGTGCGATCTCTTGTTTTGCCGCATCCCAACTTTCCTCAATTTCTACCCTCTTCCCCCAATCCACTTTTACCAAAAAACGAAAGGGTCTCTCGACTTCAACCGCAAACCACCTTCCAGCACTTTCGGGGCAGCGACATTGCCGCCGCAACCGCTCCTAATTTGGGAGCTCCGCGAGACACAGCTTTGCTCTCAGCAACTAATACGCCCCGGGGAAAGGCGCTCCTCTCCCGGCCGGGCCAGTCTCCAGACTTCCCCGGCGACAATCCATTCTCATTTCCCGATGCTTGTTGCGGCCAAAAATGGGGGACGGTTTCCCTCCTTTTTTGCCTTCTCTTTTAGGGACATGTAATCCATTTAAGAGGTGGATTTATCTCTTATCTTCCCCTGGCTAGGGAAAAATGTAACTGAGTGCTGTGGTTGTCGGATTTATTTTTTTCCCCCAAAAAAGATCTGCTCAATTTTGTTTTTGTTTGTTTTGTTGTATTTTCTTCGCTTTTGTGCTGTGAAATCTCTGATAGGGGACTGTTTGAGAGCGATATTTTTGGGTCTTTCAAAGTTTTGTGCGGAAAAGTTTTATCCCGAAGGTATTCTTTCCAAGCGTTCATGCGTTGGCGTACAGGTTTTAAATTATTTAACTTTTTAACTGCTTCAAGTTTATAATGACCTTAGTAGGTAAGGGAGGGCATTCATGAAGCTCCCTTGCAACTTCGCTCGGGTCTAGCGATTAGGACTTAACTTTTTAACTGCTTCAAGTTTATAATGACCTTATTAGGTAAGGGAGGGCATTCATGAAGTTCCTTTGCCTCCTCGCTGAGGTCTAGCGGTTAGGGCGTTGATTTCGAAGTCCATCGGTCGTAGGTTCGATTTCCACGTCTGGCAGGTGGTCGTTACAAGTTTTGCAGTTCGGATTTTATCACCTGGTCTTGGTTTCAGTGCGATATCTTATCAAAAGCTTTTAAACACCTCCCGTCAATTAGAGTGTTGCCGACTAAAAATGACACTCGCGGCTTTTATACCTCTACTGATAATAAGGAACCATTTACCATTTATGTACCCAATTTCATTCGGTGCAGTAAACTTCTGCATGTTTGGGGTTGCAGATGAGCCGGATTTCTAGATTTCCTTTACTATCGGATGCCAAAAGGATGTAAAACATGGGGAAAATTAATTTAAGCTGGATAAATGGCCAGTAAATGTATGATATTTGTGGCTGGAAACGTACTGATGCCACCACAAAGTTGAATTAATTGCACAATTTATTTAAAAATGACAAATAGTAATCTATTTTAAAGAGGGATGTATACTATTGGAATAGCTAGCATTATTACGCAAACACATAATTACTAAAGTAGACTTTCGTAGCTGAAACTCTTCTTAGGCGAAACGAATACAATTTATTCTGCAATCCACCTTAGTAAAAAACAGCCCATCAAGTATACAACTACATCAATTTCAAAATCTTAGATAGGACCCCCTTTCCGAATCTAATTCAAGGTAATTTTCTACAATGGTATGTAGCGATGCTTTGGAAGCTTCAAGCCTACTTATTCGCTACCAGTTTTTCAGCACGTAAATTCTTCTTTCTAAATCTTCTGGAATGACGACAGTTCATTAGGTTTCAACAAGTTAACGATTGCAGTTAAACAGATCATTTTTGGACGTTTCAGAGTCATATCGAAAGTATATAGAAAAGGTAAAAAAATGCAAATATATAAATTTTAAATGTTATAAACCCATCAGTGACCCCTTGCAATGTGATCTGCTGGGCTTAAACGTTATACAAACTGTACGGTATGTAAAAAAATATGCATGTTAATTTAAATATTATAAAATAAACACCAACGAACAGAAATCTATTCAAAATCATTAAGTGTAAAGGTAACGTGTAAAAATCAGTGCAAGTGCAACATGATTCTTTTTATTAACTCTAGTAGAGTCTGGTGGCTTTGCATGAAGTTCAGATGCTATATTCATTTACAAATCTCTCAGTCACACAAAAGCATAAATTTTGTGTAGCTGTAAACAACACAAAGTTTACGTTTATGAACTCTACAGCCAGTCGTCAATGCACTCCCTGAAAAGCAACAAACTTGAGGGGGTAAGTAGTTGTAACAAACGTGCAATTGGGCGAATTTATCTTACTAATTTTTCCTAGTAATGCCGATCGGACCTGACATTTTTAGAAGGGCACTATCTTTCGAGGTGGATTGACTGGATTCCAGATAAACGGAGTTTAATGATTTTATTGCCAATGTTTGTATATATTCCCCCTTCGTTTACGTTATTTGTATTATCATGGAATTGTCATTTCAAACAACATTTCTAGTGGATCTTCTGTCATAAATATATTAAAAATAGGCATACTGCTCCCGCTTTCGTTGCAGTTGAAGATAATAGCATGGTAAGTATTTAAATTTTCAAGCTATAAAAAGATATACTCTAGGCAGAAATATTTTAGTTTCTTTCAGCGCTTTTTTTTAAATTCGAATCACAATAGAGGGTTTAGATTGAAAGTCCAATAAATGTAACTCTTCAGTTGAGGAGGTCCAATATTTTTTAAGACACATTTATTTTCAATTTATTTATTTTTTTCAGCACACATATTTGGTACTCACATAAGGGCCAAATAAAGTTCTCATTCCAATTTTTTTTATTTCTGCTAAAAAAAAAAACACTTGCTAATTCAGAAGAGATACCCTGTAAATTGAGTCGTTGCTAGAAATATTAGTTCTGGGCTAAGTCTGAACAATTTGTTAGTTTTACCTTCACTGCAGTACCATAAGTAGATGTTGTTTAAAAGTCGCAGTTGAAATAAATGCTAGTTAATACAACACAAATATCATGTCTCATCATTTCATCAAATATTTCTTTTAGACATAAATTTTACGTATTAAACTTGTCACGGGGATGCGAGGAAAGCTTACATAACAGAAATTTAATAAATATATTAACCGGACGATGGCTGAATGGCTAGGGCCCTGGCATTGGGTACCAAAGTCCGCGGGTTCGAGTTCCAATCTTGGCGTGGATATTTGTAGCCGTTCGGAATCGGCTTTAAGCAGTAGGTCCCGGTCTAAAAGGCGTAAGTAAAGTGTAGCAATAAGTTGACCGTAGCGCTCCAAACCAAACCAAATAAATATATTGGAAATGAAAAAAATAACCTTTTGAAACTACTGTGTGTATTTGTGTCGGATAGAAAGCACACTTACCCCCGTCTTGGCTTGGAGGAAGGTAGAGAGGTGGACTTACTAAGGTAAACTGGTTAAGAGCATTACGATCTTCTTTTTTTTAAATTTGAGGACTAAAATAGATAGAACTTTCTATAAATATAATCCGATAGAAGTACATTGTTTTCCCCTCTCTAGCAAGTATAGAGAAACGCATGCTTCTTTATGTATAAATGCATTGTACTTGCTGACAGTACATTCATTCCTAATACATTCTTAAGCATGAATGTACAGGGTCACCGAAAGAGGTCGGACACATTTCGAAAGCTCATAATTATAAAATAAATTGAGCAAACGCAATAATATTCTTTTCAAACAACTTGCCAAGTACCCAAGATTTCTAAGTGTAACTGGTAAGCAACCGTTACGTTGAACGTTGCGCAGAAGCGATGCAAGGTGGAAGAGGTCTTCGTTCGGCTTTCCGTCAGTGCAATGGCGACCGTTCAGGAGAAAGCTCAATGTGTCTTGTGGTTAGCGGAGTACAAATCTGTTAAAGCAGTTCAGCGAAATTACCGTCGTGTTTATCTCAAACAACCACCGCTTGGGCTTTCTCCTGAACGGTTACCATTGCACTGACGGAAAGCCGAACGAAGACCTCTTCCACCTCGCATCGCTTCTGCGCAACGTTCAACGTAACGGTTGCTTACCAGTTACATTTAGAAATCTTGGGCACTTGGAAAGTTGTTTGAAAAGAATATTATTGCGCTTGCTCAATTTATTTTAGAATTATGAGCTTTCGAAATGTGTCCAACCTTTTTCGATGACCCTGTATTGTATTTGCTGACAGTTAGGTACATAATTATATACCCTGATATTAGCATGCATAAAACTAATTGTCTCCTGTGCTTAAGAGGAAAAGAAGGAGGGGTTCTTTTTTATGTACATGAATGTGAATGTATTGTGTTTGTAGACAAAAAGGAATATATGAAAATGCCCGTAAGAACTTTGTAAATATATAACTACTCTCAATAAACTTAGAAGGACAGAAAAATAACATTCTCTCACCCTCTCATTTTTTTATATTCATGTACTCTGAAGGTTTACTTCTACCCTCTGGACGCACTACGGCATTCAGAATCCTAAAAAGGCTGAATTAAGTGCACGCATCAGAGACACAGCTTTGCTCTTACCGCTCTCCGCGCAAATTGGTCTGCTCGGGCGCGGGACACTGGACTGGCTCTTTCTCGTCCATTTATTTTCATTCCGGCGTTGTCTACACACTCAGTGCGACCCGAAATTGGGCCACACCGAAGATTGGAGATCGTAAAAAGGACAGTCGGAGTGAAGTGCGGCCCTCTTTATCGACTTCGTTCTTGTGAAGGCGCTTAGACGCGGAGCGGGTTGCTTTTGTCCTGTTTGGCGATTTTCCCGGTGGAAAATAGGGAGAGCATTTTGGCGCAGAAAGATAGGATGCTTTGAGCATTCTAAGACAGGTTGTCTATTTTACTTTAACTAACATAAAACTGTGTGCTGGAAGGGAGAAGACTTCTGTCTCTCATTTTTGTCCAGGTTTTCGACACTTTCTATACAATGGTAACTGAATAACACCGACACATTTGTATTATCCACCTTGGTTGTCGACTGCTGAAAAAGTGAACGAAATAGCAACTCTTTCATACATGAGTATGCTCTAAACTGCCCATTATCCGTGGTAATTAACGCGTTGGCGTGGTATGCATTAGCATGGATTGAAAATTTGAATTAACGTGTGGGTGGAATATTACAAAACATCGATAACGTCAAAATGAAACTTTATAACTTCAAATTGAAATTGCTTGGCAGTTTTAAATGATCTTCCAGGGGAACTTTTAGATGGAGTTTGTATAAAATAATAACAAATTTTATACCGAAGTAAAGTTCTCTTCGTACTGCAAAAAGTATGCTATTTTTCTTTGTTTGCGAGTGACGTCCAGGCAGTAGATAATTCCAGACGGTAGATATTTCCAGGCAGTAGATAAAAATGGCGTAGACATGTCATTGATTAAAAGAGAGGAGTTATTATAAATAGAAAAGTTTTCCGGAAAATCTAATTGATAGTTTGATATTAGGATTTAATATGATGAACAATTCTCGTACCAGAAAATTTAAATTTATATCCGCCTTCCCAGGAGTACTTGGCTATCATTGATTTAGATAATTCTTAATTATTAACGAATCTAGGATGCTCTTTAATGCGAGCGTCAAAGACACGTTTGATTTGACTAGTATAGGACAAATTAACAATGTCGCAAAGTATGCTATAAACATGAAATTTGGATATTAAGGGGCCCAAATTTTATTGGCGTGTTAAAATATAACTTTAAAATTGAGGCGAGAGGATTTTTCTCAATTTAAAACAAATTGGTTGGTAAAACGGGAGGGGGGGAGGCACTAACCTATCATAACTCTGATGCTTATTAAAAGGCAAAAGAGTAGCCTCTATTGAGGCAGAACTGAAGATGTTATTAACAAAATATTATAGGTCCTTTACAGACATCATAGTTAACAGTGATTGCTTTTTCGGAAAGTGCTAAATAATCTAAGCGCTATTTTACCACCTGTTTCCTTTTCACGATGTGATATATCGTCACTTGATTGCAAGAACTAGGTAACTCGATTCTTCAAGTTCTTGAAGATCTCAAATGTCTACTTCTTGCAGTGATAAAATACTTGTCGCTTTGTTTGTCTAATTATTACAGTAGATAAGAGATGGCATTAGGTTAGCAGCAAAGTGAGTTGTCTAGTTATTGCATTCAATTCTTATTTAATTTAACTATAAATAATCAGATATCTCAAAAATAATTTTTTTGGAGTTACCTAGTTCTTGCATTCAGGTGACGATATACTTTTTTATAGTAAGTGCAGAATACATATTAAAGAGCTTTCTAAATGAAGCTCTTTTTAAAAAATCTTTTTTAAAAATCTCATCTAATCGATATATTTTTATTAATTTAATCCTGAACTTCATAGTTATCTGTTGAATTAATCATATTATAAGCTCAGAAATCTTAACATTTCTTGAGGCAGGAAAAGGAACCGATAAACGTTTGACGAGAACCCATAGAAGTGGGGGATTTAGAAGTATTTAGGTAGCGACATTTGTTACAGAATTTCCTTATTACAAGTTAGGAACTTTCGTAACTGTTCCAGGTATAAATAAAAATATATTTCCTGTATGAGACTGAATTTCCGAAGACAAACCTATCACACTGTCTTTTATTACTGTGATTAGTTGATTTTAATTAATTTATAAATTACTTCCCTATAAATTTATTAATTTTAATTATTTATTAATTTATTAAATTTAATTATTTATAAAGTTATATATTTATAAATTTTTGCTTTAAACTTATTTAGTTATTATTCTAGTTTTTATTTATTTTTTTAAGAAATTATTTCAAATCTTATCCTCATTTCAACATTAAGAAGTCTGCCCCTAAGCCGTCACAAGTTATCAAACAAAACAATAAATTTTCTAAGGGAATAGGACAAATGGACGCCAATAAAATTTAAGTTTGAGCTCAACACTAATTCTTGAGTCCGTACACCACACCCCGCCAGTCATTCGTTCCTAAGCAAGTTAAAAGAGGATTTCTAAATGCAGAAAGTGCGGCAGCTTTTTACTCACAACTCGCGGTTTCAGTTACTCAATTTCCAACGCCATTTTAGCTGATAAACTGGCAAGTGTAAATCTTTTTATCCGTCTAGAATGGACACGCGCACAACATTATATAGAGCCATTGAAAAGAGAAAAAATTATCCGTGGCAGCTGTTGCAGCTGATAGGATTATAGCTGTTAAAGCTTTTAAGTGGCTGAATTTTTTATTGTAGACTTCAGTCGTTCACAAATACATGAAAATGTATAGATGTCCGATAAATTTTGATGAACGTGATTAGTTTTGCCATACTACATTCGTTCCGATTCTGAGTCATATTCAATAGCGTTTTTATGATATGTTTTATTTCGCACTTATACGATATATCTCTTTCAAAGTTCAGTTTTATTTCTCTTGACTACAACACAATTAAAATTTAGAATCGGTCGTGAAAATTAATTTTTAAAAATTTGAGGAATTAACAAGCTTCTAAACACGGATATTTTTTTTCTTCTAAAGTTTTTTCTGCTTCATCTACAGTCGAACCCCATTATAACGAACTTCAAGGGACCAAAGGTTTTGCTCGCTTTATCCGATGGTTCGCTATATCCGAACCGGTAAGAAAAATGCTAGAGTTCACAAAATGTATAACTCATTAGTTGCAATGTATGTATTAAATAACGATGTATTAAAAAAAAGATAAAATCTGTTAAAAATGATCATTAATGAATTAAATCGACTAATATCGATTACATAAAACTGACACAATACTAATTAAATTACGTACAACAGGAAAACGGTGGGACCAAAATTTTCGTTCGTTATATCCGTTGCCATATACCGTGTTCGCTATAACGGGGTTCGACTGAACTTGCATTGGGGAGTTTTTACTACAGTTTGAAATTTGACACTGATCTGTCCTTTCTAAAAATGTTTAATTGGAATCACGCCTATAACTTCATTGTTGTCGGTATTGTTTCTAATGCTCCATGGCCAGAAGTATTCCAGACCAGGTTCATACAGGTTAGAGGGCAGAGGGGTGGAGTTCCGATTTATAATGACACCACAAGGGTTGGAGTCCGATTTAGTCAGATGCAACCTCCATTTAGACCGAGAATCCCGGGGACGATTTTTTTTTTTTGTGGGAGGGGAGGAGGATTGTACCCTTTACCATTCTCTCTGACCTCATAGAGGGACTTCCCGGTCTACGGATTTAACCGACCCATATCCATTTAAGGGCGCTTGTCGGGATTTTGAACCGAGCACCCTCAGTACCGAAAGCTGACGTGCTAACACTAAGACACGCCTGTTACCAATCTTTTTACGGAGCAAACTTCGAAACAGTAGTCTACACGTATTTTTATGAACTGTCATTTGTTCAAGTATTAAATCCTTAAAGAGGTTTTAATCTAAATTTTATTAAATCTGAAAATGCACTGATGGAAGTTGAATATAATATATATATATATATTAATTAATTACGATTTTTTAAAACTAGTTTTCCTACACAGGTTTAAAAACTCTTGTACAACAGATGATTATATTTTATTATAAATTTTCTAATATTTTACAAATTACCTCATTGATAGCAAAAATGATCTAATAAGTTTGCGCTGTGTGCAAAAATATTACAGTTATGTGTAACTGCTATAATTATTAAAATTTACATGAGTTTATCATACAGATAATATAATTTGTTTGAAGCACAACCGTCATCTTTTGCAGCAATAAGTGGCTAATGTAGATACGTAATAAACAAGCACGCTTAATACTCATTATGAGGATTAAGATTCTCTGTTCTGAGCCACGGTTCTAGAACTCTGTTAGGATTCCACCATTGATCATAATTTATTGTAGAACTTACCATACGGTCGTTATGGAGTCTAACAATTGATTCTCCGTTACATCTTATAAAAACACAGGGCTTTTGTGGAAAATTCAATTCTTGACGTCTAAGAGTTTTTGATACAAAAAAGAGGGCTTTAAAAATATTTAAAAGATTAGACAAACATCTTAGTTTGAATTCTACTAAGGTGTTATAACAACCGTCTGATGGAAAACAAAGTTTGTTGCTACTGTAAAAGCAGTGATGACAAAATTCCGAATTATTCCTGATTTGAGGAAAATGGCCAAATCATAAAAGAAAATCTGGAGTTAGAACTATCACTGGAAATGTAATCTCCGACTTTATGTTTTTCGAGCTGCCGTCAGCAACATTTTGTTCAATGCGACATCTGCAAAAATTATTGGTTTCCAAAGCTCCAGTTACAAAGCTCTTCTCCGAATATGAATATCGTGATGATGTATGTAATCCATTTCATCGAAACTTGAGTACAAAGCACTAAAAACTGACATTGATACCTTATCCCACTTTTTTCCGTATCTGTTGCTTTAGCTAGTCTTCAGGCCACCACATTTTAACCCCGTATTCCTTATCTCTCACGGCTTGTTGTGAGAGATTGAAATTTAAGCGGAAAAGGACATTTTTTTTTCACTTGTTTAGAAACCAAGCTTAGCTTTTAGTTCAAAGATGTTTTAGCCTCATGTTCGGAGATAAGAAGGGGACTTTTTCCGCAGAAATGCAGTGCCACATTGGCTGTCATGGGGCAGGGAATTGCTCTGATAAGAGGATAACACATGCTCCTTATTTTACTGTACTCTAGTAATTGAAAGGACATAAAAATTAATCCATGAATAACATAAAAATTTATGAACGCACTCACTGGAAAATATGATATAATTTGCAAATCATAGGCAGATGTTCTCACGAATGAAGCAAGCTTTGCGGTTACAGGTAAGGTATTTTATCCACAGTTAAATTATAATACAAAATTATAAATATATCACATAAAGGCCACTTCAATAATGAAGTTACAAACAAAACTAAATATTTGAGTAAGGAAGATGGTCTCAGAGTTAGAGCCAGAATAACAAAATAAATAAAAAATTCTTCTATTGATACATTAAAGAACTAACTGAACTCTACTTTTTTGTTAAACTTAACGCACTGCATTAAAAGATGAAAATGGGGACTTTGCACTGAGGAATGACAACTAATTATAATAGACGATTCTAAAAAAATATCGGTATGTGAGCAATGAAATATATTTTTCATAAAACATGCCTTAAAAATCCATCAAGACAAATACCCAGATGCCGAAGGCGAGTTCTCAAAAAAGTTTTCGAATGTATGACTCGAAAGATGAGTTTAAAAAAAGAAAAAGAGCGTTTTCATTGTTAAAGTCTCAGAACCATCCGAGGACATCGACAACTCTATTTCACTTTACCATAGCTACATCATTTGTCTTAGTGATCAGTGCCATCAATTGGTAAAGGTCCTTGCTTTCAACCTACTGTCTGCCTAAATTTCATCTTTATGACTGTCCAAACACCTTCCTTTCAAATTTTAGTGCTTCTTATTTACTGCCACGCGACAAACACAATTAATATTACAATATTGGATTTTTTTTTAGTTGAAGAGAAGAAATTACAGTGCTTTTAATGCAAAAATTTAGGTGACAGTCCAAACACCTTCCTTGCAAAAATTTAGTGCTTCTTATTTACTGCCACGCGACAAACACAATTAATATTACAATATTGGATTTTTTTTTAGTTGAAGAGAAGAAATTACAGTTCTTTTAATGCACTCAAGTTAAGACAGAAAAACAGACACATCTGACTGAATTCTGATAATTCTGAATTCTCAGATTTCTGTTACTAGAGGAGAAATGATACCCGTAGTCAGGTGGAGTGGCAACAGATTCTGGTTTATTATTGTGTTAAAGCTTTAATTTTTTGCTGCAGCACTCTTGACATCACCAGATCATTTCAACTACTTTAAAAAGTTTAGTTTTCTTTACAACGGAAGGAGTGAGTTTCAGTTGTTACAAGTTTAGGATACGTGATCACGAACAACAGATAGTGCAGAGTTTGAGCTCTTTAATGGAAGAAATGTTATAAAAGAGTAAAAATAGGAGGAATATTCCTTTCCATATAGGTGGAAAAAATACTATTTGTAAAACGTTTCAAAGGATATGTTGTTGAAGGATATTTTCATGAAGTAACACAAAATTCGATAGTTTTTAGTCATCTGTTGAAAAAAAACCTAGAGAAGAACAAATATGGCGTTTATAAAAGAAATTCTGGTAAGATTGGCAGTCAAACCCAAACTTTTTTGTCATCCAAAAAGATATCATACTTACTAAGCTGCTCTGTTTTAAGGAAGTTTGATGTTTGTTTGACTTCGGGAATTATTCCCCATTTTCTTTATATCTACGTATTACGATACTGATATAACAGTTTTTTATTCCAACGATTCTTGTTTCTTTTACCTTCCTTTTATCACATATTTATATAACTATAGACTGCTAATTCTTTTTTAACTGTCGGTCAAGACTGTAATGATCCACTGGTGGTACAAAGGCTCGCACGCAGATCTAATCTTGAGAAAGGCGCTCTGACTGTTCAGATACCCCGGTGTTTCAAAGAAGTCTTATTTTAGTTCCTTATTATCTTAGGAGAATACGAAAGTGAGTTAAGAGAAATGGGTGAAAAAAGTATTAAAACAATCACCATAAATAACTTACAATTTAACGCAATTCACGACTTTCAGAAGCAGAGTCGGAGAACACCTATTCACTAAACTGAGGCAGACCAAAAAAACCTTGGCTGCCTTGGCTTACTGCGGAGTTCAATTCTACTCCAGAGAAACTGAATTTGCATACGGAATTCGGGAACTGATATCAGTTGTCAGTTATTTATATATGGTGAATAGTTAAAGGTTTTTCCTTAGACTTATCTCATTAATTTTTGGTGCTACATTTACTATTAACGAGAAATCTTTAACTTAATTAGGAATCAACAAGGCATCTCAGGCAACAAAATATTTGTTTATATATGCCCGACTAAACTAATTTAAGGAAAAAAATTGAAAACTATTAAGTGAAACTTTTTCACAACTCCCTTACGACATAATTAAAAGACTGTAACTAAAAAAAATTGCAGTATATATTAGCAGTGGCTGCAAGAAACACACTTGACTGAGTGCTCGAACTTTTGTGTTTCTTCCCAACCCTCGTCATCCCCGAGGTCTCACACTTTCCTCCCTTCTTACAAAGAGCGATTCACGGAGTTCTTTATTCTTTTCTATACCTGGAACATCATTAAAGATGATGACATTTCCAAAACTTTTCGATCATTACAAAGAATCTCTCCGAGCCTCGATTATTTCCCCCGCTGAGATGCAGCACAGAAAAAAAAGTAACCCGGAATGACTCTTTCAGCCTAGATACATCTTGCTAATATGGTCTGTAATGATTATTTCTCCCTCTCATTTTATTATTTATACTTTGAGATTACTTCCTCAAAAAAGTGTAAACTGTAGGATTCTTCATATGTCTGAGTTTCTGAGTTTAACGTCCAAGAGAAAGCTTTGCGTAAATAAAGTACTTCTAATTTGTTTTCTTTTATCCTAAAGCTTCCCAGATCGCTACAATAACGTCTCAGTGATGATCACGTGATGAGGGGGAAAGTTGTTTACAATACTTATCGGAATATTACGTTTACTTAATCGCTTTTCATATTAAACAATAAAATATCCTGATATGGAATCAGATATCCCTTTCTAAGGTGTTTCTCAAATAAGAACGGTATATATATATATATATATATATATATATATATATATATATATATATATATATATATATATATATATATATATATATATATATACAGTATACGCTCGTTAATTCGAACTCAAAGGTTCTTAGAAAAAAGTTCGAATTATCCGATGTTAAGAGAAAATATATAACTTTAAAAGTGTATCACTGAAGAAGAAAAATCTCCTAGTATGTATAACCCCAGAAAATATATTATACTATGTTATCTAAAATTAAACATATTAAAAAGCAATACAGATTTATCTTAATCAAAAAATGAAGCAGAAGATATGCATCAGAAAGTAAACTTTAATTAAAAATATGAATTACACTTTTGGGAACAACTGTAAAATGGATGTTTGGATTTGTTTATGATGCCTACATTGTTCAGCCAGCTTCTCGATTTGAAGTAAACATTTCAATTCGTTTTTAGAGGAAGGTTCCATCTGAATAAATGCTTTCAGAGTTTTATAGAGTTCATTATAACTTGATCATTAGGACGCTTAAGAGTCTCTGCATTCTCATCTGATTTCGATAAGGTCTCTTCTATTTCATCTTCTCGGATAGTTTTTATTATGTCATCATCGCTCAGTTTCCACAGACTTCAACTTCGTCATCTATCCTTACATGATCAGAAAATGTAATGTTATCACCGTTAAATTTTTTGAATTCAGGAAAATCTGTATCAATATCGTCACATTCTTCGATAGGATTGTTCTCTTCGGCGTGCATGAAGTTAGCATGACGAAACCAATTACTAATTGTGCTTTCTTTAACATCATTGCATGCGGCGTATAGATCATTTATAGCTGCACCAGAGTAATGTCGTAATTTTCCCCACAACCTAAACGAAAATACAATAGCCACTAACGTTTAGTGGAAATGCAATAGTCTAGGAATGCAGGCATGAACCTCTTTACACAGAAAAGAAATACAGATAATTTTGACACACAAAATAATAAATACAGCGTGTATTTTCTCCGTTAAACGAGGAAAAAGAAATTTAATTTGTCAAAATTTTGTTCGAATTAACCGAAGTGATAAAAATTTAGTTCGAATTAATGAGATATTTTTAACATTAATGCCAATACAAGTTTTTTGGGGCCTTTGGATTAGTTCGAATTAACCGAAAGTTCGAATTAACCGAGTTCGAATTAACGAGCGTCTACTGTATATATATATATATATATATGTGTGTGTGTGTGTGTGTGTGTGTGTGTGTGTGTGTGTGTGTGTGTGTGTATGTGTGTGTGTATGTGTGTGTGTATAAATATATATATATATCCTTTTTTTTTTCTTTTGGAGACACTTGTAACCTACGATTCTAATTTCAGGACCTCGTAAATTTGCAAATTCTCTTTATACTATTGCAATTATTGGTAGCTATAACTGCCCGTTTAGCTCAAACAGTGTTAGAAAACGCTAAATTTTGAGATAAATGTTAGATATTTCGAATTAGAATAATTTAAAAATTAAAGCAAAAAATAAACGATAACTACATGAACTTTCAGCACATAAATTTTGAAAACTCACAATCAGTACGACATCGTGTGATTCAAATTTAACTATGATTTGCGTACCCCACGGATTTTCAGTGGAGAAGCAAACAGTTCTCAGATGGAAAAAGAGAAAATGACTATTGAACCAATTGCTCAATTTTCCCGTTGATTAACAGGAAAAATGTTTCTCTCTTCTTAAAAAGTGTTTCCAAATCGTTTTTTCTTCTTAGAGTAATCAATAAAACACTTAAAATTTATTACGTCTAGTTGTTTATAACTGTGAGATAAAATAAAAGTAAATTGAAAAATTTGCATTTCTCCCAAGTAAACAAGCTATAATTAAGGGTGCATCTCAAAATCTCCTTCAATTTCTAAGACTGCCCACATGATATAGTCGTTAGCGACAAGAGTTTCTACGGAGTGAGCTCAGATTCGAATCACCACGATGGCATGGACGTTCTAATGCTGTGCTCCCATAATTAAGAAATCAACAAATTGAGAACTGTGCGAAGATCGAAAATACGTTAGAGAAAAAATATTTAACTCAAATAAAAGAAGGATTATTTTTAAATATCTTCGTCACATACGGAATGTTTTTACTTCTCATATGTTTTATTCTAATACATTACAAATTGCTTCAATAATTTACCTAGCAGTTATAGAAAATATTCAAATCCTGTTATACGGAACAATTTTCTTATGGGACACATTGGATTGTTAATGATACTAAGAATCAATCAGACTGATTACATAATAAAGTCTAAAAAATATAAACTGATTCAAATAAATCTATTATTACTTCCTTAACCAGTGAAGATGCTTCTACGCTTTAATAATTCTTAGGTAAAAAATTGTGTGTTTATGAACATATTAAAGAAATTTTTTTTTCATGCGGTGGAGAGGGGCTGCCTAAAAAAGTCTCACTTAGAAAATATGTCAAAGATTTACGAGATAGCGAGAAAGTGCTTTCCAAACAAAATAAATAATTAAAATACACAGGGAAACATTTAAAAAAAATTGAATTTCTCCTTTTAAACATGAAGAAATTTTCAAAATGTACATAATTCGATCCTACACGTCGTAGTCCAAAACTCGCATTTTCTTGTGATGAACTGGTTCGTAATCGCTTTCGTCACCTGAAAATATTAGATTAGATTTATTTTTTGTTACCGTGCAGTCGGTGATAAGTTTTTGCGACGATGGTCGTTTGATCATCTGCTTGTAAATGTCGCGACAGCCAGATATACACGATCGAAGCTCTTTTTGGAATTTCAAACTTCCTTCGGAACTGTCATCAACTTTAAGAAAATGCTTTTCCAATTTGTTGCAAAGCTGGATCCCTGCATATATTCTATCCGCTGTCATAGAATCCAGTTCTTCTTGTCCGTCTTCATGATCTGCTTATTAATAATGCCACTATCATTTACGGTTTCGTCCTTAAAGCTGCTATGTACTAACCCTATTGGATTCCCTCACCTCAATGTTAACCTATGGAGAAAATTTATCCACGGATTGCCGACTTGGATTCAAAGATTTTTTTAAAAAAAATTGTACTCCGTCATAGAGAAAGGAATTTTACATTTGTGTACATTTTTCGTTTTTAAAAAAATGCAACTAATATTTTAAAATTTAAATTATTCGGGGAAAAATCTGGTATAGTGTGTTTTAAACGCTCATAAATTCCTTCGGTGGAAGAAATTTATAAAATGAATCCTGTAGCTCTTTGCAGAAAAGTTCAGGCTTTCTGACAATACCAATTTTATTTGATTATCAGCATTTATGTACCTGTAAATAGTTGACAAAAATATATTTTAAATAGAAAATTTGGGGACAGCGCTTAACCCCCCTATAGAGAGAGCCATTACAATCCCTCAAAATGTCATTCCTAAGGGGGGTGGAATTCTCGAACTATCAACTGGACTCCTCCCACCACAAGAGTCTGCAAGAAGAGGAAAAGGGAAATACGGTTTTTTTCTTAGTACATAGCAGCCTTAATCACTTCGATTAGATCATTTTTGCTGAAAATGTCAAACCCTTGGCTGATGCAATACGTATGAAAATGGCTGATGCAATATGCACATACACACTGATAGAAAAAAAGTGATGCCAACACCGTTGGGATTGATCTAACCTCGCGGCGAACTTACATATGGCGAACAGAATATCTCAATACATATTCATATACCGCACAAAAAACAAATCGCACAAAAAAATCGGATAAAAAAAGACCGTACAAAAACTGGTTTGACTGTAATCATTAAAGTTATGCTACTGTAAAATGGCTTGACGAAATCAGCTAATTAACGCAACGTAACAATAATCGATCCCCGTTGCCTTCCCTAGTGGTCTAGATCCCAATCATACCTTCTCCCACAGTTTCAACTAACAAAGTAACACTGAAAAAGAAATATCAAATGAGCATTCTCAACATTTTTATTTTCTTTTTGCATTTTTTCCCCCTCAGCCCAGTCTCTTGCGGTCTCCACTCAAAGCGAACAGATTAAACGAGAGAACTTCCTTAACTCAAAACTTCTGGAAATAGTCATCAGCACGGACCACAATGAGAACTGCTTCGACTGAATGAACTCCAGTGGAAAAGGAACACCCCAGGGGTGATGATCGGGGGTTGCGAAACACAAAGCGTCATCTGTCCTCTCCGCCAGAAATTTTTTTATTTGTCATTATTTTTTTATATGTACGTCGTTCAGCTATGAGTAATAGGAGTTTTTGCACTTAAGGGTAACGGTTCCGTGTCTTACGCTTTTGATATTGTATACGGGGTTTTGTCCTAATAGTGCCTTCGTTTTTAAAAAAAGTAGGTTTTTTTTGGGGGGGGGGAAATTACATTTGAATAATGTGTAACAGAAATATTTTCAGTAAATTTTAAATGTGCGTGACTTCTATAGAGTGTAAAGAAATATAGAGGAAAGTTGCAGTTTTAAAAAAGGCTGGTATCAGTAGCACACTGTAAAGAACTATCTTTACATAAATGTGATGCAACTGATAAAAGAAAACAGAACGGCGGCATGTATACTTATATATACACACAGACACACACACTTACTGTTAGATCATTAGCTCTTAAGCCTAACACCATAGTGGGGTTTACAGGCAAAATATGTTTCATTAACTCTTATATCCTTTTCAATCGCCACTACATGAATAAATGAAAAAAACACACAATATTTCTGAATAGATAGTACGAAATATGGTACACACAAGTAATAGTATTTAAAATAAGATGAATGATAATCCAAGTTAAAATCATCACTGTTTTAATTTCACACACGTACACACACACACACACACACACACACACACCAAAAAAAAAAAGGCTGAACAGAACATAAAACTAGCTTTTTTCGCAACTAATGCCTTATAAACTTTTGAAAGTAAACGTCGAGCTGGCCGCCGTACATCATGAGATCAGGTTCATTGTTGGAGGTTTTAGAAACAACTAAGCGTTCAATTTATACGTAACGTAAATACATTCATACATAGAATATATATATATATATATATATATATATATATATATATATATATATATATATATCTATATCTATATATATATATATATATATATATATATATATATTTATATATATATATATATATATATATATATATATATATATATATATATTTATATATATATATATATATATATTTATATATATATATATATATATATATATATATATATATATATATATATGTGTGTATATATTTATTTATATTTATATATATATATATATATATATTTATATATATATATATATATATATATATATATATATATATATATATATATATATATATATATATATATATATATATATATATATATCTGTGGCTTGGTACAAGAAGTCAGTTTTCTCCAAGATGACTTTGTTTGCTTACGTCTCTTTAAAAAACATTATTTTCAATGTAAGAAGTACCCAAGTCTATACAATGGTTTAGAAAACACTTTTAAAACATCGGACCAATTTGGGTACTTCTTACATTGAAAATAATATTTTTTTAAAGAGATATAAGCAAACAAAGTCCTCTTGGAGAAAACCTACTTAGGTACTTCTTGTACCAAGCCATATATATATATATATATATATATATATATATATATATATATATATATATATATATATACACTCACGAAAACACCTGCGTAAGTATTTTTTTTTTAAATTTGTGGTCGCCGTGTTATATTTGAATGTTTATTATACAATTATCTCTCTTGGATAATACATATCCACAAAAGCAATAAGTCATCTGTATGATGTGATTGGAAGGACATTCCATATACCCTCAACTAACTCATTCCAACATAGCTACCACTCCTAAAAAAACGACTTTCAAAAATAACGCACATAACTTCTCAACAGATAAAATTACCCGCATCCCGTGATCTGTCTTTGTCATACTGCGAAACATGTAGCATTGGACGTCCTGTCATACTCTCTTTAGCTTACGAGGCCGCTCTCACATAACACACCCACCCACCCTTACCCTGAAAAATACTTGTTTGATGTTGTTAACACGAATTTTACAAGTCAACTCTGGTAAACCCCTCCACCATATCTTGCACGATTTTTTTTGAAGCTCCCTCCTCCCCCCTTAGGGTGTCACAGATGACAAAATTCGCTAGACGGTCGGGGGGAGGCTTTGGAAGATTAAGGGTATTACAAATGAATCTTGACGTTCATTTTCGTGTTAAGTACTTAAGAGCGGTATTAGGGCGTCAGGTCTTTCTTTGGTGAAGTTTTCTTGAGAGAGCATGTGCATGGATGATCAGAGTCACCATATTTTCTGTAAGACAGTTAAAAAAAAGTATGTATTTTAAAACGGCCTGGAGCCAGAAATATGATTCTACGCATGTTCCACTACATGCAATTCCTAAAAAGGATGATCATCTAAACAACAAAAGGATGCATAAATGCAATATACAGGGTTCCCATGTATGTCCGTTACACCTCCTTAACTTCTAAACTGTGACAGACTAGGTCATAAAGTTGGTGTCTAGGTATAGTAAAAAGGCTATGCGCTACTCATGAGACAACTTACAACGCCATCTATCGGCAAATTTTGGAATTAGCGTTTTTATCTCAAAAACTGTACGAGATACGGGAAAAAGTCAATACAAAGTTGACCAGCATCATCGATTTAGTAAGAAAAGAAACCATGAGCACATTAATACTTAAAACAGAATGTAGAAAATGAACATTTGTTTGGTCACGATTTCGAAAACTGTCATGTCATAAGGAGTGGAAGAAATAACTGAGACACTTCCTTATCTTCAGGATAATTTATTTATGTTTAGTCACAAGACAGGCTGGTATTTAGTCCGTGAGGTGGCCTTTTCGATCTTCGCTCGTGTTTCACGCCGCCTTAGTGTTGAAAATCATGACCAAACAAATGCTCCTTTTTTACATTCTGTTTTGAGTATTAATGTACGCAAGGTATCTTTTCTTACTAAATCGATGATGCTGAACAACTTTGTAATTGACTTTTTTCCCGAATCTTGTACCGTTTTTGAGATAAAGACGCTAATTCAAAAATTTTCCGATGGCGTTGCAAGTTGTCTCATCGAGTAGCGCATAGCCTTTTTACTATACCTAGACACCAACTTTATGGTCTAAGCTGTCACCGTTTAGAAGTTAAGGGAGGAGGGGATGTAACGGATATAGGTGGGAACCGTGTACACCAATAATTATGCTGGCGTAACATTTCCCCTGTTATTATATTATTTGATCTCCAAGATTATGTACTGATCCAGACTATGCATTCGAGGCTGCTTTGGGAATTATCCGAGCATAGTTAAAAGAAAAAGTTAGAAAATGAGTCTATTAGTCCGAAAGGAAGACAAGATCGCTTGCGAACAAAACAGTTTAATAGTTTTTAACAGAAAAAAATTTGCATTTATGCAGGAACTTTTAATTTAGTAGTTCGCAGACAGTGATAACTCTCAAGGAAAAAATATACCTAGACACCAACTCTATGGCTTAATCTGTCACCGTCTAGAAGTTAAGGGAGGTGTAACGGATATAGGTTGGAACCCTGTATATAAAACTTAATTGCTTAATAAATTTTATAAAACTAAAATACCTTCCCGCTCTACATGCTACCTTTTTCAGGAAATTACGCAGTCCCCTACCCTCACTAACAGCATAATGTAGAAACATGTTTTACAAGTAATTTAGAGCAGTATATTGTAAAGTCTGGTGAAGGGAAAAGGATTAAGGCAAAATTATTTGCAAGTATCTTGATCAACGAGGCTCGTATCCTGATACTAACTATTTGTAACTGTCTTGATTAACAGAACTGCATTCTAGGAGATCGTCGCACTTACTGACTACCTGCATCTACTTTGGTCGATACAACTCACATGCAGGGATATCCAAACTCTAACAAACTGTTTACAACTATCAAGGCCAGCCATACGCCACCCTTTTTTTTACTCTCGGGCCACAGGAATATGTTTGCTACGTTACGCGGGCCGCAACACAGTACCAGGGCTACCCAGAGACTTTACGGTGCCTGGGACAAACTTCTGTTGAGGCCCCCAAGAAAAATAAAAAAATGTAAAGAGACGAAAACACACATTCAAATTAAGTTACCCATGCTTAAAATTTTATTACATGAATGATTAACATAATTATTATATTTCATTGCACTGTTCTCTTGTTATATTCTCCAATAAATATGACGTCTTCCATCCACAGAGCTTTTTTGCTATCTATTTTAGTAGTTTGTACTGTCTTCGATCTATTACAGAGAATGTAATTTTATAGCAGTTAGGACTAAACAGTTATATTTTGCATTAAAACTAAATCACGTATGTTTCAGAAGACTATTTTGGAGTTAGAGAAATCTAATTAATCGAATAATTATTTTTATGTTTTTTGGGGTCCCTTTTTTCAGGAGATTGTTTTGAATTTTGAAGTACGGAACAAGTTTCAGAAAAACTTTTTTGGATGAAATCTAATAAATTAATTTTTAAAAATTTTTTGGGGGCTCCTCCGGCTGTTAGGGGCCTGGGGCAAAGTGCCCCCAACTGCCGGTATAAATATATATATATATATATATATATATATAAAATATACATATAAATATGTATATAAAATTATATAAATAAATATAGCCGCCCTCTCTGGGCGGTCCTGCACAATACACTATATATACAGTCGAACCCCGTTATAACGAACTTCAAGGGACCAAAAGTTTCGTTCGCTTTATCCTGTTGTTCGCTATATCCGAACCGTTAAGAAAAATGCCAGAGTTCACAAAATGTATAACCCATTAGTTGCAATGTGAATTCAATAATGATGTATCAAAAATGATAAAATCTATTAAAAATGATCATTAACGAATTAAATCGACTAAAATCGATTACATTAAACTGACACAATGCAAAACGTGTATTCATGTTTTGTTCTTTCTAGAATTCTTTTTATATATTAAGCAATTTTTGATTTTTTTTCACACATTTTTTGATTGCTTGTATTAAAAATTACTTTGTATAAATTAGAAATTATTTTATCATTTATTTTTTCTCTTTGATTTTGAGATTTTTCAACCCAAATTTTTATAAATTATAATCATTTCAAATAAATTCTTTTGAAAATATGTAATCGATAATATCGGGAATATAATATCAATATTCCGATATTATCAGAAATCAAATGTCGATATTATAATATTTAATATCGAAGGGAAAATATCGAAATTTTGATAATATCGATATCAATATCCCATTTCTAGTTGTATGGTGGTTGGCATCCCAAGTTACCGCCTAGGCTCGATGTTTCTGTGCTGTATCCTCTCAGCAATATTAGTTTCTTACTAGGTGTTGCTATAGTGGAGGAAAACTCCGTGTTTGTGTATGATAAGTATTTGCTGCATAGGAATCTTGAACAATATAGCAAGTAATCTAGGACGTCACAGTTATAAACCCTGTGCCAACAGCTTGCCCAATTTGGCTCACCATTTAATCAGCATGTTTTCATATGTGTATGAACTCCGACGATATGACGGGCCGCATTCGAATCCTTTGAGCGTGACAGTAATTAAAAAAATTATCTAATTTAAAGTCTGTGACTCTAAACTAGTTGGAATAAAAAGGGAACGTTCGAGCATATTTGAAAGGAAGCAAAGCAACAAAAAAAAGTGTCATCAAAAACACATGAGTTTAGACCAGTGATCTCCAAATTTTTTTGACCGCGTACCCTTATGACGAAAATAATCATAAATTGTACCCCCCTAATTATATATATATATATATATATATATATATATATATATATCGGAAAAATATGGCTTGATTCCCTCTGTTAATGCAATTCAAAGGTCTGGTTCAAGTTATAATTTATTTCTATATATAGTTTACGAAATGTGGAGTACTCTCTAGAATTTTCTGCGTATCCTACTTTGGAGACCCCTGGTTTAGACAACACGAACTTACTTGCTGGAATTCCAATTCTCAAATTATGAATTACACGAATAGATAAAAACTTTTAATGAAACTATATGTGAATAACCCTTCATTCCGATCCATTATAACAAAATGAACTTGGAGCTCTTCATAACTCTTCTATGAATCGTGAACAAGTTATAGAGTATAGCTCACTTCTACCCAGACTTGGGTGTATATAATTTGAAGTGGCACTCTAAATGAATTTGATACAAACACAGTTTATACATGAAACAATGTTTATTGAATTCGTTGCACATATAGAATTTGCTTTTACAGCAATAAGAATACGTACTACTTGTACGGAATATATATTAACATTCAATAGAAATACACTTTGCAAATACTCACAAACTAGCAGAGAGTCAAACCAGCAGTACTGCCACGTAAACTTTGGGCCCCCTAAGCACTAGCGTAGGATAGCATCTGGAGCTGCTTTCCTCGTAGCTCCCTTAACTCGCTTATCTATCAACCTTAACAACCTTTTTTCACCCTCTGTATTAATCAAGCTGCTTGGTATTTATACCAAGAGCGTATGCCGAAATTAGCATATCTCAAGCAGCTTCTTTAATTCATTCACTCAAAAGTTCGATTCTTGGGAATCGAATCTTGTGTATACCTTACAAAGTAAAAGGTTCTCCAGCGTTATCTACTGTGGAATACAATTTGAAATAATATTGACAACACAATCTATACATGTTCACGTGCGGGAAAGTATTTCAAGGTCCACGCGGGTTATTTCTATCAGCTTCGTGTGAAATAGTATTTTCCAAGGTGAAACTACAACAAGAAAATATTTTACCGCTTTTGTAAAGTCTTAGCCGCAATCGGACAACCATCAATTACAAGTTCATTTATTTTTGCCTCCAGGGGGGAAAACAAGAAGCTAACAGAGTGAAAGGAAGCTTCAGCTACTGAAAGCGTTTTGTAAATCCTCCGTGGCAGCTTATAAGTGCATGGAATTTGAAAAAGAAAATCAGTCACTTTCCCATGACGAACCCCTCCCCCCCAAAAATTTTCTTCAAAAAGTCGCAAAAATCCCCACATTATGAATAATTCCCCAAACCTTGATCTTTGCGTGTCCTCTAGAACCTACGGATTGATAAGGGGAGGGAAGGGGGCGTCGGGAAAATGAGATGATATGGTTATGTAGGAAGGAGGAGAGGGGGTTGAGATACGCCCGCGCTAATGGCACTTTTTAAGCACTAGGACGCGTAAACACGTGCGCCATTTCGTGTCTTCGACGCATGATTTATGGCACGTGGGCCTCTAGGGGCGCTGAGGGCTCCATACGCTCTGTTTTTTTTTTCGGTGTTCACGACATTCTAACGTCGACTCTCTCCCATCCGTGTCAATCAGGAGCGTCCCTGAGAGAGTCGGAAATTAGCATTAGAGAGTGAGAAGAAATGGAAGCGACAAACCATACTCTCTGACATTTTGGGCCACAGAATATTGAGCACACCGGGTTTAAAGATGGACAGAACCTGAAACAAAATATCAGTCCATTGTCTTGTGACTGTCTAAGCTAAAGATCACGGTATCTAAACGTTGCTCTCGCAGTTTTGACTAAATGCATGTGCTAATGTTTCTGTGGTTTGGTCTAGAAAACTCTTCATAGAAAATACATTGCCACCTTAGCAGGATTCGATTCAATAAAATGTTTTGTATTTTCAGCAGGATTAAATCACCATTTTTATTCTCTACATTTTTCTCTGACTATGAACTATCCCGTAAGTGCAATCATACATTCCAAAGAAACAATATGGATATTCAGTTGTTGTCTATCACTGCAGGTTGACATATTTTTTATTTTACAATTTCTTCATAAATCTTTTAATATATATATATATATATATATATATATATATATATATATATACCGGGTGGCCATAATTAAACTGACAGTGCTCAAAGTGTTCTGTAGCGCGATCTGTTTGCGAGAATGACGCCACATTTTGTAGGAAGATTAAACAAGACGGGGGACGAAGGATTCCGCGAAAAAATAAATTAGTTCCAAAAGTCACCGATAGGGGAATATTTGGCGCTGTGTAATAGAAAATAGAGTGTTAACAAATGCAATCGCTTATCATGGTCGCATATCATCGCTTATCAAAGTCAATCGCTTATCATGGTCGGGGTACAGTAACTCCTGTACACGGCTGATCTTGTACGGATAGAAGTTGATAATCTTTCGTAAGATTTTCCATACCGTACTGTAAGGCATATCCATATTCCGAGCTAAACTGCTGGCAACTGCTTCGATTGCATCCTGTGGTACAGGTTTTCGTCCTCTGCCTGACTGAACCTTCAGAGAACCTGTTTTCTCAAACGTCGCAACCATTGCTTTTAGCCCATTAACTGACACAGGACCGTTACCTTTGCGCATTTTTTTGTGCGTTCTAAAAGCACGAAGAGCGGCTGACGCGTTGCACTGGTTGAGGTAAAAGAATTTGACCAGTAACGCACGCTCGACTAAAGAAGGAGACATTGCACATAAACTTTCAATCCGATTGATTCGAAACGTAACACATTGCCTTTTAAAACCCAAGCAGCTGGCACTGTGCCAATGGATGTAACGTGAAATTTGAATAAAGAACTTCTTCTTCTGCTCAGCGTACGTGATATTGCAGATCACGAGACTTTATCTTTGTTTATGTAGATTTTACGCTTTTTTAAAAGTGTTGCCATATTGCACTTGAACTAAATAAGAAAATGTGCATAATAAAAGGTAATTTTATTCCGTATTAATTTGCATTTGTTAACACTATTTTCTATTACACAGCGCCAAATATTCCTCTAGCGGTGACTTTTGGAACTAATTTATTTTTTCGCGGAATCCTTCGTCCCCCGTCTTGTTTAATCTTCCTACAAAATGTGGCGTCATTCTCGCAAACAGATCGCGCTACAGAACACTGTGAGCACTGTCAGTTTAATTATGGCCACCCGGTATATATATATATATATATATATATATATATATATATATATATATATATATATATATATATATATATATATATATATATATATATATATATATATATATATATATATATATATATATATATATATCCTCCATTCCTAAGGAAAAGGTAAATATCCCTTTTTTCTAATCAATGTCACAGAATATGGTATCCGCACGCAAATCGTATACCTTAAGTATTGCTGAGATTAGCATTCAAACGATTATTATGCATCCGATTTCGTACAGGTGTTTAAACTAACGGATTTTATCTCCTACAATAATTTCTTGCAACGAAGATTAAATCTAACCTTATATCACAAAATCAAAATATTTCATTGAGCTCAAAACCGGTTTAATGTCTACAGAGGAAAATTCGCGTACATGAGTTATAAAACTAATTGTTTAAATATTGCCTGTACGGCTACTATTTTTAGTATATCTCTTTACACATTAAACATGATAGAGTCCAACATATCCATCCAACTGAAGGATAGGGAGCTGCAGAATATCCATTTACACAGCGACAATTATTTTAATACATCGGTTTTTGGGATAACAATGTTACCATTAGACGAATCCCCCTCAAAACCAGATTTCAAGTACAGGTAACCCTCCTATAACACGGTAGATAGGTTCCTAGAAAATGCCTTGTTCTGTGAAACCGTGTTATACCAGACCAAGAGCCAGTACAAAAAGGGGGGCTACGTTCAGAAAACTTGTTAAAAACAAGCTTTTTTTTAAAATTCCATATAAACAACTTAATAAATTTCTTCCTCATCACTGCTCAATACAATCAAAGGAGAACATTTTTTCGGTTGAACGATACCATCTTCACTTTCAGAACCTTTTTCTTCATTTAGATTTTTTGCACCTTCTATCCTCTAAAAAATCTGTAATTTTGGTTTGTTTGCTGGTTCTTACAAGGTCATTGTATATTTCACGGTATGGAGATGGACAATTTTGCAGCTCCCTTTTGAATTTTCGGTTTCTTTCAGCGGAAGGGTTTGCATTCAAGAAAAATGATTCAAGATTTTCAGCTAAGCTTAGGCCGTCTTGTAATTTTATAGAGTTATTAATGAATAAATTATAATTTGTTTATACATTTTCATGTAAAGCCACTGATAGTTCCTTATTCCTTCCAGTCATTATTTTAAGGTAATTTAGTTTTTAAATGTGTTAAACAAAAATCATGTTATCTAGGGCTGTAAAAGTGCAGTGTTTTACAAAGGGTTCCGAATTTTTTTTTCGTGTTAGAGCGAAACCGTGTTACAGGTTGCAGTGTTATACGAGGGTTTTCGCAATTTATCCTATCGTGTTGGAGCGAAACCGTGTTATAAGATGCCGTGCTGTAGGAGGGCTACCTGTAGAAGGAATATATGACCTAAGAAGGTTGCTGTTGTTGTTGCTAAGCCCCCCCCCCCTGGACTAGGAAATACTATACCAGGTCCACGAGGCCATGTCATGTGAACAAAAGGAAGGCAGCAGTATCTTGATCTTCTGCAAGAATGCTGGCGGGGATACAGAAACAGTCCACAATGCGGGAAGGATTCGCAGGAGCAGCAGAACAGGAACAAGGAGGAAAGACCTTAGTAGAGTTCTCGAAGCGTGTACTTTTTGTATGGCCACTTCGAAGACGAGCCAGAATTGTAAGAATGCATGTATACAGATTTAACAGACTGTATACAGACTGTATGCGTACCTAAGAATGTATATATACAAACAACTGACTAGGGGGAGAAAAATAAAATTAAAAATATTCTCTGAAATGAGTTAACATCCGTTCGATATTGCTGTCATTTTTCTTGTCTTAAACATAACCTGCTAAACGCAGAATAAATAAATTTTAGACGTTGCCTAAAGGCAATAAATCGAGAATAATTCGACACATATACCAAATGTAGGGGTTTATTATGTAATGCATAAGATTACGTCGTCCCGGACGGTCAGTCCACCCGACAAGTGTCAAACTGGAGACCGGGCTGCGTAGCAAGAGCCTGTATACTCAGCTGAAGGTTGATTTCCCCTGTTCGGTGATGTTTCATATGGGCCTGGGCGCCGGACGGACAGTACAAATCTGCCGACTAATTGGGGCAACCCGGGGCCCTGGGTTTATTATGTAAAGATAGATAGTTCTTACGAATCCAGAAGCCAGAGATTTAGGTTCGTCCTTGAAATGGACTCTTCATCATGGCACAGCTGCTGGAGGCGAAAAATTTCCAAAAGAGGAATTTCTCTGATATTTTATAGGTGACTGACAAGATGTATGCTCGGCCAACGCACATCGGAAAGAACCAAAAGATTTCCTCGGTTTGTGGAGAAAAATTAGATAGAAGTTGATTGAGCTGCATAGAACACGCCAAAGATTGAGAGACCACTTGTGCAAGGATGGACATTCGCCTATCTGTGATAGCTCAGCGGGATATTTGTTCGCCATTAAGGAGGTCCCGATTGCGATTCCAAGCTTGTTATGATCCCGTGATTGATTTGAAACTTCAAACTGTTTCACTCTGATGTAATAAGCCGATGGGGCGAGGACTTACTTGTGGTGCAAATTAATATTTAGTCATTGGCAGTAAAGTCTTCAGATGTAGATATCCAAAGAGTATGCCGTCATTGAATCACACTAAAACAATTTCGAAAAACTAACCCGAGAAAGCACAAGGAACCTTAGCATTGGCTCCTCACTTTCGCAGCTTTTTAATAGTTCGGAATGGTTTGTAGTCCTTCTATCTAAGTGTTAAAACTGTTGACAGTCTGATAGTTGTGTTCTTTAAGGTTAACTGACTGTTTTGAAAGCTATTCATAGCAGCTTAAGGAAACTGTCGTAAGATATAAGCAGTAAACGTTACATTGGCATTAAAACAATTCAAGGACACAAAAATTGTTCTAGTAAAAAGTAGAGCAAAACAAAATAGAATGAGATTGAAAAATTCTTCAAAACTGATATATTTCGAACATCAATAAAATGGTCTAATGATTAAGATTGGGAGAACCATAGACAGAGCATTTTTTCGCGACCCTTCTCGGCCCTAGTTTTCAAAAGGATGAAGTAAAATTATTGCCCTTCTCTCGAAATGAGAATTTATACAAATATATAAAAAAAACAATTCATTAACTGACTGTTAATATTTCATTTAAATTAAGTATACATTACAGCAATCATACATTAATGAGTTTTAAATAAAAAATAGTTATTCCAAAATTTTAAATAAAGACATATTTTAAAGTATTGTTTTGCAATTTAATAGGAGAATACAATGAAATGACAATGCTTACGAGTGGACCAAAAGTACTATTTATTGCTCTGACATTTTGTACAATTGCACCTTGAAAATGCAAGGGTGGTTAAGGCTGACCAATTGTGAAATTCTGCCTTGAATTGAAATTCATTAAAACTAAACTTTGCTAGTCCAAAAACACTACTATAAGTTAATTAAATCCAAAAGGCTGCTGCTTCTCTTTTTCTTTCCCGACATGACCTTAGTATCATTGAGATCAAGTTTTCAAATTTTATCTAGGTTAACAACTTAAAAGATTATATTAAAAATAAATAATTTTTAAATGACTTTAGGATATAATTGTTGGATGAAAAGGTTGAGCTTCTAAAAACTTAGGCACAAGTCTTATAAGATCTAGGCGGTAATCAAGGAGCATATATCCATGAGGTTCTGTAGTGAGAGATTCGAGCAGTACGCCATTTTGGAAAGTCCAGTAGTTGGTGAGGCATTAATTTTTTTTAATTATCCTATTTTATTCTATGAAGTTTGATATGATAGGAAGACAAGCATAAATGTTCATAAAATAATCTGAAAATATCAGACCCCTGACACACTTCCCTGAATTATAGCAATCAATGAAATATTTAACACTACACCATTGTGGCCTTAAATGGCTTCCACTCAGTCCGGCTCTACCTCATGCAAACAAATTCTCTGAGGTTACTCACACGAGCCACAGAGGTTTTGCAACGAGCACTTACCACATCGTTACCCCAAGAGTCGCTCGTTCGGGGCCCTGTACTTTAACACCCGTCGTGTTATCGCCAAAATAATGCCGTGTTACCGGAGACCGTGCATTTGTTCGGTTCAGAAATCGGGGGTCTCTTGTTGCTGAATTAACTTGAAGAGAGAGGGTGGCGGAGGATCTCATCTTCGAATTTTTGTCCTGTCTGGGTCTGTTGGGTTTTAATCGAAAGGAAGATGGATTATCTCTGTGGTTTGGGTTTTATATTAATGACATGTTAAAGATTTTTCATGTTAAAGAGCCCGTTTAAATTTTGTTTGAAGTGAAAGAGTGAGTTTTATTGAATACGAAAGTGCGGCTGCAAAAATGATGCAATTACGTGCTCGATTACAGAAAATTTTTTAGTGCTGGTAATGGCATTGTCGATGATTGCATTTAGCTACACATTTTGCTTTCTCCAAGAAAGCATTATGATGGTGTAAAACAAGTGAATATCTCAGCCTCAAAATATTGGGGATAGTTTTTAGGTCAATAGATGATTCCCCTAATACGGCCTCAGAAAAAACTATTATTTAAAAAGAAGGAATAACTCCCTGCATTTATGCCAGTGTATCATAGAGGAAACATCTTAAAATTATGCACTATGGGAAATGAAACAAATCAGATTTTGAGCTATTTAAGAATGCAAAAGAGCGACAATTAGTACAATTTTTTTATTAGGTAACCTCTAACGGTGAACTCGTGCTGTGAAATTACGTTACAGTAACAAAATTCATAACACTATTGGTCATGCTATTCTATTTTTCCCGCTATTGAAAAGTGAACATTAGGGGTTACAATTTTATTTAAATTTGTAAATGTACCGATGGCAAAAATACACTCGGGTGTTATGTTGATTCCTCAAACGATCATCAGGTCGTTTTTTTTTTTTACCTAAAGGCAATTTTCTTTTCTAATATCTTAATTTTTAATCGGAGTTTCTTTGAATTTCTTCATTTTTACTATGTTAGAAATTTGTTATGAACAGTAAAATTTTAGAAAATTAGGATAAATAATTCTCTAGTAAGTCTTTGATGGAGGCGTCGAGCCAGTGATCTGAGGGTTGCGGGTTCGATGCCGGTTGCTGACAAAATCCACCATCGTGTTCACTAATGGTGGCCGGTGCACGTAACGACAGATTTGTCGTGCATGTAACGTATTGTAATGACAGATTTGTCGTGGCTGCAATGTCATCCAAGTTCTCAAATTTACTTCTGGAGGTGCGGGGTCAAGTGTTCCGGTCTCGTCACTTGACTCGGTTCTAAATTACGGGACCGGCTTGTAGGGAGTAATGCTGGCCACCTATACGGTGCCCTCTTAAATGAATGGCCAGCAGTCTCACCCTCTACTGAGAACAAATGACGTCATAGCCAATCTTCCGGGCATTTGCAATAAATAAATAAATAAATAAATAAATAAAATAATTTTCCCTGTAATGTAGAGCCCCCTTTATTTGTCCCTCTCGTCAGTTTTAATCCATACTTGAAAGTCAACGATTTTAGTCTAAAATTTTTCAACTGCTGCTGTTTGTTCAGCGATTTTTTTTTGTAAAGGTGGATATAGAATGGTTACAGTGCATAGAAGCTAGAATACACCTAATGATATTTTCTTATATTATTTTTTTCGATATTATGATGTTGTTGTTGCTTCTAATGCACCCTGGACAAAAGTACACTTGACCAAGCCCATATGGGTTAGCGGTCTGAGGGGTGCGGCTCCAGTTTATAATGGCACCACAAGTTTTGGAGTCCAATTTAGCCAGGTGCTACCTTAATTTTGACCGAGTACCTCACGGGCAACATCTGGGGAGATCGTACCCTCTCCCAGCATCTCTGGCGTCACAGAGGGACTTTTCAGTCTACGGATTTAACGTGTCCATATCCATTCGATCCGAGCACCTTCAGCATCGAAAGCCGACACACTACCCCTAGGCTACCTTAGACCCTTCGATGCCTCTTGCTTTATTAAATGAAATAGACGTAAGACAACTTAAAATTTAGACTATATGAAAACACACACACTGTAGCTGTTTTCGTGCATCGTTCCTTTGCGAAAATGTTAAGTAATCGTTACACTAGAAGGAAATTGTTTTAGATTCTATCTTTATTGCTTCAATAAGATCCCTTTTGTATTCAAAACTGCAGTATTTTATTAAAATTTTTAATTTTTGTATCCCGTTATTCCCTGGTATTTTCTGCATTTTCAATTGAAAAGAGGTTGGATTTATCTGTTTTTGTATACTTCTCTATATAGCACAATGTAATTTTATGCCCTATGTTCTGCAACACTTATCCCCCGTGTTTACTACTTTTATATTTGTTGCTGCTGTGAAACAAAAAAAAAGGGTAAGAATCAGTGTCAAAAATACGTCATACTGCTGTATAAGCAATTCAGGGAAATCAAATTTATCTATAATAATATATAGAAATTTTAATTTTTGCAGCTTCTTAATTCCAATATGAGTCAAACGTTTGTTTTATACAGAGATAATTAATTCTGCAGTGGCGTTGTTAATAAGCGCCATTCGCCATGGCTAACTGAGAATAAAGTTTACTGAGAATGATTACTGAGAATAAAGCCGTTTTGTCAGTAATTTCGTTAAATCTGCTATGAATAGAGTGGGGTCGTGATAATAGAAAATGAACTCAGGTGACACTGATATTCTCGGGTTGTGAGAGCATAACATTGTTTTAATAATACGTCATATTTTCGGAGGAAGTGAAGGTCGAAAGTGTGTTCTTCGGGCTCAGTTCAATTTTATTCTTCACATTAAATGGTATGTAAGTCCCTTATGTGGAAATTTAGTCCACTAATGTTCAAAAATTGTAGCGAAATTCCCTTTGATGGAGATGTTGTTCCACTAGAAGATACAAATAATTTATCATTGTATTAATCAACATGATTTTTGACGAAATAACATAGCATATACAAACGAAAATATTCAAGTTGGGATGTCTAAAGTGGTAAAATCTGAGCGGCAAAATAAACCACTGGAGGTGAAAATTTGTTTGACTTCCAGTAAATCTACTGCTGATAGTTCAACTTAGTTTTTTTTTTTTTTTACGTAGGATTACGTTCCTTCATAACGGTCCTCCGGAAAGCAAAATTTCAGCGTCACGAGTTATAATTTTGGCAGCGCGCCAAAACCAGTCTGTATCGTTTGGGCAAGCAAAAACAGTTAAACAGAAAAGTACCAAAATGAGTCAAAATTTTGACATATTATATATATATACTAGCCGCTGCGCGACCAGCATGGTCGCTTTTAGTTTCATATTTTCTTTTGCAAAACAACTCAATGGAAAGTAGCATATGTAAGGACTGTTACCATTACCTTTCATCATAAATATACGTTATTAAGGGGTATTCTCCATCAGGCTGATTCAAAAACATCGTGATTAAAAAATATGAATTTCCATTACTTCAGAACAGAGTTAAAGATAAGACTGAGAAACCAAACACCAATGATTTTAAAAATTACATCCCTCTCTGTATGTACTATTTTTCAATATTAAGATATCTTCACTTTATCATTACATCAAATAAGAAATTGTTGGGAAAAAATTTTTCACTTAAACAACGGAATAATAATTCAGCAAGTATTAAAATATAGTGTGGATTACATCACTCTCTGCACGTACTATTGTTCACAATTCAGAAATCTATACTTAATCATATCAAACAATAAATTGTTGGGAAAATTTCTTCGCTTATAAAATGGAGTAAAAATTCAGCAAGTACTGAAAAAAGTGTAGAAATTAATTATTACTGTCTGTCGGTTGCTATGCCGGTGATGGTTAAGCCTAACCTGGCGATAATTTATGCTCTCTCTTTAACGTTCTCTTAATGAATTATTTATTCTTCGCTTTCTTTCTTGAGACTGTTCCCAATTTTCACTTGATCGTGCAGCTCGCTTTCGAGCATTTCTGATTTCAGTGCGTAAACCCATGTTGACACGCGGTTGCAAATTGCGCCGCCAATGTTTACATCTGATTGTTGCAGCCGTTGCCATTCGGAGTGTAGAAATATCGTCGATTTTTGTGCCGCATACCTACGCGTTTTATATATATAGATAGTATATATATATATATATATATATATATATATATATATATATATATATATATATATATATATATATATATATAACACATACATACATATGAGGCGGTGAAAGGCAAAGTGGTGTAAGTCAGTAAGTCAAGTGGTATAAGTCGAAAGCGTTTACTGTAAAATCTAAAAAATTCCACTATAGATTGAACAAATTATAATTCATAATAATTATTATAATATTGCAAATAATAATTATTTGCAATTCCACTATAAATTGAACATGGGGATTACATTTTCGCCCTCAAATAAAAAAAAGTTTAAAATGTGATTTACATCACTTTGCCTTTCATCGCCTCATATATTCATACAAAAGAGGTAAGCAACAATAAGTAATCCTATGTTAATAACCCGCGGTAGTTTCGTTAGAAGAGACTACCTGAATTGTTTGTTTTTTCCTATTTACTCTTTGAAATTTTCGACGTGAACTTGTATTTGTCGATAATAATTTTAAGAAATACCAAAATTGCCTCAATTTCAAAAGGTTGTTTCAGTGGATTTCACCCCCCCCCCTTTCGTGCTTTAATTTGAAAGAATTTTGGAGACGCATAAAATTATTCAATTTTTTTTTAAATCTAAAGATAGTTATCTTATGCCACCCTTTACTGAATGCTCAGGGAGGACAATGACGGAAGCCAATGAATTGATATTCATTTCAATCTCACTAAGAACAAAAAGGTAAGAAAGCCAGCATAACCTTTTTCCGACACATCTCTCTCAGTTGTGACATCCTAGAAAGGCTTTTAATCAATAAAATGACAAAGAAATGCAATCTAAGCACGCTCTTTCGGAGCAATAGATCGGAAAGTCGGCCACACACACAAGCAACCACAGCGGCGATCTCCATCTGGGTTAGAGAGAGGGATGGAGGTTGAGTCCCAGGAGAACGGTATTTCCTTATACCACCTGCAAAGTCAACAAAACCAGACCTCTTTACTCCCGATCTGAAGAGGTGCGCTCTTACGAGGTGGTCCGCTGGGCTCAGGGTCGAGTGGGTCCGTTTTTTAGAGTGGGCAGGGACACGACTTCAGACTGGGGCACCTGCTGTTTTGATTTTACGAGTGGTTTTGATATGGTAATGCGAGGGCGTCGGAGAGTCGGAACTGGTGAATATTGCATGTGAATAGCTGTGTAGGAGATCGGCGGCCGCGCTGATATGAAAATGGGAGAAGCAATTGATTTTTTAATTCAATTTCGGAATGTTGTTATGTGCTCTCCGCGTAGCTGTTAAAAGGAGGTATTTATTTAAGATGTTGACAGATTGAAATGTGACGGGTTAAAAATTCAGCTTTAGATGGACACGCCTGTTCTCACGATATCAGCGTATGCAGAAAAGGATGTAATTTGCAGAAACTGAGAGGATTTTAAGATTTGTGTTGTGTATGTAATTTGTATGAAGGTTGGAAATATTTTACCTTATTTTAATTTAGAACTAATCGACTTTTGTTTTGTATAGTTCTATCATAAAAGTTTAGTATTCTATGTCTCGTGAGATGCTTTTAAAAAATAAACTAATTATACATACATACATACATACATACATACATATATATATATATATATATATATATATATATATATATATATATATATATATATATATATATATATATATATATATATTTATATATATATATAGTTAGTTACAAAAGTTATCAGTTGATGCCGTTAGGCTATTAACCTAATGCATACAGTCCAACTCCGTTAAAGCCAAGAAATTTATTATATCTTACATATTTGCTTGCACTACAATAGATGTGGCAACAATGTTTCAAGACTATGGATTTTTAGAAAAGCTGTACTATAAGAGAAGCAACAATGTATATGTGGCAATCAGGAAATTCTGGCATAGGAAGCCCTTTAATACGTGTACTGTTTGTCCCCTGCACGAAATGTGAGAAAAGTTTGAATTAACATGCCATCTTGACGTTTTCCCAGATGGAAGGCCGAAAACAAAATCTCAGCCCAAATTCTGCTATGTTCTTTTTATAGGATACCTTCATTATATGCTCCATCTTTTTAAGGTAAACATATGATGAACGAAGCAACATTTTTATTAGATTATGTTATGATGCGGTAGGATAATTAGTGCGTACTTTTACACAATTATGCAACAATTATAAATATAGTTTCACTAATAAACAAACTCAGTGCTCACGAAAAGTATGATAAACATCAGTTTCGTACATTGGTAAACCCTCCAGACATGAATATCTTACATGGCATCCACGGTATCATACACGAGGAAAAAAATAGCTTCCTGATGTCAACATATCCAAACACTTCTACTTCGTTTTCCTATCCGAGTAAACAAGCGTAGACTCCTCGCCTTCCGATTCGTTTTGAATATTTATAAAACATACATAAACTGTATTACAAGTCGCGACTCGGAGCTAATAAATACGTCGAAACCTCATTACGAAAGCAGCGCAACATCGACATTTTTGGAGGAGTGATCACTCCCTCAGCCGCCCAAGGATGTCAGGCCGTGATACGAAAGACAACAAACATTCGTAACTGCATTTCTGAACTATTGCAACGTTCCTTTTTTTTCCAGAGTTGCCAACGGTATTATAAGAAATCCGTACCGTTGCCACTCGAATCAAGCATAATCTTCGTCTCATATGCAGATGGCTTTTCCTGTTTCGTCCTTAATCTTATTTCTAGGTAGCGCGGATCGTAATGGCAACAGTCGGGATGGTGGGAGCTCAGTGCAGGAGACAGTGATGTAAGTCATGTATTCAATGATGGAGCATCAATAGCCTTTCTAACACTTTTTAAAATTAATTTTAAAGTTTTTACATTAGCACTTTCAAGTGTTTAACTTTTCTTTACTTTGAGAATTAGACTGTGTTTCATTTTCCCCAATGATTAATATGTTTGAAAGGTAAGCAAAAAAATCAATCAATCAAACAAGCCAAAAAAAAAAGATACCTTTCATCGTACATCATAAGGTATTTCAAACCCCCGCTAAACATACCATCCCCCCCATTTCTACAAAAAGTCGGATAAGACTTTTGATACTCTTCCAGGATCTGACAAATAGGCTTTAACATATCTGACACCTCTGGAAGGTCTTATCTGGTCAGCTTTCTCAGGTGAAATCTTCTTTATCTTCTTGCCGGATTTGACCAATGGGAAATTCTAATGCAAATTTCGAGGAAAATTTCCAGTCCTATCTCAGCATAAACCCTTGAACGATTTTATCTCCATCTCATCATCAGGTTTCTTTCTTCTTAACATCAAATATAACTCTTAGTGGGTTCAGTCTGCTGAGACCTTTAATAACTTTTCTATGAAATGAAGTTTTTGCGGTACACAAAAAATTGTCTTAATTTACGTCAAAGTGCCACGCTTCGTCTAATTCAGCTAAACTCACATGAAAGATCGACTAATTTCGCCTTCTTAGGTGCTGACGAGTTCCAGCTGATAGGAGAAGGAGTAACTTTTTGCTGTCACAAGATACATTCCTTCTAGTAATCCCACGTATTACGCATACATAATGAATGAAGTTCACTCATGCGAGTAATACATAAAACAAACTATACTAATTTAACACTTATTCTAAGTTTAAAACAGCTATAAATTCACCCACAAGCTGCAACATCACCAGCCAGGCAGATTAGAAGAATTTTTTTATATTTTTATTACGGGCCATGAAGCGTTAACATATCTAATAAGCAGTTCCAAACAGCGACAAAAATATTTCACTTCCCTAACCATCTTTATCAACTGTCACGAAATATCTCCTAATTAGCGGTAAGTTTAACATCAGCTTGTTTTCTTTTCACGTGTTTCCTCCCCTCCCCTCTCATGGCTTGTTTTCAGTTTGTTTCATTTTTGTTTTTTTATTCCACACACTGTTTAGCCCCGACTGCTGTGATTTAAATGATCATTATTTCAGAAAAACAGTAGTTTTCATTTCATTTACTCATACCGGGGCTGTTGTTGATGCTGAAAGATGCTTAGAAGATTGAAATGTTTTTGTTTTTAATTGCTGTGGGCGACGGCTTAAATTATTTGGGAATTAAGTTTCATATCGTGGGGGCTTACTTTTCTTTATATATATATATATATATATATATATATATATATATATATATATATATATATATATATATATATATATATATATATATATATATGTGTGTGTGTGTGTGGGGGGGGGCTTGGTACAAGAAGTGCCTAAGTTAGTTTTCTCCAAGATGAAAAAATATTTAAAAAAATATTATTTTCAATGTAAGAAGTACCCAAGTCTGTACAATGGTTTAGAAAACACTATTAAAGCATCGAACAGACTTGGGTACTTCTTACATTGAAAATAATATTTGTTTTAAGTATTTTTTCATCTTGGAGAAAACTGACTTAGGCACTTCTTGTACCAAGTCACAGATATATATATATATATATATATATATATATATATATACTATTAGCTATTAGGCATAACACTGTTGCTGAGTACAGAGAAAAATATTTCAGTCATTCGTATATCGTCTCGGTAGCCACATACTGTACGTCAGAATATTAAAAGAAAAAGAAAAAAAGAAAACAAGCGAAAACACTATGACATTGCCAATCCAGATCACTAAAACTACTGAAACAAAGCATGAAAGAGTCTACTAATGAATCCAAAGAAGATACTTAGCCCACGTACCCCATTGCTGTGGAGGAATCGTGCGCAGTAGTCTAGCTGCCGAATTACCCGCATTTTATCAGGCTTTCATTTTAACCTGTCATGCTCATTTATCACTCTACAGTAGCATTTCCTTAATTGAACGCAATACCTTCGCTTCGAGAACTTGTTATACCTGTGAGTATTTTATCATGCTGGAACTTAAGATTTCTAACTTTTTGTATTGAGACAACGAAGCTGTGTTATATAACTTGAAATATTCTGTTGGCATAATCGAGCTTAAATTTGGCTTTCTAAATACGTAGAAGTTTCAGCCTCATAAGCGTATGATGACTCTCTCTCCCTACAATGACACTTAATCTATTTTCCTTCACTTCAGGCGACAATGGACCATGAAAAACTTTTTTTTTATTTATTAACCAGTTGTTGTGAAATTTTGTATAATTATACGGTGTTGTTTAGAGATGGAAATTCTAAATAAATAAAAAAAATCAGAATGTAATTAATTAAGATATTAAATAAAATCAGTTTGTTAATTACTCTATTTAAAAATGCTCCATGCGCATTAATTTTTGTCTCAGATATCTAATTTTCTCTCTTAAGCTAGCTTCATATAGTTATAATAAAAGTTAGTAGCAATATTTGATTTACAGTCATATTTATAAAAACTAGAAAAGAAATCGATAAAAATAGGTTTTATGCAAAATTTTATAAAAAAAATGTTTTTATTGTAAAAATTTTAAGTTGTTTTAAAATAGTATAATGAATTGATTACTAAGTTTTATTCTAACATATATAAATAATCATTTTATGAAATTTTATGAAAATTCAAGAAAAATTATGACGCATGAAACATTTTGAACTTACCGAAACGACATTAAAACTTGTTTTGAGAAAATGGAATTTAAAGTCTCAATTTGACTAACATTTCCAATGTTTACGTTTGGAAAAATTACTTATAACTCGGTTAATAATGATCGGATCAACATACTTTTTTAAATTTAAAGCTGGGGAGTTGCAAAATCATTTTCTGAAAGAAAAAAAAAATCGTTTTGGGGACATATTTTTGTCAATCTGTAGGTCCATGGTCGCCTTAAAATACAATTTACAATCCAGGGAAACGAAATCAAAACAATCAGCGTTTTTGGACGCAGGAATCCCAGCTCTGAGCAAAGGTCCTGATTTTCACTAATAAGCCAAAAATTCTCAGGATCGTGAGTGGAACTACTAAGGACCCATAACCTCTACTCAAAATCACATAATTTGTTAAAGTACCAATATATTGACTCTTTTTTTCCCCAACATTTTCCACTGCACATTTTTTGTTCGCTTATTATGGCAGGGCGGTCTAATCTAGGAATCAAACCCAGTTTTTCAGCCGGCTTCCCAAACCATTACACCTTTAAACCTTCACGTGATCTCTAATTATCACTAAGTTCTTGAATTCCCCCCCCCCCCCCTCCCCAGACCTCAAACGCCCACACTTAACACCGCTAAAAAAACTCATTTACACCACTTTGCCTCTCATTTCGGCCCACCCTATCAGTGCAGATACACTTTGCATATTTTTTTGTCCCCGATTCGCGAGAGAGAGAGAGAGAGAGAGAGAGGCACGCATACACACGTCCTCCTCTCTCTCTCTCTCTCTCAATCAGGATATTCCAAGCCGGAAACTGAATCACACGAAGGGAAAATTTCCATCCCCTCCTTCCCTTTTTATTTATTTTTTTCTTCCCTTCATCTCATTCTGTAGATCTGATTTGTCGCGATTGCTTTGACACACTGGTGACAAGATTCGAGAAACCCTATTTGGGTTTTGCGGCGACTGGCTAATTGGGAGCGGGTAAGACAGCGCCGTGTGTACGTAAGCTGCTTCGTTGTGTTAATCCTGGTACAAGATTAGCCTAAATAGGGTGGAGATAAAATTAGTGACTGGTATTACATACATGCGGTGATGGACAACATAATTTTTTTTTTTTTATGGAATGGGTATTGTATGGGATATATATGAGAAAATTTTATTTTAAAACTGTGCAATATACAATAGGTTTTTTTTTTTGATACCTTGTAAATTGTCCTATATCAACTTTCCCAAGGAAAACGATGAATAAATTTACTTTTTTTTTTTGAGGTTATGGTGGACATTACAAAGCAATTTTTGAAATTTTTACCTCAGAGATATGAAATTTTGCATACATATTCATTAAAATATAACTATATCAAACACCTTATAAAATTTATAAATAATTCAAATTCTTTTAATATTTTAAAAATTGAAATTTTTATTATGTTTTTTAAAATGCTTGAGATCCAATTTTTAACCTCCCCCATTAATTTTGCATTTATATTGCTTATAAATACATTTTGAACAGAGTTATGTATTACTTTGTACTTCCGTTGAATAGTTAATTTTTAGTAAATATTTTTATGCTTGTACTCTGAATTTTCGAGAAATTTTTGTACTTTTCTACACCTAAGTTAAGCTTTGATAATCTTAATGATGTCGAAACCAGAAATGGATACATAACTTTATTTTTGTGTATTAGAGGAGTCTTTGCTATAAATTTTATAAAATTTCGTCAAAAATTATGACGCAAGGAGCATTTCAAAGACAAGCAAATCTGGAAATTACGTATTTTGAGGAAAAGCCATTTAAAAGATATTTTTTACCTTTAATATTTACTTTTCTAAAGCCACCAAGTTTTCATTTTAATTTTCATTACATATTTTAAATGCATTTTATTCCAATATTTACATATTTTAAAAATATTAATGCACCCAAAAAAATTCAAATTTTTGTTCGATTTTTGGTAATTTGAAAGTCTACCATCCCCTAAATAATTTAATGTTTGGGGAAAACCCAGGATCACTAAAGAAGGATAGCTCACGAAAAGAATTACTGTGATGTTGATAATCTGAGATATATATCCAAATATTTTGAAATATTTTCCAATTTATGGTTCTAAGACAGAGGTGAGCAGACATTTTCAACCGCGACCCACTGCCTAAGGGGGTCCAGGACACAAAATTGTTCGAATTTTCGAAAAAAAATTTATTGCATTAAAAACTTGTGTGTTCTTTTACGCTTAAAATGATTTTAAATCATGTTTCTATCTTAATTAGAACAGGAGAAATTATTATTTTTTTTGCAACATTCTAATAGTAGCCAATCGTTCTATAAACCTCTAAGTGCGTTTTTCTGCATGATGGTTTTTTTTACCCATTTCTCGTTTTTGAATTGTTATAAGTCAAGAACCGTTAGAGATAGATGATTGAAACTTGTAACAAGTCTTTTTCAATTATTTTACTTTAATTTTGATTCAGAAAATTTGAAAAAAATATTTACTTTTGAAAATATGATTTTTTAAAAATAAGTTACATAATTTTTTTTGTAATTTTTAATCTAAATATTTTTAATTTTTTTAAAAATTAGTATTTTAAGAAATGTTGAATCAAAATTAAAACTTATGTATTTCTGATTAATTAAATGAAAAAAAATTTGAAATTCGACAAATAATATTTTGAGTTATAACGATTTTAAATTACCCCTTTTTTTAAATTTTAAATTTAAAAATTTTTTAAAAACTTTTTGAGAAGTTTTATGATGTGATTTTGTTTACAAATTATATGGTTAACATCACAAAAAATAATTCAAATTTTAACTCAATAAATAAAATTTTTTTAAAAATGTGTCCCGGACACCTTAAGGGGGACACATTTAAATTAAAATTTTGAAATTTTTTGTGTTGGTTAACCATATAATTTGTAAACAAAATCACATCATAAATCTTGTCATAAAGTTTTTAAGCCTTTTAAAATTTAAATTTTTTTAAAGTGGGGTAATTTAAAATCGTTATAAATCGAAATATTATATGTCGAATTTCAAAATTTTTCATTTAATTAAACAGAAATATGTGTTTTAATTTTAATTCAGCGTTTTTTAAAATATTAATTTGAAAAGTAATTAAAATATTTAGAGTAAATATTTAAAAAAATTAAATAAATAATGGTGTAACTTATTTTTTAAAAATCATATTTTGAGAATTAAATATTTTTCAAATTTGCTGAACTATAATTAAATTAAAACAATTGAAAAATATATGTTCCAAGTTTGAACCATTTATATTTAACGTTTCTTGACTTATAGCAATTTAAAGACGGGAAGTGGTGAAAAGCCATCATGCAGGAAAACGCATTTACAGGTTTAATCAAAAATTGGCTGCCATTAGAATGTTGGAAAAAAAAAAAAAAATCTTCTGTTCTAACTAAGATAGAAACATGATTTAAATGTCATTTTAAGCGGAAAAGAACACAAAAATTTTTAATACAATTAATTTGGTTTTTCGAAAATTTGTAGAATTTTGTGTCTTGTTAAGGCTACTGTGTATTAACCCTATATTGGACTCTCTCACCTCAGTGTTAACCTATGGAGAAAATTTATCCAAGGATTGCCGACTTGGATTTAAATATATTTTTTTAAAATTGTACTCCTTAATAGAGTAAGAAATTTTACACCTTGGGGCATTTTTCGTTTAAAAAAATGCAAATAGTATTTTTTAATTTAAATTATTGGGGAAAAAATCTGGTATAGTGTGTTTTAAACGCTCATAAATTCCTTTGATGGACGAAATTTATAAAATGAATCTTGTTGCAAGGTGCAGAAAAGTTCAGGCTATCTGAAAATTTTATTTTTATTGGATTATCAGCATTTATATAGCTGTAAATAGTAGAGAAATTTTCTCCGTAGGTTAACACTGAGGTGAGCGAATCCAATAGGGTTAGTTCACAGCAGCTCTAAATGAAAAAAAAAAATCACTCGACCCTAATAAACATTTTTTTTGTGGAAGCAATTTTTTTTTTAATTGAAAAAAAGTTTAAAAAATAGAAAAAAGAAATAAGCAAAGTTTGACAAACTATTTTAAAGATAAATGAACTGTAGAGTTTAGGCAAAGATTTACTTTGCATAATAATGATAAAAAAAGGACTCGCTCCCCTTCTGCACTCTTTTTTTTGCAAATCTCGGGTGACTAAAACTTTATAATTATATATTAATTTGCATTTGTATTTCATTTAAGTAAAAATTAACAAAAATTTAATTTAAAAAATACTAGGATTTGAAAATTATAAGCTTCATATTGAAACATTGAAAATTATAAACTTCATGTATTTGTATAAAAATAAAATACTCCGTTTTTGCAATTTAAAAGTGTGTTAACTTAAGATTCGGATTGGATTATTAGGCCTGGAATGGTTATACGTTAGGATAAAAAAATTGAATCGAAAGCCTTTCTATTTTAGTCAAAAGAAAAAAAATAAATGAATAAACTTTTGCTGCTGGAGTTTTAATTGTTAAGACTGATTGATACTTTGTGAGGTATTGAATCAAAATTAACCCTACTGTGGTTTAAATGAATCGCCGTTTGAAGAAGAAACAATGAGCGGCGCTTTTCTACTAGATGGGAATCCCCATGGATAGCGTACACACGCGACAGTAAGAGGCAAGGTCGGACAGAGGCGAACGGCGAACTAAAAACAATTTAATAAGTAAAGATAGCTTTGCCGTTCAACAGCCGGACATTATCAAGCTTATCGGAGGCGTTTTGAATTTGGCTATCGTTCCAGCGACCTGGTGATAAAGTGAAGACAGAAAAGTTAGTGTTGCGTACGTACAAGCAGTGACGTAACTGAATTCTGGCAGGGTTTCCGTAATATAGCTACCGGGATTAACACGCGCGATAAATAATCCCCCGTTGACTGCTAGCAGTTAAGTACGGTATTTATGTAGTCTAAATAAATAAATAGTAATAAATAGAGTTTAGTGTAGAAAACCTCGTTGCATCTTGTTAATGGTGAGTTTGTTGTTTTAGTATATACTTACCGCAAATTAAGATATTGGAAACAGAGAACTTCACAACCTTATTTAACAATATCATATCATATATTTTGTAACATATAAAGAATATAAATAAATATGTTACAAATATGCAATTATAGAAAATGTGAAGCATATTTTTAAATAAATAATTCAATACGATATACCTTTACTATCTGTGATGCCCCTCAATTTTTTTTCATGACCTCCCTCCGTCCCGACGTTTAGTTTGCGCACTACTGCTCTAAGATATTGCTAGTCTGTGGATGGATGTTTCTCGAGAAGTTTTTATGGTGCAGAGAAAAAATGACGAATGTCATGGATCAGCATTTTAATTTCTCTCTTTTATTCATGAAGGAATTTAAAGAAAATATTCCTTAAAAATGGAATATTTTCAATTTAACTATTTGATAGCTGTTTATAACTGACATACACTTGTCAAAAAGCAAAATGCCATTTATTTATGATTTCCTGAGCAATTAATTAAGGTAATAATTAATTTTTCATAAATAATTTTAATTGAGGATGATCTGGCAAAATCTCTGCAAATCTTTTAATGATGGAGAAGAGAGATTTAAGTGTATATATTTTTATTGATCTATATCTACACGAAGCTCATTTCAAGATACAGTAAAACCTGGTTTATCCGGATCTCCGGATAATCCGGATCAAATTTTTAGACATTATTTTTATTTAATGTTCACATTAGATAATAATTTTTAACTATGATAGCAAGAACATAACTATAAGAATACACCAAATATTCTCTTTTTTATTTGACTCAATGTACAGTTCCTTCATAGATTGTACAATAAATTATGGTAATAAATGCTTTTTGTTGAGTTTAAGAAAGCTTTACCACAATATCACAGGGCGTTGACGTGAATTGACTCACTAGGTATTTGTGATACAAACGAAATGGCAAGCGATGATTTGGTGTAAATGGCTGCTGTAACATATTACCGTGCTTTGGTGTCAAAGCCGACACTCTAGGTAGCGACACACATGTTATGTAAATTGATCAGACAGCTAACTAATTAGAACTTCGTTACACTTAATAACAATTTATTTGGAGTATTCTGGATTAATTTTCTCATGATTAGGTCGTGTTCTTGAACATCTATTACACACAAGTAATTGCCGTTGAAGTTTGCGAACACACGTTGAGGATAGTCCTCTCTGCTGGCTGGATGCACTGTCGCTGCAGATCGTCGGTCGGGCCTTCAGGGAATTAGGCTCTAACGCAGAAGTAGCACTATTTGTAGGAAACGGATTCCGCTCGTCGGAATCGGCTGGATTGAGGCAAACTCAAACTCCACGCGTAGTCGGTAGATCTGTCACAGAGTAAGAGGCGGTTCGTTCCACACACTCTCACTAAAGAAGCTAGCTGCTTCAAAACTAAGGAAGATCGAGCTTTGATCTTTCCACGGCCCTTCTAAGCGAGAAAAAGGTCTCCACACTTCAGAGGTCTGAACCTCAGAATCAGAATCGGGATCAGCCTAGAATCTGGATCAGATTCAGCATCAGAATCAGTCTCCGATTTCTCTAAAAATCTCCTGCGTCACCTTTTAAAACATTTTTCCCTGGCGGGATCTTTAATATCCCTGCTCCTTGAATCTGGGCTCTGATAGGCCCTTCCTTTTGGCCCGTGTGCAAAACGATACCTGTTTTCACTTCGGAATCGCACCGGCGGATCATTACTGTTTCTCGTCAAGACGCGGATCCCCTTTTGTACTTTAATGTCCAACCGCCCAGAAATCGTGGCGACTCGCTGTTGTGTGTCCTTCCCCGCCCGCACGCCGAACGGCTAACTCCTTTGTAAGCCACCCTTCGCTGCGGGGGAAATATTGCATCCTCGAAGTTCGCCGGTGGGGTTGCTTTGTTTCCAGCCGCGGTTAATAAATTTTCTGGGTCTTAAGGAGGGAAAAGTCCCACTGCAAACGACCTTCTGCGAATGTTAGGTACAATAAGCGGGTGCTTAGATGTTGATATGGAAGGCGTCAGTGGGTGGCTGAAAGACAATAATGACGGTGGCTACGGCACTATGACGGAAGAAGAAATTGTAGCGGTATGCACATCTACAGCAGACAGTGAGGAAGAAGATGACGTGGACGAGGAGAAAACGATCACACCGTAACAGCGGACGACACATGTAGATGCTGTTCACCAGTTGACAAACATCATGACGTACTTGGAGCGTCAGCCCGACACCACTCCAGCTGAACTTTTCATGATAAAGCGTTTGCGTGACCTGCTTCATTTAAACACCACATGTGTTTGAAACAGAAAACAGTGGACCAATTCTTTGTTAAGAAATGATATGAAAAGATATTTTTATATTTTTAATGTCTTGTAAACAGTACTATGTAATTTTGTTACAAAACATAGTTTTTTTTATCGCAATAAACGGTAGGTCCGTTTAGTTAAGGATTTTGTTTTGCTTATTACCCGGATTATCTGGATTGCCTATGGTCCCAGTCAGTCCGAATAAACGAGGTTCTACTGTACCATGAAACTCTTGAAATTCCTCGGTCACTGAAAAAAAAGACTCTGGATTTATACATATACTATTACAGATTACATTCTGTCATCTGGACGACTTCAAATTACGGTAAATAGAAAGATAACCATACCATAACTGCGGATTTGAAAGAAGAGAAAAGGGGCTTTCTAAATACGTTCCCATCACAGATTTATGGGAGAAAGATTGTAGGCAAACCACATTTCTCAAAACTTCTTTCTTGTAATTATTTTTATATTAAATAATTGTTTTCCTATGTGACATTAAATAGTTAAAAAATTAGAATTTTTTTTTAAAGAAAAAATAGGGAAAAACATAATTAAGCAAGTTTTGTGATATGTAGGTTATAAAATATTTTACAAAATTTTACATTTTATATTTTTTGTAAAATGCTATAGCTAGAATACCTTGAATGTATTATACATTTTTTAATAAATGTTGACTGACACTTTTCTTGTGATTTTCTTTCGCATTCGAAATTCATGAATGAATAAAGTAAACAGAAACTAAATTTTTTATAACAAGTACATGAATAAGGATATTTAATTAATGTAAAATATTTTTTTAATAAATTTTATAATTATTTTTGTTAATAAATTATATAATTATTATTAACCATTACTTGATAAGATGTATATATAAAAAGAAGAGAACAAGCCAAAGATATAAACTAAAGCATAACCTTCCGAACCTCAGTTGATATTAATATGTGTATGTTAGATGAACCTTAATTTACTGCAGAAACATTTGGTAGGATCTTTCCTCTTCACATCTGAACAACTCCTCGTAGAATTATTCTACAGTGCAATTGCATGTATCTGGATAAATGCAAACTGTTGAATTTATAAGGATATCAGCCGTAAAAGACATACCTCTCGTAACTCCCTTTGCAAGTTTGCATCACCGATCCAGTTGTCTAAATTACTAAAAAATCCTAGCTATGAACTTTATTGCATCAGCCTATGTAGCCTGGAATAAAAATAAGTGATTTATATTAAAGTCTTGAGAATATATTGATTTTAATTCTTTTAGTATTATGACTAAAAGAATTAAAATTAAAACAAATTTCTATTTATAAACTGTTATAATATCTAGGTCAGGAAAAAATAGCGGTTATATAACATCTCAGTTAAATTTCCGACTTCAATGAATGTGTACATAGAAAATCTATTTCAAAGGAAGCAAATTTTCGGCGAAACTTGAATAGCTGATTATTTCCAAACTTTGGCATTTTTTTTTTCTTTTTCGTGGAAAGTAGGTACATGAAAATATCCCACACGTGTTCTGATATAATTTCACAATCTCTAGATTGTCTTAGAATATTTTTTTACTACATTCTGAATGAAACCTTTTTATGTCCATAAAATTTCCTTTAATTTCTTTTAATTATTTTTATTTCCCTTTAAATTAAACTTCCGGGCCCGAGGTAGCCTATCGGTAGCGCGTCTGCTTTCGGTACTGAGGGTGATCAGATCGAATCCCGACAAGCGCCATTAAATACCTCCGTGTCTAGACCGGATATGGGCGCGTTAACTCCGTATACCGGAAAGTCCTTCTATGAGGTCAGTGGGTGGGGAATGTAAGATCCCCCCAGATGTCGCCCCTGGGGTTGCTCGGTTGATATCGGGGTGGCATTTAGCCAAGTCGGACTCCGACCCTTGTGGTGCTATTATAAACCGGAACCGCACTACTCAGCCCGAAGCCTATATGTACCTGTTCTGGAACTTCCAGCCAGGGGGCATTAGGAACAACAACAACAACAAATTAAACTTCCATATCATCGTTAAGGGTCCGTGACACATTAAAAAAAATTACTTATTCAATAAAATTTTGAAATTTTTTGTGATGGTTAACCATATAATTTGTAAACGAAATCACATCATAAAAATTCTCATAAAGTTTTTAAAAAATTTTTAAATTTAAAATTTTTAAAAAAAGTGGGGTAATTTAAAATCGTTATAACTCGAACTATTATTTGTCGAATTTCAAATTTTTTTCATTTAATTAAACAAAAATATATAAGTTTTAATTTCAATTCAGCGTTTCTTAAAATATTAATTTTAAAAAAATTAAAAATATTTAGATTAAAAAATTCAAAATAAATTATGTAACCTATTTTTAAAAAATCATGTTTTCAAAAGTAAATTTTTTTTCAAATTTGCTGAATTAAAATTAAAGTAAAATAACTGAAAAAGACAGGTTCCAAGTTTAAACCATTTATCATCAACGGTTCTTGACTTATAACAGTTTAAAGACGAAAAATGGGGAAAAATTACATTTATAGGTTTAAACAAAGATTGGCTGCTATTAGAATGTTGCAAAATAAAAATTATTAATATCTCATGTTCTAATTAAGCTATAAACATAATTTAAATGTCATTTTAAGCGAAAAAGAACACAAAACCTTTTAATGTAATAATTTTACTCCGAAAATTTCATAAAATTTTGTGTCCTGGACCCCTTTAATAGGATTTATTTGTAAAAGATAAAAGGCAATAAAACATTCTTTTCATTTTGTTACAGGTTTCCTCTCTTGCTACGAATCTTGTACCTAACTATAGAACTTTTCACAGAAAAACGTAATTTATAGGAAAGTTTAAGAAAAGGTTGGCCATAAACTTTTTCTTTATTTGCTAATTTCTGACACTTATGCTTAAATGTTAAAATTGATGACTTGAATATTTCTTTTTAGCAACAAAATTCTGTTATTTTTTTAAGACAGCTGAAAAACATCATTAAGGAAATTTCAAGAGCATTCTGAAGAGTTCATATAAATAGAATGCCATTGCTTAAACTATAGTTAATTTTTATGCTGTTACTTAAGGTCACAGGATGAAGGTTTTGTAAACGCTTTTGGGGGAAAATAATGCCCTTCATTTTAATTTTGTACGCTTTTATACAATGAATATACCATGTTTCAAACCATGCAAAAATGAAAAAGTATGGAAATATCAAGAAGTAAATACAGAAGTAAGTTATCTGAAAGCAGAAAAGCGTGACAAATAACAGAGTTCATATTGTTATGGAAAGTTTTGCCAAATAAATTACTATAAAAAAGAAATAATATGTACTCTCTGGTTACAGTGAGATAATTGTGCATTTAAAAAGGACTTACAAGTTTAACTAGGCAGCCTACATTCTACAATGAGGAAAACCGGAAATCAATTTGAAGCTTATCACAAATGTAACGAGACCAGTGAAATTTTAAAATTCACAGCGGCAGATATTAATGAAACTCACAGAACATGATGACGAATGTAGACTAAAGCCACCACAAAACTACGCACACATACTGTCTAAGTTACATCTCTATATGTGGATAAAAACATGCTGAACTACGAAACAAAAATGAACACAAATAATATATATTTGGTTTTTCACGGCATTTTAAAAGTTAGGTGGGTTTCAAATGATGATCTTTAAGTACAAATTTCAAATTTAGCGAAAACTTATATTTGGAACTCTTTACGTTATTGAGTTTATATTTTTGGATTAATGCATTTGTAAAAATATAATTGAAATGAGGTCAATCCTAAAAATATGAGAAACTAGCGGCACGTCCTGACTTTGTCCGGGTTGAACAAAATCTTATACCAATAAATTTCCAGTTGATAGCCAATAAATTGTAAATCTTTTTTTACCTTAAATGTCCAATAAAAAGCGTACTTCCAAATGTAGCTTTCTTCAATAAACACTTTAACGTTGCCAGTTTCAAAAATCCTTTTTGTATTTATCAATACCTCCTCTACTTGAATTTTAAAAATATTAAACCTTTTCCTTACGGGGTGGGATAGCATATATCCGAAGCACATACTCTCGAAAAATACGGTGTGATGTCGGCAGAGATATAGTCTAGAATTCCACTTCGTTGTGACTTTCCTAACGTCTTTGCCCCCAAAGAACAATTGGGTGAGATTCTGGGAACGGAGGGTGAATCTTGCCGAAAAGGACTGAATAATAATCTTTTGTCGTTCTAGCTAGAGGCTATTTCTTTTATGGCGAGAGACATCAGAAGGGCGGTTCACCCGCGGTTCATCCATTTTCAGCCTTTTGAGAGAAGAAAGAGGCACGGAGTGCCGATGAACTACTATTGAAATTCTTCTTTAATAGTAAGAAAGAAATAAGAAAGCAATTAACCACTCTTTCCCCTGACCCCCCACGCTGAATGTCTCCCACGTAAAATGGGGATAGGAAGTAGATAACATTTTCCCGTTGTAAAGAGCGATTTCGAAAAATGGACCCATAAGCTAAAGGGTGTTGCTATGGTTACTTGACTGCGGTTGACAAAGGAAAATTTGTAAGGTACATTTTAATGTACAAAAGTTGTACATTACCCTCCACATACAAAATCTGCTCTCTCTCTTTATATATTATTATAGAAGTATAGATACACATTAGTATCCCAAAATTAGAATAAGAGAGGAAATAAAAATACAAAAAATAAAAAAGGATTTTAAGTAAAGAATATTTTTAAAATTATTTTAAGCACCTAGAATAATATTCAAAGTAATATTACGTTATTTATTAATTAAAGTTAATTTTACAAAAGAAAGAGGTGTGCTTGAGACCGTAGTTTTATTCAAAAATAAAAAAGATTTTTAAAAAGAATGTTTTTTTAATTATTTTAAGCACTTAAAATAGTATTCAAATTAATATTACGTTAGTTATTAATTAAAGTTAATTTTTTAAAAGAAAGAGTTGTGCTTGAGACCGTAGTTTTATTCAAAAATATATAAAGGATTTTAAGTAAAGAATGTTTTTTTAATTATTTTAAGCACCTAAAATAGTATTAAAATTAATATTACGTTAGTTATTAATTAAAGTTAATTTTTTAAAAGAGAGAAGTTAAGAGATGAAATAAAAATACAAAAGTAAAAAAAGGATTTTAAGTAAAGAATGTTTTTTATAAATAATATTAAATTTTTTTTTCAAATAATATTCCTAAAATAATATTCAAATTAATATTACGTTAGTAAATAATTAAAGTTAATTTTTCAAAAGAAAAGAGAACGGCTAGGTTCAAACCACTATCGTCAGAACAGAAGCCCACCGCGATAGCACCACACTAAGGATCGTTGAAGACTTCGGCACAAAAAGCGGTAGAGGACAGTAGCGGTAACAATGGAGATTGTTAGGATTAAGCCCCTAACTTTATTTCTATGGATCAGATATACATAATATATAGCCTATTTCCATCTGGAATAATGTACCTTTCAAACAGTGAAAGAATTTTTCAAATAGGTGCAGTGGTTCTGGAGATTACCCTCCACGTACAAAATCGCTCTCTCTTTATATATAAGTATAGATTTATAAGAAAGAATAGAAAATAATATAAAAGTAAAAATAAAGTATTAAAGAATCCGTTAAAATTTTAATAGCTTTGTAGAGTACATAATTAAAGTGTGTTTTCAACAGAACTTTTTTTTTCAAATAATGCTGTACTTATTTCTTCAGCAGCGATATTTAAAAAATGACCGTTAAAATCATTGGCAGCATTATATCGAGAAGCATAATTTTAACATTTCAACAATGCAATAAAAGTAATTTAATGTGTGTTAAAATAAAGCTTGCGTTTCAGGTGACTATGATATATACTTTAGATCACCTACTTCAATCATTTTAATAAAATTCTCTTATCTTCACGTCGAAAAAATATGTTTCTAGAACTAAAAATTTAGAAAAGCCAAAGAGAGAACTTTGTAATGTCGTCAAAGACAAGGGCATTCGTCCAAGAATGGAAGGAAGATATGATCACCCCTATAAATGCAAAAGGAAAAGATTTAGGGTGAGTGTCCCAAATATCGCCCCTGTGCCTAATATCGCCTACTCGTGTTTCTAAAGTATGATTCGCACTATGTATGAGAAAATGCATTAACGTCTTAGTTCTGGGTTTGTACTAACAGCGGTGATAGCGACAACACTTTTATCACTGACAACATAAATTTTATGGCGTCTGAAGTTGTTTTGGCTGTTGTCTTCGTAAACTTGGGCTCCAAAGAATCAGAATCCAGTGAATGACCAGGTAGGTGCATCCAAATTCTAATTTTGCTTATACCATTTGAAAGTGTATTAAACAGAGACTTTGCTAGCAGCGCCTTTTAACATGTGATATTAATTTCGCCTGGTAGGCGGTAAGAGGAACAGAGGTAGGCGATATTAGGAACCGTTCTGGAGTTCACTGGAAATTTAAATTTTTCCAATTTAGCTACTTAACTTAAACTGGCACTGGTTTTAGAGCTGGTTGAAAATAAAAAAAAAAGGAAATAGTTCTTAGGGATGCTCTTTGAGTTTCCAGCCTAATCAGAAACTAAAAAGTGATGAAATGTCGAAAAAATTAGAGTAGGCGATATTTGGGACACCTACCTTACTTATGCCTATAGAATAGACATATTCATTTGGACTTTGAAAATTTCAGCATTAAAAATATAACTAGTCAATTATTAAGAACCAGTAGCGGATAATGCATCCCCGAGGCCTGAAACGTTACCCCATTTGAGAAACCCTTTACCTTCAATAAAACCAGATTTTTCCCAGTTATGGAGACCTTAAACGCGTATGTATAGTACACTCATGTGGTAATAGTCTGTTTGAATCTTGTAGAATGAACAAAGGGGATCTTCAGGATTACCAAATGCCAGACATTGAAGTCTATACACAGAAAGTCTCTATAGTTACTCAGCTTTTACCATTACTGCATACCTGAGCAATGGCACATCCTTTTCATGCAAGGTATACATTTATGCTCTTTACTTATATTAGAAAATAAGGCCATCTGTCCAAGAGAATTGTAGTTTCCACCCTGTAGAAGGCCCGGATGTAATGCTACTGCCCTTGAACCTCTCTAATGTTACAGCAGGGAAACGTCTTTGACGCAAGATCAGCCACTTTGCCGGCTCATCATACGCGCCGCTGGGAATGAACAGACAGTTAAAAATTACCCTTGCCTTTAAGAGGAGAAATAAAAGCAGGAGGAAAAAAATAGAGGAACGTGTCGACTCCAAGTGTATGCAAATTCGACTGATGACGCCCCATCCAATCGAATCCCCCCCTCCCGGCCCCAGACGTTTCGGCGAATTTCGCCCGGGTGTAAAAGTATCCCCGTGCCTTAATAAAGATAGATGGAGTGCGGGGGAACGTTAGAAGCGCCCCGATGATAATTAGGCATGATGACCGGAGAAATCAAATCCCGCATTTAGCGTAATTTATCAAGTGGAGGAGTCACCTAGCTGAAGGAAGTGGGATTTCTCTTTCCAAATGTTCGCGGTCTCGGAGATCGGTGGCAACGGCTGCTCCTCTTTCATACGTGATATTGTTTTGAGGGGGCTGGTGTCGGAACGCTGTTCGGTGGAGAGAGGGTGGAAGTCGGAAATTGTGTTATTTTCTTTGAAAACCTGTTTGTGCAAATGCAATATCGAATGAAAGTAGTTGCCTTATATTTCAGCATTTTCTTCTCATACATGCATTTTGTACATTTTACTAATCCATCCATACATAAACATACACTCAGGTGTATGTATATATATATATATATATATATATATATATATATATATATATATATATATATATATATATACAGTAGAATCTCGATCAACCGCTTTTCAAGGGACCAACTTAATTGAATGATAAATGCGGGAACATAACAAAGCAATATGATCGTCGGGACTGGGTGAAATAAATGACACATACGGAAAAACGATGATTCGGAGAACGATTGATCTAGATTCCACTGTGTATGTATAAATGAATAAATAAATATATATATATATATATATATATATAATTCTGTTTGTTTTCTAAACTATCCGGAGCCTTTTATCTGATCTAAAAATATTATATAGTTAATTTATAGGATCTTTCGTAAGATATAGTCAAAAAAATTAAAAATGACAGCAAATAATTATTTTCACTCAAATTCTTGACCTTTTTTTTTGTTTGTTTTCATATTCTATCCCAATATTGCCTTGCAGTTGTTTTCTTAGCATTACATTTTGAATGCTTTGTACTAATTACTGCCTCTGGTCGTGAGATGGCTCGATTTCTGTAGGTTTTTACTTCTTAATTTTTAATCTCTGTATCATTCATAAAGGTATATAAAGTATTCTAATATACGTTTTTATGTTTCAAACTGTTTTTACATCTTTCTTAATGATTAGTTTCATAGTTCACTGTACGAGCCACCAATTTATACATCGATTTAAAATACCACTGGAATTTATTAGTATATCAAGTATACTAATGAATTCCATTTGTAGATTAAATCAATATTTAAATAAATAAATAAATTAATTAAGCGTAAATTAACTCCTAAAAGGCTTCAAAACCTACGGGTTTATGCAGGTGAAAACATAGCAACCACGTTGCACAGAAGAAGCTAGAGTATAGAGAAGTTTACCGTATTAATCTTTCAGGGAATTTTAGATTATTTTATCTAAACAAAGATGTCCCTCTGCGTTGAATAATTAAAACAAAAAGCATGTTATAAAGAAGGAAATCCGAGCTTGCAATGGGAGAATTTCTCAGAAAAGGTGATAACTTTAAGCATTATTTCACAAAAAATATGTGACATAAATTCCATCAGATTAAATAAAAACAATGAAATAACGGTAAAGAATGGAAAGTAACACACTTTTTTAAGATGAAATTTATGATTTGTAATTCCTTGACAAAAGAATCTTCAGATTATAAAAATTTGAGATTGTCTGTGGACTCTAGTTTGAGAAAAATTTTCTATTAATTAATTGGTAGCGTTTTCTAAGATGGTAGGTACTTCATATAAACTGAGGCTCTATTTGTAGAATGTCTTTATTATTGTTATATTGACATTATTAAATATATAATTGTTAATGGGAATAGTATATAAAAATGAACTATTAATCGCAAAAATAAAATTGAAAAATAAGATTCATATTTCATCTCAATAAATATCATGGAAAAAGTATTTTGAATCGTTTACTTAAACAGCAGATACAAATTTACAAAACATTGCGACGAAACTAGTAACCAAAAGGAAGTATAAAATAAAAAAATGAACCATAAATAAATAATTCTTTGTAAGAATAAGATCTTTATTAACCTGCCACAACTACGGAACGGGAGATTTCCAGTTAACCCCAAGAGTCTAAAAATTCATTGAAAAAAAAATGGTAATTAGTTATGATTATCATCTCCCTCCCTCCCCTTGAGAAAAGGATTCTTCTTGCGCCCCTGATATGACCTGAAAAAAAATACCATTTCCTTTTTAAATAGATGAACACTTAATACCTAGAAAAGAGTTACTTCTACTTTTTGTGTATATATTCCGCTTTTGATTGTTTCTGATGCACTTCAGTAATAGACATCTTCTAGAACAGTTCGATTAGAACACATAATACTGACAAGCTGTATATGTAATCAAAAGAAAAGCCGGGAATTTCCTAATGAAGTATTGTTCATCACTTTTATTATGAAACCAAAACTTTTTGGGGGGGGATAGGGGTGTCAAAACTTTTACAACTATCAATCGTAGGTTACAAATATATCTATCTAGGTATCTATCGTAGGTATCTATCATAGGTATCGTAGGAGGTGTAAAGGATTTCAAAACATGAAGTAGTGATACAAGTGATGCTGTTCACTAAAGTCCTTAATTCTAGGGAAATTATGAAGCAAAAAAATCGGAGTTAAACTATTATTTTATTAACCAAACTATGACTTTTACTCATAAAAAAACATTCTAAGATTATTCCAGTATTGAACCTTATGTCTCTACACAACTTTTAGCAAAATTTCCCCACACACTCTATTTTTTTCTTTCGATTATATTGGATATGAAATTGCCTAGTTCGTCAAGCTTTCTGTGACTCTCTCCTTTTCCCTATAAATATAGTCGCAATGCATTCATTTTTGCTGAAAGTTCACTCATCAGTTACGTTCTCATAATTAAGAACAAATGTTTCTTTATAAACGATGTGAAATGTATAACACTGCAGACATTTCGCTTCATTTTCTAGCTAGAAGCTAATCAGGCAGACCATGAAAGCCATTAAGTCAGTTTTAGCATTTAATCAGCATCTGGCAGACTGAAGTGTAGCTGAATATTACCTTAACAATTAAAATACGCTTAGCTGAATAGGCTAATTTGTGCACGATCCCCTAACACAACACCTCGATCCGAAAAAAAAAGTGTACAATTGCATCATTCTTAGCATTCCATCGATCCATCACTCATATCGACAAACTACCTTACACGCGATGGACATCGGCCTAGGTTCCCACCATTTGTCTACACCCACACCAAATGACGTCACCGCAAGTGGTCCTCAGTAGATCGACCTTTTCGATTCTAAAAAAGTGGCATAATGTTAATTTTCTGGATGTAATTATAAGCGGCAGTGTGCCTGTGGTTGGACAATTGTTGCTGGGGGTTGACCACCTCTCTTTGACTAGAGACCCTTCGTGCACTTAGGGTAGTGGGGTTGCGGCTCGTGGAGTTACGATGAAAAGAACCATGAGCTGATTTGAAAATGACGGTGTAGCAGCGACGTATGTTTCTTTAGAAGATATCCTTTGATTTCTGTTTGCGCCTAATATGCGGTTTTGATCCTCCCGAAAAAAAAAATGCTCGAAACTAAACAAATTCAACGACAATGTAAGAGGATTTCTAAGAGAAAATATAAGTATTGTTATTTTTTTCAAATGTTTGTATTTCTTTCATAAGAATGCATGATTATATTTTAATACTAAATCAATATATTTATAAAGTCTACAGCGCGATACTTGTATGACTTGCATAAAAACTTTATAAAGAAATTACTGAATACCCGTGCTTTGCTACGGAGTCCGTTCAAATTAAATACAACGTTCAATATATGCAATTAATGCCCAAAAAATATTTATAAAAAAATCGTACCGGATATTTTTATAGACAAAATAATGTAGAAGAAAATATTCAAATTAAATACAACGGTCAAAGTATGCAATTAATTTGTATGTTTAATATCCATAAAACATACTAATTTGAATGAAATTCTTAAACAACTTCCATCTGAATTAGTCTAGTGGTTACATTTGATATTTTACTATATTTTAATATTTTTTGTCAATTTATTTCGTTGTTATGCACGTGACGCACAATTAATTTAAAGTATCACAAAAAGAAGAAGAAAATTTCATTTTAAAGAAATTTTATAATCTTTCTAGTGATATAAATTTTATAACCCTCAGATTATTATTTTAAATGCAAACTTTAAAGAATGTTACAAAAACAGCTTAAAAATTTAATTAAAAAAATCTAAGAAGAATTTTTCAAAAATCTTTCTTAGTGCACCCCTACACCATAAGAAGAATCGCCATGCAAAATTTCAACCCTCTAGTCCAGCGGTTTGGTCTGTGCGTTATATGTCAGACAGTTACGGAACTGTTATATATATATAGACAATGCTTGTTTTTTTACTGCAGTACTCGTACTGAACACGAGTTCTTGTTTGTAAGTGCCGTTTTCCCTGAACCTAACACTGAATGCAGAGAAAACGGTTCAAAAGGCGTAATAGGAATTTCAAGTTCTTTTTTCGCGGCTCTATGACTTGCAAATTGCATCGAGGAAGGCAGTCTTAGATTTTGAAATATTTTTATTGTACAACTTCTCGAACCAAGTAATTGAATCCCATTTGCTGAATTTATTTATAGGTAATAAATATAGGTATCGAGATAATTATTTGTAATTTTGGATGTATAAAACTAGTAATAATTACGTTAAACAATTGTCACTCTCTAAAACATATCTCTGAAACATATCACCTTCTGGTACATTATTTTTAATATTTGCTTAAATTGAGTCAATGTTGTTTTATGGTTTAATTAAATTTGATTTTTTTCATAGCAAAAACTTTATTTATTTATTTCTAATCTAAGCAAAATATTGGGCCAAAACAACAAACTATTCTTTTGAAACAAACGGAAACAAAAATTGCTTTACGCTTTGCTCAAAATTAAGAAAAAACGCAATATTCCTACTGTTCAAATTAAAAAGTTGCGAGAGAATTTTTGATGAGGTGAAATGTTAAAATATAATTTTAAATCATATAGTAACGTTCTCTTCCATAATGATCACATTGGATGAAAATCTGCCTGGTTTGAGTTTCACATAGTTTCGTCACAGCAATGCACCACGAGGTTAATTTTGTCTTAAAAATTATTTCAAGCTGCTCAAAAAAATGCCACAACTCTCAGAAAATTCGTAAAATGTAAAGCATTTCTGGATGATTTACCCAATATTTATGAATAATATGAGAATTCCTCACAGTATACAGAGATAAAGTCAGAGAGACTAACTTATGTCACTGTAAATATGAGCAAAGAATATTTTGAAAAAAAATTAAAGAACTAAAAAAAATATTTATTAAGAGAGTAATGCATATATTTTTTAACTTAAAAAATAAACTCATTAAGCTTTTACGAGATATCTGACAGATCACAAATTTTCTTCCTTTTTTTTTTACTCTCGGTAATTAAACATCATCATTTAAAAAATAATTTTTAATCTCTAACGAAAAACGTTATTTTAATTATACCTATCATACTATCATTTTTAGGGATGAATATTAAAACTCTATGCAGTAATCAGATAAATATACAGTAAACCCTGGTGATTTTAAAACCAGGGACGAATGCGTTTAGATAACCACAAAATGTATCACAGCTACACTATATTTTCACCCACATTTTTTCACAGCGTGAAGGAAAAGTATACTTAAAACATCGACAAATTTTGGGACGCAGTTGATAGAATTATGATGGTAGAATTATGGGTCGCGCTAAAGGAATCCTCACGGCCTGTCTCGCAAAGTACAGGAAAGGATGGGGACAAATGATCATATAAACGAGTAGAGCGATAAAAATGCAAATAGGATTCTCCACCTGCGAAAATGCAATTTCCATCCCCCTTTGCCTGGCTCCCTTTTGCGTGACTGGGGTGCAGCGGTGCCCTACCAATAACATATCAAGTTACTGAGAGAAACGTAATTACGCTATTTCTGATAGCATTTTGTGCAAGAGGTGGGGGGGGGGGAGAGGTAGTACCCGGGAGATACATTCACGCATGTGTCACGCACACACACGAACCCTGTCACGGCATTTCTATTGGACACGAGACAAACCGCAATGACTTTTGTGATCTGTTTTTTCTATTGATGTGCTTTTTTTCCCATTTTATTTTCTCCCTCTATCCCAGTTACGTTTACCGTTTAAGTGGCGAACGCCTGACTTGTATGACACGCTACTCAGAAGTCACCAAATAATGAAGGGTGTTAGAGGAGGGTCCGGGGGGGAAGGGGGGGGACTGCTTCGGTTGCAGTCAATAATTTATGTGCGAGGGAGTCACTAGTGAAGGCCGAGAATGGGAAGAGGGGGGGGGCGATCTTGATTTGAATAGCTGAAAAATAAAGAGAAGTAATCTCCCACCCCCTTTGCTTTGTTTATTCGCAGTACAATGATTTCTGGGGCAGAAATGAATTTTAAAATTCCCCCGTGAAAGGAAATGTAATTTATTTGAAGCTGGCAACAGGTTTTTGGCTGTGCACAAATTTTGAAGTGAAGGATGAATTAAATTTTATATGTTTAAAAAATACTACAAAATTAACTACTTGATAAAAAGATAACTTGTGGCTAAAAAGGTGTTTTAAAAGTCTCGAAACGCACAAATTTTGTTTTTGAAAAGAGTTTCATTACATCAAAGTAAGATTTACCCAGGGCGCAGTTGGCAAGAACAGCGGGCTAGTAATCCGAAAGTCACTGGTTCGATGCTTGTCGCTGACAAATCCACTGCCGTGTACACTAATGGCGGCTGGTGCACGTAAAATCTGTCGCGGCTGCAATGTCCTCCAAGTTCTCAAAATTACCTCTGGAGTTTCGAGGTCAACTGTTCTGGTCTCGTCACTTGACTCGATTCAAAATTACGGGACTGGTCCTTTGGCCAAGTCGAACTCCGACCCTTGTGGTGCTGGTCAAAACAGGAGCCGCACCTTCATCGCCCATAGCCTTCGGGACTTGATCTGATGTTGCTGTCAGTCAGGTGGCATAAGCAACAACAAAAACAACAAGATTTACCCTTTGAGATGTCATAATCTCACCTTTACTTAATCTTCAAATAATAATTACCTGATCCATATGTTATCATCTCCCTACCTCCTTAACTCTTCCACCTCAGGGTAAAATGATGTCATTTTAAGAAGTAAAAATAAAAGTGCGAAAAGTGACTGGAAAACAGATTCATCAGAACATTGGCAAAGATAAACTATCTCACAATCAGCAGGTTATTGCCAAGCGTGCAAGTTGAATTAAGTTAGTCTTCTTACGTAGTCGTACTTACGTAATCCAGTACGTCGTAAAGTTTTTAATGTAGCGATGAGAGGTGATTTTCTTGAAGGCTGAAAAGTACCTGTTCTTTGTGCTGATGATAGGTCAATATCGTTGAGTACAATACTTGTATTTGTACATTTAACAAAACGAATATAGAGATGCTTTTGTAGTTCTATCAATGAGTTTAGACCAACGTGAGTAGTTTGACAAATTGACGTCAGTCAAGTTCCTGTATGTTTTTCAGACAACCACATTCTTTGTAAACTGGATCAAGTTTTCATGATTAGGGACTGAAGAACGTTTTAAGATTTTTCATGATGTGACGTCATTTACATAATCGATTCACAGTCAACCCACGGTTGAAAAATTGGTGCTGCTAAAACATTTTTAGACTTTACGCTTTCCTAAAGTTGCAAAACTTTTTTTCTGTTCAAATTTCAAAGACCCCACATTCATTTCAAGTTTAAATGCTTTAATTATATTTAAAATTAATACGTCTTTTGGGAGGAGGCACTAAGGAGGGCTTTGGTCTTAGTTAATTTTGGTAGTGCTAGAATTTCTGCCAAGTGGACTATAAACTGTATAACCTGATTTTATTTCCCTAACGATCACATAAAAATAAACATGGCACCAGCGCATATTTCATATCTACCATATCATTACATTTTCATTACTACCATAATAGCATATTTTCATTACTACCACGAAGCAGGGCAGCCCAGAGGGGGGGGGGGGCAACTGGGGCACTTTGCCCCAAACCCCCAACTGCCGGAGGGGCCCGAAAAAAATTTGAAAAAATTTATTTATTAGATTTCCTCCGAAAGAAAATTCTGAAACTTGTACCGTACTTCAAAATTCAAAATAATCTCCTGAATAAAAGCCCCCCCCCCCCAAAAAAAAAAAAAAAAAAAAAAAAATTCGATTAATCAGATTTCTCTTACTACAAAATAGTCTTCTGAAAAATAGTCTTGGGGCCCCAACGGAAGTTTGCCCCAGGCCCCGTAAAGTCTCTGGGCGTCCCTGCCACGAAGTCACTATATTCCGATTTATTTTCGTATTATTTTTGTGCAATTTATTTTAAATCAGCTTTCGCATTTTTCGTAAAGCTTGATAGATCCAAAAGGTTACAAAATTTTAGCATTCTATTAATAGAATCCATTGCGTTCAATTTTCTTACCTGAGCATTTATTAATTAAAATCAGAAGTAGTATGCTTCAATGATTTGTCTTCATCACTTTCGAAAAACCACTCAATTTTTACTGTGAAATAAAACATTTTTTGAACATACGATTGCTGAATACAGATGTCGAAAATTTTTAAAAGAAATTTTTCACTTAGTGATTGCATAGTTCCAGCTTCTCGTGGTGCCACACAATCTGCAACAAAAACTTAAAGTTCAAGCATGTATAATGAAAACAGAAGCATGTATAATGAAAACAGTATAAAGAAATCCCTTGAGCACTTTAAACCCAATAAAACGCTGGTCCAAGCTGGTGATGGAATAAATAAGAATTTAAATACTGGGATAAATTAACTTTTAGGGGTTTAATTAGTATCCATTTACAAAAGCAAATGTATTAGACTTTAGAAGTTGTTTCTTCTAAAGCAAAGTCTCACAAAACAATTTATAAAAACATTTAATTCTCTTTTATAAATCACGCTTCCAAACACGCATTTGATTTAATTCATAAATTTTTCTACATGCATTTGTAAATGATAAGCATGTATCTGTAATAAAAATTCAAATACATTTGTACTTTTGATACTCATCGTAAATATTATATCCCCGATGTCTCCATCCCTGTAAAAACAGTGTAAAAACAGGTATTCTGTATAACAGTTTCAGTGCTAAACAGCTAAAATAATCTTTTACGAAGAATTTGTATTAATTGATAACTAAAATTAGAGCAACTAAATGCATAAGAAAAACATAGTATTTTAAAAATGTATATTTTTTGCATCATAATTAGTCACAATATCTCTGACATGAAGCTACATTAAACATATTACATTATAAATTATATTAAAATATCTTTGAAAGTTTTGAAGCAAACCTGTAATTAATTGTAGAACCCTAAAAAAAACTTATCAGTTAAACTTCAAGAGAGATAGAGGAATTATACAGGCTATGTAATTCACTAAAGGAGGTACGTTTTTCTTCAAGATCACCCTAAAGCAGACGGGAATCGCACTTGCATTGTTTGTCAAGAAAACCACTGGAAATCTGGCATTTGGCCACTCCACCGCAGTTTCAACCGTAGAAAATTCATTTGATAAGTGTTCAGTGGCAATGGCCACCAAGTCACTGATATACTTAAAATATTGAGATGAAAATAGCACACTTGCAGACTGAATTAAGTACTTCACAAAAAATTCGATGCTGAACGATACCAAATAAAATTTAAGAAGTAACAACTAAAATCCATAAGTTTCCCAATAAAATAACGGAGAAATTAAGAAATTTTTTGGATTACTAAACTAATTAGAAACTAAGTTAACGTAAAATTGTATAAAGATTTATCAAAAGGAGAATTTAGATCAAATTTAGTATAAAATAATAATAAAAATGATTGTGACTATTTATCGAAAATTATTGATAAAATTTTAGTAAAATATCTACATTATATGTATTTAGCTAAAAAATCATATATGATTTTAACATTTTGAAATAATTTTACGATATAGGTAATTCGGTTTCTAAAAAGGTGTTAAAAGAAAAGAGGAAACTTGTAAATGCAGCCTGTTTAACAATTTTATAACTTTTTGTTTAGTCATGGAAATTTTCAAACTCCTTTCAATCAGTATGGAAATGTACAGCTTAAAATTTTAAATAAAATTTAAATAGTTTGTTTTAAGAAACATAATATTTTAACACTACTTTAAATTACAATTTTAGGAAATCTATGGTTTTACATTCTTTTATACGTGTTCGCTAGAGCTGACTAAAAAATAGCTTATTATTGAGATACTAATAAACGTTAAATACCTGTTGACTACTATAGCATGAAAGTTATAGATCTTATAAGATCTATAACTTTCATGCGTACCTAAATGCATTAAAATATATTATTATCCTGTGAACAGTGCATGGATTTTTCATCGGAAAGAATTATAAACAAAGTTCATAGAACTTTTGAGGTATAAATTCATCAAGTGTGAATTATGTAAAACTCCCATGATCATTAAAATGCCAGGAATGCAGGAAAAGGTTCCAGTATTCAAGTAAACTAATCATTTCTATAGAAAAGCACAGCTTTGAAAGTCTTGCCTCTTCTTTAAAAACATGTCAACCTCGAGAGGGAAAAATTCTGTGCATTTAAAGCTAACCGCATGACTCTTTATAACAACAGAAACAAATAAATAAAAAAAGACAAATAAGAAGAAAACTGAATGTCAAATTAATTTTGATTTTTCTAAAAAAGGAAACGCAGCGTTTCTTCATAATAACGAAGCATGGACTTCTGCAAAAAACAGTTAAAAACACACCAAAGAATTTCCAAAGAAGTAACGCAAAAAAACATCCATTTTCACATCTGGCAATGTATCATGAGGCGTTTAGATAGCGACCTCACGCAGAGAATCCGCGAACTTTTGAGAACGCCTTAAATTATGTTCCCTGAACAAAGAAAAGAATGACTTGGAAATGAAAAAAAAGTGAGTTACTAATTGTGCCACCTGCTGTTGTAAAATTTAGAGCACAATATTTTTTCTCCATCTTTTTGTCGTTTATTCCGTGTAATAAGGGATAAGAACTTGTTTCAACTTAGTTCATAATGAACATTTTTATTTCTGTTTTCCTCCCATTTTTCCCGCATAAAGTGAAATATGTGAGGACATAAAATATGACTTTGCAGTTTTATTTCTTTTTAGCGTGTTCGAATTGGGTTATAATGCATCTATGATTGTATTTTTCAAAGAATCATCTGTTAAAGTACATTTTATGTGGTAATTGATTTTACATTAAATATAAGCGGTAAAATTGTATTTATTTACTATTTCTTCAGTGCTACATTTAAAATAGCCGATCTTGAGTGTTAAAAATTTTGTTTTTAAAAGTCTATTTCTTTTAAAAAAATAAATGGAAATAAGTCAGTAGCTAACATAATTTTAATTTTCTTATTAAATAAGTTCGACGATTGTTAGCCATGTTTATCAAAGCCAAATCTTTTGCTGTAAGTAGCAGTCAGCAAGTCTACCTTGACTCAGACTTCATCGATTTTACATTTGTTAACCTTTACCTTACGAGGTGGGATAGCATGTATCCCAAGAATACGGGCAAGAATGAATGAATGAATGAATGAATGAATACATACATACATACATATACATATACATATATATGTGTGTGTGTATGTATATATATATATATATATGTGTGTGTGTGTGTATGTATATATATGTATATATATATATATATATATATATATATATATATATATATATATATATATATATGTATGTATGTATGTATGTATGTATAAATATACAGGGTGATTCAAAACTCCATGTACAAACTTTTAGGGGAGGTAGAAAACTCAAAAACAAAACAGAATCACATAGGAATGTATGACCGGAAACTCACACCTGTTCAGCTAGAGGATAAACAAAGATTCAGAAATGTTGGCATTTCATTTCTGCATCTTTGTTTATCCTCTAGCTGATCAGGTTTTCGTTTCTGGTCATACATTCCATTGTAATTCTGTTTTGTTTATGAGTTTTCTACCTCCTCCAGAAAAATGTGATATTTCCGGCCATCCAGTGGGGTTGGTAAAAGGTATGGTCCGATTAAGTAAACAGCGTCCTCCAGCGTCAGGTTTGTGTTTCCGGTCATACACTCCTGTGTGATTCTGTTTTGTTTTTGAGTTTTCTACCTGCCCTAAAAGTTAGTACATGGAGTTTTGAATCTCCCTATGTGTGTGTGTGTGTGTGTGTATATATATATATATATATATAACGCCCTTAGTGGCCGTTCTTACAAAGGAGATATGAAATTTTCCTTTCTAAAGAGGGAATCGGAAAAATGGGCCCCGTAAGCCAAAGCGCACACTGATTAATTAAAAAGGGGTCTAAATATGCCTATCACCATGTAATCATTGGTATTTGGGCTATGAGGGACATATCCCATTCTTGTACACATTTGTATGCCGCTGCTTAAATTTTTAACTTATGATTAATATTTTGTAATTTGGAACGGGTTAGATTTATCACCTTTGTTGAAAGTATTAGAATGCGTATGTATTTATGGGTGTGTTAGGAATGGGATAAAATAAAAAGAGATGGTTCCTTGAGATTGGCTTCTAAACCTACAGCAATCCTCTCAGGACATTTTCGAATTAATTTTAATTCAAGCATTCAAACATACGTCATCGTAAGAGTGGTCTATTTGAAGTCAATGCTGATACTTAAAAGAATCTTGAAATTTTCTGTTGAGAGATAAAACTATGACCCGTATTGTAGGTTATTAAATAACCTTAAAACAATGGATGCGTGCATGTGTTGGGGCAAGCAAGGAAAGACAGAGAATTGGCCTTTATCATATATTTATTTGACAAAGCTCAAAATTCATTTAAAGTGTAATTAATAACAGAATAATGTTCTCTTTCGTATTAACATTTAACACATGAGGAATCAGAAGCAGAGGCAACCTATTTGTTCAAAGTAATTGTTTTTAGAGTCTATCGGGAGGCACTTACTACTGTTAGAGAATACAGCGATGCAAAATGGCTTCGACGGCAGGGGCCCAAATCAAGTCATATTCAGGATCACCATGTCGGGTTACCAGCAATACCGCTAGACTCCGAGGCAGTTTAATCGGGGCTCTGTATCGTCCGAGCTCTAGGAAAATAGCCAGCGAAATCTCTGGACCTTTTTTCGTTTTTTTTTCTCTTGGAGGGGCTGCTGTCCGTTTACCGGGGCCATTTTGGCCCGCCCCTCTTTCTCTCATTGGGCAGTGGTCTGTTTTTTTCCCAGCAGTTCCTGCCCCAATTAGTCCCTTATTACAGTGCTCCCCAACCTTTTTATCGCCGCGGACCGGTCAACGTTTGATAATGTTACCGCGGCCCGCTGAGGGGAGGGGGGACGTTGATTGTTTACATTTTAGATTGTTTTGATTTAATAATTTTAATTTAATTGTACGTAAACATGCCTTCAAATTAAAATACAGTTACACCAAAAAATGAATTTAAAGTGATTTAACATTTTCACTCACTAGAACGCTAAATCAATGAGAACCCTGAGCTTGTGGCCCTAAGCTGGCGGCCCGGGGATTGGGGACCACTGCCTTATTATACTGTTCCTGTTCATAGTCTACGAAGTACCTCCCCACCATAATTTTCATTTGAAATACAATTTTGACCATTAACTGCTGAAAGTTTTATTGTGGGCCATAAAATAACGTTCATCTATCTTGCAATATTTATAGTCTTTTGATCGCTATCAATGGCCACACAGACAGCCTTTCTTTTACGTCCTCTTTGTGTACAAGCCTTTATTATTTTTTTTCCCTCTGAAGTTTTTATAAGAGTTTTGTTCTTGTATTAATACTCTTTTAGAGCTTTTTGGTACTAAAAAATTTTAAGTAAGTCTAGATGTAAAATTTTATTTATTTATCTTTTATTTTCATTCATTTTGTAGCATGTTTCCCCTCTTAAATGCGTGTTTATATTAAGGACTTTAGGCTTATAAAAAATATTTGAACAATTTAAAATTTCGTTTTAAAAAATTTGTATTTTAAAATTTTAATCATGTTTAGTTTTTTATATATCTCCCAAATGGCATATTATTCTCCCATTTTTAATATATAGGTATGTTTAAAATTTATTTTTAGAATTTTTAATTACTTTAAAAATGGAAAAAAAAATTCAGAATAATTTTCACTTCAGTAAAAATTCTTTCGGTATTTTTTATTCTAAATCAAAAATCCGAAAACAAGTTTAAAGAAAATAGAATAAAAGATCACCGAACAAAGTTTCTTACAACTACCTTGCAAGTAAATTTTAGATATATCATTTTAAAGCAACGAATAACTAAAAATCCCGGTTTCGTAAATAAATGGACTCAGACTACTGACGAACAAACAGTAGGGTGCACCTAAAAGCTATAGCATAAAAATTTTGCGTCCAGCAACGTAATCACTGTAGAAACATGCAATTTATGCTATTTGATTGAAAAAACTCTGCAGTATATTTGAAGAAAATAAATAAAAATATATTTTTCATGATAATTTTGCGTCCCAAATCCCCTTAAAATAAATCATATTGCGACGACCGTCAGTCGGAACCGAGCTCTGAGCTAGGGTTTCCAAACCTCAAGACAGGTTTTGCACTTGGCAGATAACTTTAGCGATGGAAGAAAATTTCATTTTTTTAAATCCCATTACTTAAATATAACCCTTTCTTTTTGAGGCCATCAACGCTAGATGATGGACATTTTTTTTCTTTTACATATTTATTCATTAACTAGCTGAATACCCGTGCTTCGCTACGGAGTACTTTCAAATAAAATGCAAAGGTCAATGTATGCAATTAATGCCAATATATATATATATATATATATATATATATATATATATTTATAATAAATACAACGATTGATAATAGAAATAAGATAGAAGAAAGTGTTGACCGAGACCCTTTAGCTGCCAATATGTATACAGAAGAAAATGTGTTATTTTCAATGACAAGAGAATTGTTTCTTAAATATACCTGTGAAGTAAACATCGAGAAAAGGTAAAGAAAAAAAAGAACAGGATGATAGTAGTGAGAATCCGTAAACTGAGAATGGTGATGGAGCAATTTGATTGAGAGTTAAGATGTGATGTCATTCCTAATACAGTTCCAGCAACATTTTCTAATGGCATTATACTTTTAACACCAAAGTGTGGATGTCTTTTTACTTCATTATGATGTAGAACATTGTTGATAAAAAAAATCTCCCCCAAGCAAACACTGAAACGGATTGAAACAACGAGGGATCAGATCAGCACTTTCTAGGAATACCTATCTAGATGAGTATAAATTTGTAATGATATTTGCTTTGTTACTAACGATATTTTTTTTGTTTATTGATAAATAAATGTAAAATATCAAAGTTCTATTTTACTCTTTTAATACATTTGCATCAGTACTTCAAAACGTGAACTTATCATTCTAAATAACTATTAATTTAACATCGTTAATTAATATCTATTATAGTCACTAAATCACTCAGTTGGTCAAATATATTCCACTTTGAGAGGATGAAAATCATGTTAGTGGGACATATATAATCCTCTTTTTCTTTTTATGTGATAGAGGTAAATGAGCTTTATTCTCCTATTTTTAACCTAAAACCTGGTTTTTTTTAAATAATCTTTTTTGGCATAAATATCTGAGTAACTTTTTTTGCAACATTCAGAGGGTAAAACCAAGCCAACGGAAGCAAAAATCTCTGATGATCTAATTTTCTCAAAGCACTTTTTCCCGTTTCATGTTTGTTTAATCATGAAGGAAATGAGGCCGATGCCCTCACAAATATACAGATGAAATATTCACTAAATCCTGAAGTCGAGATTATCACATTTTTTTTTCAAACTCGAATTTACTGTGATTATATAGAAACAATGGATTGAGGATTTGGCATCGTAGAAAACAAAAAGTTAGAATCAAAACATTAAAAAAAATTGTACTTTTTTCAGTCGGGTTTTTCAGCATTTGAAAAGAACGTCACATCCGTTCTACACGCATCTCCTCAGATACAACTGAATTGCATCCTGAACCCTATAGACGTTTTTAAAAACTTAACTTAAACATTTTCTACGTCTCACGAAAACAGCTCTCCTGGCTCACTTTAAAATTGATTTATTCCTTCGACATGCATGATTTAAAGGGTTTTATCTCTGGAGAAGGCGCCCTAGGAATCAACTCAACCACCAAATATTCTGACATATCGAGTTTCGCAGCCACTCCTTTGTCATCAACCGCGCATCAAAGGCGAGATCATCTCCCCTCCCCCTCCCCCATCCTGGTCTTCCTCGCCCCCCCCCCTCAAAGATGACACAAAATATGGTCCTCGGATGCTTTTCAAGTTGATGAGGCCTACGATTTATTACCCTGATTAATTGCTCGCTTATCACATCTCTGACTGTATTGGAAACAGTACCCAGTCAATGGCGGTGACAGTTAAACAAATTGGGCGTTGTGGAGAGACACTGCTCAAAAGAGTTATCGGAAAAGAGATGGGAAATGGGGGGTGGGGTGGGTGGGGGAATGGAAACTAAAATTTTTCCGTGCGGAGAGCGTTTTACTTATCGCTTTTAAGTGGCTCGAAAATCATTCTGATATCTTTGTGTCGGGAGAAAAATGTTCCTTTTCCGTCTTTTCACCCCTTTCTTATCGTGCTGAAACGTTCTAAATGGCTCTGAATCTAGCTGCAGAGCTACAACCTCTGAGCCACGGCACAGTTCATTTTGTCCGGAAGAGAAAGAGAGATGTTGATGAATGTTTGTGAACAAATCTTGTTCAATAATTTTCTTCTGTGTTTAGGCTTTTAGAGAAAATTTCCCGTATATTGAACTTGGGAAAATATATCACAAGGATTTATAAGGATCACTCACCTTGCCTTCTTAAATTTTACACAATGAGATACATGCATGTGAGTTGCAAATTTATGAAGATTTTAATTATTTTTTCTATAATTTATGCTACAATTTCGGCATTTGCTAATCAATTTGTCTGTAAACACAAGTATACCAGGGAGATTTATTAAAATTACGTATTAATCAACATTTAAAAAAATCATCAAATATTGTAATCAATAATAATTATCATTTATAGATCAGGAAAACAGGTGAAATTATCTTAATTTCTAGCTGTACTCTTTATTATTTTTACTGATTATAAGAATAATAACTACACATAGATATAACAATAAAATGAATGTTTATCATATATATTAAATATAAAAGAATACCAAAATCACATTTCTTGGAACACTATGAATAAAAAAATTTAAGAATACCGCTTTTAATATTGATGTTATACCCTTTACGTTTGAAATAGGAATAAAAACATAAGACTTCTAGAAAGGTAGTACGTGGTGATAACTCGTACTCTAAACTACTTGACGATAAAAATTAAATGTAACCAGATGGAAATTTTTAATTTTTAATTGATTTTATTAGTAACATAATTTTAAGTAACATTCAACAGTTTTAAAAATAATATTAATTACTATTTGAGAGCAAGATAAAATTTACTTTGCTGCAAAAATTAAATTTCGTCACCTCATGTCTGTTAGTCTTTATGATATTACTAGCTGAATACCCGTACTTCGCTACTGAGTACATTCAAATTAAGTACAACGGTCAATGTATGCAATTAATGCCAATATGTATGTATAGATATAATAAATTCAACGATCAATGTATGCAATTGGTGTAAATATATATATATATTTATATAAAAATCGTAACGGATATTTTTATAGACAAAATAATTTAGAAAAAAATATTAAAATTAAATCTAATAGAACATACTAAAGAATATAGTACAGTTAATATAGTACAGTTTGAGGAACGTATCTTTTGCTGTATTTTAATATTTTTTTTTTTATAATGTCCAATCGTTTCCCGCATTAGCAAGAAAAAAAATATTTTTTTGCCTATTTCGTTGTTATACACGTGACGCAAAATTAGTATAAAGTATCACAAAAAGGAAAGAAACCACGTGATCAGCATTTAATAAATTAAATTCTAAAATTTAATCTTTAAAAATTCACCAAAAATCAGAAAAGGGAGGTAAAGATTCGAAAAAGATTTCATTTTAAAGGAATTTTTATGATCTTTCTTGTGATATAAATTTTATAACCCTCAGATTATTATTTTAAATGAAAACTTGAAAAAAGTTACAAAAACAGCTTAAAAATTTAATTTAAAAAAATCTAAGAATATTTTTTCAAAAATCTTTCTTAGTGCACCCTACACTATAAGAACAATCGCCATGCAAAATTTCAGCCCTTTAGGTCCTGCAGTTTGTTCTGTGCGTTATATGTCAGTCAGTGAGTCAGTCAGTCAGTTACGGAACTGTTTTATATACATAGATTGTATACTAAATATTACTGTTTGGATGTGAACAAAGTCTTACATATTTGAAATTAACTCTCTTCCTATTGTTTCCGTAAACTTTTCTTTATTTTTCCTCAGTGAATGTGACTAAGGTCCTGTTCACACAGAATTTGCCAGCGTCAGTGTTAAAATTTTTAACAAATCATATACCAGTCACTGTCCCATTTAACCAATCAGCGCTAACGGAATCTTAAACGCTGATGCTGACGGATTCTATGTGAACAGGCTCTTTTCCAGAGTAAGTTAGACAACATGCAAACGAACCTTACAATTTTCTCTACTTTTCTCTAACTTTTCAGTCTTTTTTCAGTAGCAGAACATTATTATATACTATTACTTTTTGAATGAGAACAGTTATCGTACATAATGTATTTTAAAATGGCTATTTTTTCTGTATGTTTTCCAATATGCATAAGTGTTGTTTTATTTTTCTTCTATTAGTATCAATTATGACTCAATTAATGCATAAGTTATACATCATATTAGGGAACAATCATGCAATTTTATTATATTAGTAATTTTGTCCAATTTGACAGACTTACACTGATGCACAAGGAAAATACGTTAATGGAAGAACAAGTAAAATGGTATTTAGCCTAAGTACATAGGCGTAGCGTGCTTCTAACTTACTTTTTTTTTGGAGGCGGGGGGGGGGGGACGAATTGAATTCATTTGGGCCCTCCTCAGCGCATTGACTGCCGGACTGTCCTTAAAATATGAAATATTATGATTTTTTTTCAATTGAATAACAATAGACGATGTTTGAGTAATATTCAAGAGTTATACAATGAGAAAAATAAATATGATATAAATAAAATGAGAAAAAAATATAGCATCAAATTTTTCTTATGGATCATATCATTGTTAAAAACTGTGTTAAGTATAAAGACATAATCGGAATCTTCAGTTTCACAGTTTGAAAAGGCGGGAAAAAACAAACTTTCTTAAAAGTTGTCTACAATTTTCCGATTTTAACTGAACTTCTATTAGCGTTTTAATTCATTTCAAGTTAAGTTATGGGGCACGTGCCCCCTCCCCCCCCTCCCAACGCTACGACTATGCCTAAGTATACCCAATATCGTTTTTTTAATATAGAATTTATCAATTTATATGTTAGTCTCTACTTTTGAAACACGAAAAAAGTCAACAGGGAAGTAATACTATGGCTGTAAAATTGTAAGTTGTGTGGCGGTGACTATCTTAATGTAGTTTTAGTTTTATGACTGTACAATTCATTGTTTAAAAATAAAGTTCTGCTGAGATTGACTTCAGGATTTCTTTTCATACATTATTCCAGTACATGCAAGAGAAATATTTAAGGGGGAAAAACATTACTTTTGCCTCCAAGAATCCGCAATTTTTTAAAAAAATATTTTTTTATCTAATGTTTCGTATCTATCATACCTGGTTGTGGTTTTTGTGGGTAACTCGTTAGTTAGCCCGCGGTAAAGAAATGAAATCCTACTACCTAGAAAAGACATTTAAGATAATATTTGACTCTGAATTTTATAAACACGATGAAATTAATTCTGTTTCAGAAGGTAAAATGTAAAAATGCCAAAATCTAATATATGTTACCGTATTTTTCGGAACATAAGACGCACATTTTTACATAAAAAATATCGACCTAAAATTGCGGTGTGTCTGATGGTCCGTAGGTAACATTAAAATAAAATTAATATTTTATTATACAGATATTATATATTTATTATATATTTTTTTTCTTAAGTAAGAAATTAAAAATATATTTACATATAACAAAATATAAAATTTTCTTTTCTAAAAATCCTCCCATATATAAATATATATATATATATATATATATATATATATATATATATATATAAATATATATATATATATATATATATATATATATTAATTATATGTTTTTTATCCTTATCAAGTAAGAAATTGAAAATACCTTTATATACCTAACAAAATACGAAATATTTATTTCTAAAAATCCTCCCATAAATTTGATGTACGTTTTATGGTCCGAAAAATGCGGTAATTATTTCTTTGCTGCCGCAACTGTTTTGTGTGGATGTGTGTTCCTCAACTGCATTGATTTATGGCGTTATTCTTCCTTTTTAACTCGTTGCACAGTGACCACTCTGAAGCCCTATTCCATAACAATTATCAATTTTTTTTTCTTTGCTTAAACTACGACTGGTCATCTCGAGGGTTCAAACCTGAGACCCTTTGATTGCCGTACAGATGGAAATTTACCATTAGACTCTCTAAACTTCACAACGATCTCTGTAATGGATCCCACAATGCGAGCACCGTAACAGGACAAAACCTGGTAAATACATCGAAATATGTATTAATCTGCAAAGAGAGAGTGCGGAGGTACAAAAAAGTCAAGATTTAATGCAATTGTTCCGATAGCAGGGCCCGGCAAATACTCATGGGAAGTGTTCGTAATAACGTTCATATACACAGAAACCGATCTGCTCTGGCATACATGTAACAGAAAGGAAAAGTACGCTGTTCTTTGCCAATGTGATGAATATTTCAGTTTGTTTTGTGGCAGCAGTGCCGGCGTGAAAGCGGGAATCTCTCGTTGCCACTCAACGAAATGTAATATCGCGAAGGAAACATATAAATAAATAACGAATGCTTTGATTGTGAAAAGATATTGGAGCTCCGGAGGAAGGGGGAGGGAAGAAAAAAATAATGTAGAGCTCATCGCCGAAGAAAGTTCTTGTTTCTGCGGCTCCGCGGAGAATATTCTATATTAAAATAGCTCAAATGAGGCTGGGCTAAGTCTATTAAGAACGAGTCAGTCTTCATTATAACCGCAACGGCGTTTGTGGAAATTTTCGGATATTGAGCCGTCTGAAAGAGTAATCTTGACTTTTCAAAAATCAGTGCAGCGGTATTATCTATTCATACCTCACGTATAAAAACATATCATAATAAAGGGTTAACATTCTCGCCTGGAAATGAATACATCAGCGCAGACGATTTCTGACGCAAAAATTCCGACTCATTCTGAAGCTCATGTGCCTCCCATAAAAATATTTTTACATTAGAGTCTCGAAATTTTTTGAGCGTGAATTTTCAAAATTCGCAGTTTATCTCGTAATTGCATTTACTTCTATTCCCCGAGAAAACGTTTCTTGTTTTTTTTTTCATAATCCTGATGAATTATTGGATTATTTACACTCCCGTCTTTGAAAAATGACTTATTTGTTTGCAGATGTTGATCAAACATTCAGGATTCATAAACACGTCCAATTTATGTCAAGCCAATGCGCCACTTTTGAACAAAGATATGCATAGTCGAGCTCTAAAAAGAGCATTAAATTTCCCCAAACGAATTGAATATAAGTTTTTTTTGTTTTTTTTTTACCTTTCGCAAAGATTTCGTGTGGTGAAGGAATTTCAAAACTGCAATGAAATATCGCTAATTTTTCTGGTTTTAAATTACTGAGTATTAGCGAGTAATTACGAATTTTCGTCAGCAATTGTTGGGACACTTTTGTAATTTCATTTTTGTGTTGAGATGTTGATAAATAATTCTTCTTTCAGTAAACTTAATTTTAGGATAAAAATATTTTAAATTTTGAGAGTTTTTTTATTTGCTGTTTTAGAAAGGCAATTAATAATTATATAAATTCTGATTATTTTAAAGAACAAAATTTTACATTATGATCTGATTAATAATGGTATTTTTTAGATTTATTTTGTGATGAGAAATTTATTTCACTTTTAAATGCGAATTCTTTTCTGTTTAAATTGTTTATGATTTCTAAATTTTAATGCTTATTGCCAAAAAAAAAAAGAAAAGTTTTGACGTAAGGCAGCGCCATATTTGTCCCACCCTGGGAGAATTAGACAATTTTAACTTGTACTTTAAAAATGAATTTTGCATTTATCTTCATATTTTAAATTAACAATGTATGTTGGATATAATTACTGATGTTTCTAAAAAAGGAACAAAATGTTTTGGGATTATTTTAATCGGTCAAATATATTGGTTTTATAAAATAATACAATAATTACTTTTTTAACACGTTTTACAATGTTTTGTATTTTTATAACGATGATACGTAAAAAATGTAAATTTAACAAGCTAGAGGGTTGAAGGAAACAGACATTTTAAAAGCAATATTTTTTCGTAGAGCCTTAATATTCGAACCCAATTAACTGCTTTCGTTTTTTGATTTCAACATCATTCGGTGAAAGAAAATAACAGAAAAATGGTATTTTGATGATAAAAAATAAAGTAATTAACAACAAATCAGAAAATAGATGCGATTTCTATAAACAAAGTTTTTGTGACTAATTTTGATAGAAAAATTTTAAAAAGGGAATATTAGGGTTGTCCTTTCTTATTATTTAAGACAAATTTATGTTTTCACATAAGAAGTACTGTAGTTGTTCATAATATTCAAGCTATTCTTCTAAAAGAAAATTTACGAATGCATGTTCACAAATACGTTTATACATATATGGAAGGTGCTGTAATGCCGGCAAAGGAAATTTTTCAATGCTTTCGTTTACCTACCATTAATTATTATCGGCATAAATATTGGATTATTTTTTTTCTGCGATACCCCATGGACACACTTGGAAGTCCTCCTAACGAATTACGCTTCGCTTTCAGAGAAAAAGAGTCACTGATCATAAGCATGTGTAACTTCAAGCGAACATTTCTTATACGCCATATAAGTGTGATGCTTATTTAGCAGTTACCACGTAGAATTAAAAGAAGATGGCGATTATTACTGATCATCTATAGGACTGATATGAAAAAAATGAATAAGATTAAAGATACGATTTAAAAAATCTTCCTCAAAGAAATGAAAAAATACATATATTTAAAACAAATGTCCAAACTGTAACGTCTGAAATTTCTTCACCAAATCTACCCAAAGGAATAAACTTTAAATAAAACATATGAAGATAATCATCATGCTGCTTATTTAGGTATTAAAATTAAAATTCAAGAGCACGAAATAAAAATTAGGATATATGACAAAAGATTAGATTTCAACTTTGAGGTTATTACGTTTACTAATTTTCATAGCAATTTAAACAATGACATTTTTTAAACAGTGATGATTTTTTGGAGGAGTGTAACATTTTTGAGGAAAACCTAAGCAAGAATAATTTCCCTAAAAACGCTTTTAATCTAAAATTATTTTTTAAAAAAATGGTATTTAGACTCGGGTGTATTTTAAGGACAGCTAAGATCGGTTTTTTCCTTTTTTCACAATTTCTTTCAATACTTATTTCTTTGCATTTCAATTAGGTGTAGCGCTGTAGTTCTACTGCGGTGATGCAATTCTTAAGGTTGAATTCCTGACTCTTAGTTTCAACCGTCACTTCTAAAATTATCGGGGTAGAGTGAGCTTGCCATTGTAATTCTAATCTATTCTTCTGTATTTTCTAATATATTTGACGTTCTGTTTCCATGTGGAAATCTCGGGGCCTTGGGATGTATTTTGGCTAGACCTGCATCCTGTTCAGAAAGCCCCCCCCCCCCCCCCTTGCGGTAACCGATTCGGTTAGTCCTCCTGATGAAGAGACCGGTCTATGGCCTCGTTTTATTGCTTTGGTTCTTTGTATTTACTATTAATGTGGCAGAATCTTGCATTTATGCTGCGTATAGTGCTAAGTGTAGAATTCCTGTTAATTTCTGTTAATTCTGTTAATTTTTTTTCGGCTGTCAGTGCCTCTTCTTGTAATTTACTACCTTACATTTTCTGTTGAATTATTTACAATATACTACGTTATACTTTTCTGGTTTAATTTAATATACATAAAATGAAATAAATTGATAAAATGAAATAAAATGAATTAGAATTACTGAAAAGTTCGTAAAAAATAAAACTGTACACAATAATTAGATAACAGTTACCTATATACACTAATAGGTGAAAAAGAAAAGAGACATTTTAAACAAACTACTTGGTTTACACTAAAGGTTTTGTTTACTTTTTATTTTTAGATTCAAACTTTTCACATTGTTTACAAATAAAAAGTTCGTCAGCTCCACAATCTTCGTGGGCCCGCCTGAAAGACCTTTTACATTGACACCACTGCTCTCCCCGTTTGTCTTCTGAAAATAAACAACCACAAAAAAAGCCATTCAGCGTCGTTTTCATCAGTGCTATCATCACTGCTGTCATGGAGAGAAAGTTTTTCATCATCTTCAATTGAGCTGAAATCTTCATAGCTACAATTAGGCTTATTCATTCTCTGTTTTTTAACTAGTGTTGTATTTTCATCCATCCTTACTTTTTCCTTTCCTGTAGGGGCCCTTTTCCCTTTTCCTTTTCCATTTATTGTTTCCTTATCCTCTCTCTTTTTTTTTATCTTGATCTCCTTTTCCTTGTTTATCCTTTGATTTCTTATCTCTTAGGTCTATTCCTTTTTTTTCTTGTAGGAAACAAGTTTTTTTCGAATATGCTGCAGTTCTTTTATTAATGCTAACACTCGATTTATTTTTATAGGGCTATGATGTGATAATATCGGCTGTACGGGACCTACTTGGTTTCGAGGTGTTTTCTCAGGTAACGCAGGCAAGGGATTTGTTTCTTCATGAGCCACTAAGAATTGGTTTGAACTTGTTGTTTGATCAATACCTTCCACATTGTCACTACTGCTACATCGTTGTGGATTTCTCCTGGGGTCACTGCATCTGCAGCTTCAGAGGAAACAAGGCTGTGAGAGTGAAAACTAAAATGCCTAATATGAGACCCTATCTGATATTAGGCATGATTTGGGGTCTCATATTAGGCATGACCATGTTGTTGAACACGCCAATGAATTTTTTAGGTTATGATTGACGTTAGCTTAAAACAAACAGGCGAGTTTACACTCCACATTTATAGCTACCTATCCCATACTAACAGTTTTAATAAGAGTTTTACCTTGAAGGTAAAAACAGACAAGGAAAATGGTGATGCAAAAAAGTCGACGAGCACACATTCAGGAAAAATTATACCGCATCCTTGTGTTCGCTTGCAAACACTTGACTAACTCACCGATTACGAATGATGCAATAAACTACTGTTTTACGCTCCAGTCGCCAAGCGGCAGTACTTGATACGTCCTGTAAGCTGCGGTCTCATATTAGGCAAGGTCTCATATTGGGCATACTTACCCTACTGAATGAACGAATATGTTAAACAATTCATATTGATTAACCAGTTTGAATTAATAGTGTTTTATTTTCCTGTATTAACCTTTTTTGTATTTTCAATAAATAAATTTTCTTCTTATTCAATGGCTCGACAGCCCTGGGTGGTCCCTGGCCTTCTCCAGAAGTCTTCTCCAGGTACCTCTACTTTTGGCAACTGCTTTCCTGTTTCGACCTTTAGAATGGTTAGGTCTTTTTCAACCCAATTAATCCACCTTAGTGGGGGTCTGCCCCGAAGTCTATTATCCATGGGCTTTGCCAGAAAGATTTTCGTACAGCAGCGATCTTCATGCATTCCAGCCAGATGACCAGTCCAATTTAGTCTCTGTAATTTAATGAATTTTACTACATCAGGTTGTTTATGAATCTTATAGAGTTCTAGGTTAGATCCTCTTCTCCATGATCCATCAACTTGTATCCCACTGAGTACGCAATGCAAAATCTTTCTCTCAAAAATCCCCAAAGTTTCCTCATCACGTAAAGTCAATGCCCAGGTCCAATCAATGCCAAATAAATTTTAATTTTTTTAATTTAGGAAATATTTATTATTACTAGGGAAAACTGTCAGAGCTCAAACGATTTTTATCTAGTTGACAAGGATTCCAATATTAAAAAGAAGTTGGAAATCACTGTTTTAGTGGAATGAATATATATATATATATATATATATATATATATATATATATATATACATATATATGTGTGCGTGTGTGTATCATGTTTACGACTCTAAACGTGCGAGCATTACACATACAAACATTCGGATATAAAGTACATGCATAATACATATGCATTTCGAACATGCATGCACGCACAGACATTCATAACTGCTGTCAGTTTAGCCTTCTTGAAGCAACAAGATCAGAAACGTGCTCCTAAACATTCAAAGCACCCAACGCACATACATATAAGCATAGCATAATGATTAAAAAAAAAACTTTTTCACATTTTATTGCGCATTTGGAGGACGAATGACTAGTCTAGCTTTGTTCAGGGATCAAAGCCAACACCTCGTATTTTATTTGAAGAGGGATTAGCCAATGTACCACTAGACCATGCTGTAGCGTACGCCAACGAATGTGTGTATTATGCATGTGTACGTCTCTACCTACACACACACACACACACACACATATACATATACTCTCCTAGGTATGACGCATATATAACTAAATGAGACAATGTGTTCATACATGGCGCTGTTTATACGTGTGTTTTAGTGTATCCATGCAAAGACGCGAGCGTATTAATGGATCCAAACTCTTTTATTCTTATACAAAACCAGCGCAGGGTGTACATACAACACTTAAAGAGATTACGTCACCGCAAATCGCTCCGCAGCCATGCCGACTCTTCAACTCTTCCCTCACTTTTCTTCTAGCCCGCTGATGAATGCTTCCCCCGACCCTTGTCTGGGGGAAGATCCATACATCTCGACCCCCTGCCTCTAATCTCTCCCTTCTCCGTCCCCGGGCTACGGCAGATGAAGTAAATGATGACTTTTATGCGGGCGCCTTAAAGGATTTGTCGCGGCGTCGTCTCCAAGGTAACGGACTCGCCGCGACCTTTGCCATTGGCTGCCGATTCATCACTGTTTGCAGTATTGGTCCGTTAAGTGCGGCATTCTCGACGCGGAGTAGCTTGATTATACCGACACGTAGGACGCAATTAACAGGATCATGTCGTAAACCATGGAACGGGGTATCTGTAGAGTTCTGAAACGAGCACAGGCGCATCAAATACCCTTATATATACATGGTGAACAAAGACAGCGTCACTGAATTACTCGCATTTACGTTAAATGTGCAATTCAAAAAGGAATTCTTCATACAAACAGAAACCATCTCCCATCTGGATCTAAACGCAGTTTATGCTATTATTTATGCAATGTCTCTTCCTGGAGGAGTGGCTGTTCCAAGAGAGCCAAAGCTCCCTCGAAACGCAAATCTGTGAACGCTAAATTTTCTGTTGACGCTCGTCAGTTTCAAGATATTACTTAATAAACCGCTCTGAGTAGATTGTCTTTTTTGGAGATTGTTTACTTCTTGTTTTATTTATTCATTTTGTTATCGCTTGAGTATATGGTCTGTTTGGTATCCAAATGAACAACAGAAAGATAAATGTTGAACCCAAAATGGAGACAAATGATTCGGAAAGTCAAAGCAGAGAATTTACTCAGTTACAGAGGGACGAAAAGGATTTTTAAAATTCTGACCGTTATAACTGACAGAGCTGATGGTTACTTTACAGCAGTGACTCTCAACCTTTTTATGACTTATGGCCACTCTTTAGCGATCTGTAGACCCCCCCCCCCCCCTTAAAAATTATAATTAAAACTAGTAAAATACGTTCTACACATAGTTTTTGATACCCCCCTGAATATCACGCTTCCCCAGAGCCCCCCCCCCTAACAGGTTGAGAACCACTGTGCTATAGCAACATGACTATTACATATAGCGAAACTAACGCTTATTACATTTAATGGTAGTCTTGGATGGATGAACTCAATCGAGACTATACAAGTTTACTTTTGTTTATTTTATTTCTAACCTGCTTTTTTCTTTTTAAAGTTAGTGATGGGGAAGTTTATTAAAACTGTAATGTTATTCAAGCGTTGCTCGGGACTGAAGTACGCTTTTTTTTTCTAATTTTCCGTTTCTTTTAAAGCTTAAAGTAGTGGTTCCTAACGGTGCATCACGAGGGCAGGAGTGACAGAAAATGATAATAATTGGTTTCATCGATTTAAAAAGACCACGATTTTTAAAAAAATAATGCTTTTAAACTGGCTGCAAAAAATTTTTTTAATTCCCAATTATTTGTTCAAATTCAAAAAATTCCTGAAAAATTCAAGAAATTCCAGTAATTTCTGACGACGCTTTAAGTACAAAAAAATCTTTATTCTGCTTAAAAATTTCTATCATATTTTCTGTGACGCGGCAGTTGTTATATAGCCCCTTTGCAGCATTATGGCAATTTTATGGCTAGTAAAAGAAATGAAAGTAAAAGAAGTTGAAAAATCTCGCTAATTTTTAAGTTTTTGGTAGTCTTTTTTGTTTGATATTAAGTTTTCTTTTACTTTAAATTTGTTATAAAGTTTATTTGCAACTTTTTATTAAAGTTGTATATTACAAATAGTTTGTTTATTCAGAAAATAAAACCGAATTTTATCTCTAAAAGAATTGGCTGAGTGATGCTCCCCGACGAATTATTTATTTATTTATTTATTTATTTATTAGAAAAGTGGTTTCAGGTCAACAAAAAGTTAGAAATTACTGTTTTAAAGTAACATTATTGAAATAAAACCACTATCTACTATATCAATATTAAGCAATTTGATTTCATTCAGCATTTTTGTCTTGAAAAGATTAATTATTTCAAAATTAAGGGTAATTATACCCTTACTCATACACCCTTAACTCATACCCTTACTTCATTTATTATACCATCATTCATGTTTTTAAACACATACTTAAGAGATTATTTTCTTATTTATAACTTTTTATACATTCATGATTTAAAGGAGAAAAAATAGAGATAAAGCATAAAAGTGTGAGGCGTTTCTATGAAAATGGTAGGCTTGTTGGACATACTTTTTTTTTTCATATACGGTGACGAATTCGTGAATCTTAAAGTTCAAACTATTCAGGATATAAGTCAACCCTTTTGTTCGCCAGCATTGTCTCTCCCATCACTCAGGAAATAATGGCATTCAGCCTTTCAATTTCCTTGGTGGCCGATTTCAAGTTTGATATATGTTTTTTCTCGTTTTTGATAAAAAAAAATTATAAGGTTATGAAACTCTATCTTTTCATCACCAAATGGTTACCTCAAGGTTTCCTGAAAGCACCGTGATGGAGTCAGTCCTCAGTGAATATTCTGCCTGATTTCAGATTGGAGAAAATTTAATAATATCCCATGGGATAAAATAATTGTTTGATTAAATTATATAAAAAAGGAACTGATAATAGAGATACAGATTTAACACAATTGGAAAAGGCAGTATTATGGAACTGAATGTATAGAATGAGTTTTTTCATGAATTTAAAAAAAAGGTGTTAAAACGAATAAAACTTATTTTTAGCAGGACTATGCAGACAAAACAATCTAAGCAATTTCTTAATACATTGTGAACCAACTTTCCAGGTTATTAGAGTATTAATTTTATTTCCAATTAATACAGTTTACCAGGAATAACATATTTTAGTCAAATTCTACTTTTATTATATTACTTTAGTCTGTTTTAGGAGAAAAACAATATTCTGGATGTATGCAAGATTTGCAACAGTCACGGCAAAGCATAAATCCTCTACCATTCATACATATACGTTGAGAAGAATAAAAAAATATTAGAAGAGTTGGACAGTGCTGTCCGATTACAGTATATTGGAAGAAAAGAAAACTTTTATCTCTCTTTCACTCACGATTAGAAAATTCAAGTTGATAACTAATTTAAATTGTTTTGACTATGTGTATGTAATAATAACGCCCCACCCGCATTGATTAACTTATAATAACAAAGACACCCCAGTTTTAATTCTATCCCATCAATTCTCTATTTTTAATATTGACTTTCCCATTCTGATATCTATTCGGCCATCGCCCTTTACGATATATATATATATATATATATATATATATATATATATATATATATATATATATATATATATATATATATAATGGCTCCATTTTATCCTCAATCTTTATCTTTTAAACCAACTAATATTTCTTTTATAAATTTACACAAAAATAACGCTCTATTTTTCTAGAGATTTTAAAAAGGTGGTTGTAATGCTAAACCACACCATGTTAACACTTTAAAGGGGAATTTTTCAACCTTTGCTAGCAGTGGCATCCTCTACCTTTATTAGATTAAATTTTTATTTTTTTATTTTTTTAAATTTAATTTTTTTAACTGCTGGACCCTTGCTTCCCATGTACTTTGTACAAGGGTAATTTCTTTTTATATAATTGGGTAATTTATTTTATTTTATAAATAATATAATTAGTACCCATTAGTTAAAATTATATACTTTAAAATAAAATTACAAAATAGAATTTTTACAAGGGCGTGATATAATTTATAATTTCTTCATATTCAGTAACAAATTTCATAAACAATAATTAGAATAAAATTATTTATAATGATGTATTTAATATGTTATTTTGCATGATACGACTCTGAGTTGCTACTGGAAATATTTTCCTCATTTACTCAACTGATTTTAATCTAAAATATTTCAATATTAGTAATAGCTGAAAATACAGAATAGCTTGATCCGTTCATATAATTCGTGAATAAATTTTTTATGATTAATATTACTAATGATTTTTTTGTTATACTCTTGGAGGATATTTGTTTTATTTAAATCAATAATGTGATGTGTTATGGGTGTTCTTTTTTATGTTTTAATTTTGAGTTTGCACTGTTTCTTAATTCAGATAATTTTCCCTTCTTTTTTAGACTCTTTTTATATTTATATTAATTTTTATTTTTTTTTGTTGTAATACATAACTACTAAGCACTCGTTTTGTTGTACTATGCGTTTGTAGTAGATGAACAAATAAAAAAAATCTAGAGTTATCAAACTTTTCGTACTTTCCTTAAGACGTAAGAAGGATAACAGTGAAACTACCCGGCATCCCTGTAATGTTGTTGCAGTGACGTACAGTGTGTCCTAGCAGTCTGTTTGGAAAACAACTGCTTTAACCCTTTCAGGGGAAACAACCTCCCCCGTTTGCACAGTGCAGATTTCCCCCCTTTTTTTTAACCTATAGAATCTTGATAAATTTTCCAATTAAAGGTTGCAAAATGTTTTTACTTCTTTAAACTAATAACAGATGGCAGTACTAACCCTTTTTCTGCTCATTTAACTAGAATACATTGAATGTAAATGAAAAAAAACTAGTTCTAGGCGTTTGAACTGTGCAAATGACGCCCTTCAAAGGGTTAACGCCTGAAATTTATCACTGATGGTACATTAGTGCTATATTACAAAACTAAATTTGATTTCTTTACGTGACACTATCTTTTCCATCTTCCAAATGTTCCGATGAAAGATGTTGCCAAATATATAACAATTATTAATTTATTTATTTGGTTTTTTTAAAAATTTTATTTCATTTTATTTTTTAATCTTTTTCCATATGCATTTTCTAAGCATCCATTAGATGTTTTTCCTCGACAAAAGATCTAAAATCTGTAAACTGAAATAAGTTGTTTATCAAAATGCTGGACTCCTGATTATCTTATGACTACATTGCAAGTAAGAACCACTTTGCATTCTTCCAACATATAACATCTTAGGTCTGGTACGAAACAAAACTCTCCTTATATTTGTATACTAGCTGAAAACCCGCACTTCGCTACGAAGTACATTCAAATTAAATACAACGGTCAATGTATACAATTAATGCCAAATATATATATATATATATATATATATATATATATATATATATATATATATATATATATATATATAATAAATACGACGATCAATATATACAATTGATGTAGAAAACAAAATATATTTTTTAAAAAATCGTAAGGGATATTTTTATAGACAAAATAATGTCCAATCGTCTGCCGCATTGGAAGCAAGAAAAAAAACATTTTTTTGTCTATTTAGTTGTTACGCACGTGACGATAAATTTATTGAAAGTACCAGAAAAAGAAATCACGTGATCAGCATTTAATAAATTAAATTCTAAAAATTAATCTTGAAAAATTCACCAAAAATCAGGAAATGGAGGTAAAAATTCGAAAAAAATTTCATTTTGAAGGAATTTTTATGATCTTTCTCATGATATAAATTTTATAACCCTCAATGTATTATTTTAAATGCAAACGTAAAAAAAGTTTAAAAAACAGCTTAAAAATTTAATTTAAAAAAATCTAAGAAGAATTTTTGAAAAATCTTTCTTAGTGCACCCCTACACTATTAGAAGAATCCCCATGCAAAATTTCAGCCCTTTAGGTCCAGCGGTTTGGTCTGTGCGTTGTATGTCAGTCAGTCAGTCAGTGAATGAATGAGTCAGTTACGGAACTGTTTTATATATATAGATTTTTCCATTTCTGACGTACACTTGTATTATTCCCCACATAGTCCGGACAATATTTCAGTAATTATTTTTGACTTAACACGTATTCTTAACTTCGATCACGCATTGTAGTATATATCAGTGGTTCTCAAACTATGGGTCACGAAAATAATTAGAGGGGTCGAGGATAGTTTGAAGCAAATGTATATCATAATGAATTGTTTAATTGAAAAATTTTCTTTAAATATGCTAATAATTTTTAAATCATGCTCTTTCTTAGTTTTAAATTTGTCAATTTTTACCTAAATGAAATACAAATAAATATTTTTTTTAAATATGAAATTTTAGTACCAGGAGATTTGCCCAAAATAAGTACAGAAAGTAAGCTAGACTTTTTTTTTATCCTTATTAAGTTGTTGTTGCTAATTCCACCTGGTTGGAGGTTCCATTCACCAGGTCCTAATATTCTTCATCGTTATGTAAAGAAAATATATAGCAAAATCTGCAGTTCATTTATTTTTTTTAAATAATTTGTCGAAATTTGTTTACTTTTTTTTCTATATTTGCTAACATTTTCTTAATTTAAAAAAAATCGTCGCTGGTTCGATGCCCGCCGCTCTCAAAACCACCAACGTGTACACTAATGTCGGCTGGTGCACAGAAAAAAATCTGTCGTAGCTGATTTTTAGTGTCCCAAAATACCTCTGGAGGTACGGGGGTCAAGTGTTCCGGTCTCGGCACTTGACTCGGATCAAAATTACTGGACATAAGTTCTTTGAGGTCAAGTCAGACTTCAGTCCTAGTGCAGTGGCGTACGCAGGGAGGGGGTTGATGGGGGTTATAACCTCCCCCCCCATTGGTTCTGATTACATGTATTATTTAATTAAGTTTAAGCTTTGCACTGATTGCTCAAAACTACTCTTTCATAGTAACAACCCTTCCCCCCTAGAAAATTTCTGCGTACGCTGCTATCCTAGTGGTACCTCGCCTTAAAGAGAGACTGCTTACTATCCATCGCCAAAGGACCAAGGTCCTTTGGACTTGGTGTAGGCTTTCCTACACTAAGGGGATTGGAAACAACAACAACCAACCCCCCCCCCCCCCCAAAAAAAAAAAAAAAAAAAAAAAAAAAAAAAGTTGCTACTATACCAAAAAAATGTTCATAGGGGTCGAGTGATTTTTTTCTCTAAAGAAAATGGGTCGCAATCAAAAAAAAAAATTTACACGCTACTAGTATATATTATCAAATATGTATATAAAAGCTACAAATGAAATCTAGCAAAAAGAAAAACCAATGTTCCCTTATCATTTAAATTTTATGAATTTGGTTCGTGTGTTAAAGGGTTACAGGGATTCATATTTTGCATATATTAATTTTCTTTCATAAGAAAGTACTTCAGTTTGTCTCTTATCAAGTATCTATTATCATATTTTACTTCTCATTGCTTTGTTTTTGTAATTTTATAGATTAGTTTTTATAATGGTTTTGTTCACTTCTTAATAGATAGACAGTTAGCAATGTCAAATCCCTTTAATAATATACCATGTAATATGTTTAAACAAAAATCATTGCAAAGGGTTTTTTTAACATTGAAAAATTACACTGATTACCATATATCAATTTTAATGAAAGAAAACTTAAACAAAAAAATTTATAGTAAGGTGTCAAACAGAGAAAAGAAGATTTAAAACAATTATATGAAAAAGAATTTAGAGTTTTTATACAGATATAAAATCCATAAAGCACGATGAAGAAGTTTATTGCTCAGCATTTATGAAATTTTCCTCAAAATCAGTACAAATAAAAAAATAATATATCATTTTTTAAACTTTGCGCCACATACTTCTAAATTTTTTTAGATATTTACTCATTGACCTCCATTTGACAGAAAAATATTTAAATAATAATTTAGGAATCATAATGGGTCAAAATCTAACATTTATCGAGATTAAATTTCAGTAATAGTAATTTTAAAATTATGAATTTCGACTCTTGTTCGGAAAATCTTTAATTTTTTTACCTTTTCGATATTTTATGAGGCCAATTCGAAAGGTCTAAAATTCTACAATAAAAAGTAATAAAATGTTAACAGCTTTTCAGAAAATATTGAGAAATTTAATAATATTTTGAAACTAAATGTAGTACTAAAGTCCAGTTTAAATAGAAACAATAAAATTAACTTTGTAACACTTGATGGTATACTTGTATTAGAGTGCAGATATGAATACACTTGAAATACATTGAGGTATAACTCATGCCATAGTAGTTAATAATCCTTTTATTAACTTTCATAGAATAAATTAAACATGAGTAAACATAATTCAACATAATACATATGGTTAACGACATCACCAAAACTCCGTTCCTAGTACTGCGGCATACACACGATGGCTTCCCTTTTATAGCATCAGAGTCAATCGTTGTCGTGTTGACTCTGACGTAATCTTTGGCAGAAAATCTGCATACTGCTGTTCTTCTTCATTGGGGTATTTGGCCGAAAGAACGTGTAAGAAATACCAACAATACTAGATGTCAGAAAAAAAAAATTACTAAAATCAAGAATGCTATACACTCTTTCACCATTCTTTATACATTTGATGTTGAGGAAATCAAGTCCATGAGATGTTAAAAAATGCGCCCCATGTCCTTATTAAAAAAATATTTTGGAATTTTTGTAAGACAGATTTGAGAACAACAAAAAAAAAACTCCTTATCATTTACATTTGGTTTAACTACAGTAAATGATCCACCATCAGTGAAAATACTTTAACAGCAAGTTTCAGAGTACATTGTTCAAATGGTTTCTAGTTTCAGGACTATCGGGCCAGTCAACTGTGTCAAAAGTTTCCTACTGGATCCCATCACATATTGTTCTCAGCGGCAACGAAGCCGCTGATGCCCTGGCTAAGGAGGGAACTACAATGGATTTGACCTCAAACACTTTAACTCTTTTGGAGATCTGCTCAAGAGTTAAATCTGCCATCGCCCTTTCATGGCGATCTCCTCCAGCACATGACTGGTATTGTGGCAGACAGCCGGGAGGAGCTGTGGCTTTTGCGGGCAATCGTGGTCAGCAGACTGCTTTGTGAAGACTCCTAAGCGGTCACCTGAAGTGCCTTAAATTTGATCAAGGCAATAAGATCTTCCCCATTTGCGGAAAATGTAACATCAATCATTCCACCCTTGGCCATCTTCCTTCTTGCATGGGGCTTGAAAAGGAGGATTTGACGCAAAGTCTACTCCTTGTCTTGGATTTTTTTAATGTTTTTGGTCTCATGGATCTCGTCTACCCTATCAGCTAGATCAGACAGGATAAGTAACAACAACAATAACAAAAGTTTCCTGCTTGAAACTGAATAATAGAAATTTTCACATTCATCAAACTTTAAAATTGTTTAAAATGTTTTGATACCATTACTTCACTAAGACCAATCCAACACAAATAATCTAAACTACGAAGATGAACAAGTCTGAGTCATGGAATTATACGAGACCTGTTTAAAGTTTTGCATCAACTAGCAAATAAAATGAACCATAAATATATATATATACATATATTATAATTATTTTATGATAAGTTTAAGATTTGTTACTATGGGATTAATAGAAATCAAATCATGCTTTGAATCTCTTACTGCACACGCTTCATCCCTCTTCCACTTGTTTGTCCTGAACAAGCAAATAAAATATAGACTAACAAATATTTAAACAAAAAATATTATGTTGTTACTTTAATTGTTTTTTTCCAGCAAATATTGGACGCAACATCAGATTCATTGTCAAACTATATGTATCTCTTTGTAATATTGTCCACAATACACCGATCTTTTATTTTATATTTATTTATTTATTTTGACATCAACAAGTAAATAAAATGGGCCTCAGATATTTAAAAAATATATTTGTTCATACGTTTATTGGGGCTTTGAATATTGGGGGCAGCTTCTAATTCATATCAAACTTAGAATCTCTTGGTAATCTATATATATAAAACTGTTCCGTAACTGATTGACTGACTGACATACAACGCACAGACCAAACCGCTGGACCTAAAGGGCTGAAATTTTGCATGGCGATTCTTCTTATAGTGTAGGGGTGCACTAAGAAAGATTTTTGAAAAATTCTTTTTGGATTTTTTAAAATAAAATTTTTAAACTGTTTTTGTAACATTCTTTAAAGTTTGCATTTAAAATAATAATTTGAGGGTTATAAAATTTAAATCACGAGAAAGATCATAAAAATTCCTTTAAAATGAAATCTTTTCGAATCTTTACCTCCATTTTCTGATTTTTGGTTAATTTGTAAAGATTAATTTTTAGAATTTAATTTATTAAATGCTGATCACGTGATTTCTTTTCTTTTTGTGATACTTTAAATTAATTTTGAGTCACGTGCATAACAGCGAAGCAAATTGACAAAAAAATTTTTTTTTTCTTGCTAATGCGGCAGACGATTGTACATTATCCAAAAAAATATTAAAATACAGTAAAAATATGTTCCTCAAACTGTACTATATTAACTGCACTATATTCTTTTGTATGTTCTATTAGATTTAATTTGAATATTTGCTTCTTCATTATTTTGTCTATAAAAATATCCGTTACAATTTTTTTATAAATATATTATTTTGGTTTTTTTACATCAATTGCATACATTGATCGTTGTATTTATTATATATATATATATATATATATATATATATATATATATATATATATATAGGCATTAATTGCATACATTGACCATTGTATTTGATTTGAATGTACTCCGTAGCGAAGTACGGGTATTCAGCTAGTAATCATTTAAGCCTCATCCATCTTTTACTTGTTCATCAACAAGTAAACAAGATAAACCTTAAAATAAAAAATTAAATATTTGATATTCATTTTATTGGATTATTTGTAATTTATTGGCAACCACATAAACCATGTGAAAATTAGAATCCCTTAGTTATATCCTACAAGTTTTACCCATATTTTATTTGTCATTAAAAAATAAAAGGTTTCAAATTTTTTTTTCAAAAGATTTCAAAAGAGGAAAAGAAAGAGCCTCAAATATTTAAAATACGTCTATTAGGTTATTTGGTATGACTATAGAGTGCAACATAAATGAAATCAAACTTCTCGAATCTCTTTATAACACAGTCCGTGCATGCTACACCCCTCTATAATGACGTTAGAAAAAGAGAGAGAAGAAAGGTAAATATGAATGAGTTGGGGGAATGCCGGTATTCTATGTTTTTCCTCTTTATCCCACTTTTCTTCGAAACGGTCCGATCGCCCTTTACTGTCAAAGGAGTGGCCATTCACAGGGCGTGACCTACCCTCCATCCGTGTTTGTCCAGGCTGCCCTACCTAAAGGTGAGCCTGCCCCCAGGTGAGCTCTGCCCAATCCGGGGCCGTGGAAAAGCTCCACCGACCAATGGGGTGAAAGGGATTGACCTGGCTCGAACTGCAGGCGGCAATGATCCTCTCGTTCGGAGATATCACGCAAAAGGGCTTTGCGTGAGGAACAACGGGGGCACGAGAAAGGCGCCTCTGTTTTCTCTTTCTGAGCACGTTTTTTGTTGCGAGGTGAGTGCCGCTCGAGGAACATTTTCAAATCAAATAAAACGTGTTTAAAAAGAGGGCATGAATTGCAATGGAAGCTCTGTAGTCAAAAAGAATTAGATAAATTGTTATTTTTCTAAAGACAACGCATGTGGCGGGTGGGGGCAGAGGAGGAATCGGAAGTTTTAAGACTTTAGATTTCTGGCAGATTTTGTGGGACGTGTTCCTTTCCCTTCATACATTTGATCGTTTTTCAGCACGCATCGTGAGTATAAATTGACACAGGTGAGGCGACTCGTTTGAGATAAAATACAACGTAAGTGAAGGTGATCGCGAGGGGTTTGTTAAAGATTACTATAAAATAAGAGATGATGGTATAATGGTAAATTGCAGAAGTTGGAAAGCAGAAAGTGTTCGTGTCACTCGACAAACAAGTAGTTTTAAGCCCTTTCGTGATTGCATTGAAATGTTTTCGAGAGGAGTGAGGTAGAAAAAGGGTCAGACAAGTAACAGCACTTTACCAGGATATATATATATCAGATATCACCAGAGTTCTGCTTATAACATCTGTTTATTTATTACATTGCTTTAAGCTCTCTAGCAACTAAAGTTTTTTGACACAGGGAAATAGACAGAGGTTGCGTGTTTTCAGATAACAGAAGTTTGAAGGCGTAGTTAAAAAATTCTGATATTGCGTTTACTTGGAGAACGTTAACATAAAAAAAGGAAAATCAAGTTTTTAAAAATTTCTCCAAGGCGTAAAGTTTATTTCTCTATTACACAGAAAATTTTTTTTTTAAATGTTTAAACCCAAGTCGGAAATTCTTGGATGCATTTTCTCCATAGGTTAACATTGAGGAGAGCGAATCCAAAAGGGTTAGTACACAACAGCCTTAAGAGGTAATTTTTCCAATATTGGGACAGAATTAATTACAGTAACTTAGTTCTTACAATTAATAACTTCTGTTGTTTAGATGCATAGATAATTTCTTAAATAATGATAGTATTAAAGATGAAATGAACAATTTAAAATAGCTTTCCTTTTTGTAAAGCCTTTAAACTGCAATTTTAAAACGATGTAAAAATTCTTTGCCGGTTTTAAAGGTTATCATACCGGCGTTAACAATAGTACAGCAGATGTGATACTTTTGATAAAAGAAATTACTGCATTAAACATGAATGAAAAATAGTTCAATTCTCAAAAGAAAATAACAATAAAATACCTTTGTCCATAGTAAAAAAGAAAAAAAAAAAGAAAAGAATAAAAATACATTAACAGCCTAAGTGTTTTGTGTTTCCTCTATGTTCTTCCTATCGAACGTACCAATAATTTTAATCCTATAACTACTTAACCTTTAGCTTACGGGGTACATTTTTCCAATTCCCTGTTTATAACGAAGTGTCATACTCCCTATGTCAGAACAGCCATTAAGGGGGTTATATATATCTATATATATAAAGCAGTTCCGTAACTGACTGACTGACTGACGTACAATGCACAGAACAAACCGCTGAACCTAAAGGGCTGAAATTTTGCATGGTGATTCTTCTTATAGTGTAGAGGTGCACTAAGAGAGATTTTTGAAAAATTCTTCTTAGATTTTTTAAAATTAAATTTTTAAGCTGTTTTGGTAAATTTTTTTAAGTTTTCATTTAAAATAAAAATTTGAGGGTTATAAAACTTATATTCCGAGAAAGATCCTAAAAATGCATTTAAAATGAAATCTTTTTCGAATCTTTACCTCCATTTTTGATTTTTGGGGAATTTTTAAAGATTAATTTTTAGAATTTAATTTATTAAATGCTGATCACGTGATTTCGTTTTCTGGTACTTTCAATAAATTTATCGTCACATGCATAACAACGCAGTAGACAAAAAAAAATCTTGCTAATGCGGCAGACGATTGGACATTATCCAAAAAAAAATTAAAATACAGTAAAAGATATGTTCCTCTAACTGTACTATATGAACTGTACTATATTCTTTAGTATGTCCTATTAGATTTAATTTGAATATTTTCTTCTGCATTATTTTGTCTATAAAAATATCGGTTATGATTATATATATATATATATATATAAATTAACAAGGCTTTAAAATTGACCACACATTAGAGTATAGGCTTAAAAGCCAAAACATAGATGAACTTAAATCAATTAGTATTGGACATTAAAACAAATTACTTTCACGTAAGGCGCTGAATGCTGCTCTTTTAATGAAAGAAAATAAATAAATAAGAATAAGATGAAAGAGAAAACCAGTAATAGCTCTAAAGCTACTTGCAGCCAGGAACAAATAACATGAAAAGAAAAGTATGAATAAGGTTTTTGACAACATTTCTTCATCAGCGGTGTCAATGCTGTCTAAAAACCAATGGATTGTTTCCGATGAGTATGATCTATACAATGAACACACTCAGACACCGTACAATTCATGAATGACAGAAGAATTGATTAATAATTGAACTAAGATTGAATAAAAGTACTTAACCAAAGAACACCAAGCCTGGCGCTAGTCAGAGTGGAAGTTAAGAACTTGTAACCGCAAGATGACTGACGTCACAAAACTTGCAACCATTGAGGTAGTGGATTCTCAGTTACAGACCTACTTAGGTTACCGTATTTTAGGACTATTATTCCCTTAATTATTTAGTTTTTTTTTTTATTACTACTAAAAGTTAATTTTATTATTATTTTTATTTTTATTTTTAGTAGTTATTTTTTCTATTTTAACTTATTGTTATGTTTAACATATTAATGCAACAGAACAAACTATTCATTAAAACAAAAACAACCAATTATGTTTTTGGATAGACTTACGGGGTAATTATTCCGAGTTAGCACAGCTTTCAAGTCTAAAATATGCTTAATCCTATTGTCTTTAGAACATAGCCTATTTATACGAACTAACTGATTTACAATAATGTTATTAAAAACAGATTTATGTAAACAGGTTAGATAATTTTGAAAAATTTGGTTGTTAAATTTCAAAATTATTCAAAATTTCAAAGTCTGTAACTGAGAATCCACTACCTCAATGGTTGCAAGTTTTGTGACGTCAGTCATCTTGCGGTTGCAAGTTCTTAACTTCCACTCTGACTAGCGCCAGGCTTGGTGTTCTTTGGTTAAGTACTTTTATTCAATCTTAATTCAATTATTAATCAATTCTTCTGTTATTCATGGATTGTACGGTGTCTGAGTGTGTTTATTGTATAGATCATACTCATCGGAAACAATCCATTGGTTTTTAGACAGCATTGACACCGCTGATGAAGAAATGCTGTCAAAAACCTTATTCATACTTTTCTTTTCATGTTATTTGTTCCTGGCTGCAAGTAGCTTTAGGGGCTGCAAGTAGCTTACTGGTTTTCTCTTTCATCTTATTCTTATTTATATATATATATATATATATATATATATATATATATATATATATATACATATTTTTTTTACATCAATTGCATACATTCATCGTTGTATTTATTATAAATATATTTATACATATTCTTGGCATTAACTGCATACATTGACCGTTGTATTTAATTTGAATGTACTCCGCAGCGAAGTACGGGTTTTCAGCTGGTATATATATATATATATATATATATATATATATATATATATATATTCATTCTTGGTATGGACCCGTATTCTTGGGATACATGCTATCCCGCCCAGTAAGGAAAAGGTTTATCCCCCATGCAACGTCATACCTTCGGAAATTATTGGAAATTCTCATTTTGTCGTCTAATTACAGTCATTGTGTCGACAACAGTAATTCAGCAGAGGATATTCGGTTTTTGTTTGGTTCCTTTCGCTTTCGGCAACCATGTTACTCTTTTGACTGTCCTGTCATAGCAAATGTAGTAATCATAGAAAGTTTTGTTACATCTGTGCTTAATGTTGGGTGTGCTCACGCTTTGCTGGTAGTATTCAACGTAACCACAGTAATTTATTTTCCTACGCACACGCGTACACGATTACATATACGAATATACATAATAAAATGATGAAACAAGCAAAATTATAAAAAAAAGAGTAAAAAATCGAATAACATTGTTTCATTTTTAGTTGTTCCAACTACACCAATAGGCAAGAAAAAAGGCGTGAAACATTTTCGAGTGTAAAGAGAATATGTCAAAATTCAAAACTGCCATTGAGGAATAATTATCCAAACGATGTTATAAGACAGATAATTGGTAGCTTAAAATTTATGAATGAATATTACTGAAATATTATGTAGGCTAAAAGAACATATATCAGAAAATCGAAGGATTCATATAAGCATGGATCTTTAACTTAATAGCATATATAAGTTTTTCGTTCTTTGTTATTATTTCTGTTTTTAACATTCAACTTAATGATTTTTAGACCCCTTTTTCAAATGCTGTAATATTTTACTTTTAAGCTAATTATATTTAATTTATCTGCTTATAAACCGAAACTGATATTTCTTTTATTTACTGGTTTTAAGGTAAGTTAAGGGACCAGTTTTTCATCTGTTTTTGTCCTCCATGTTTCTTTGCCTAGAACATTTTTAACTCAACCTTATTTATGACTGTTGCAGTGGGGTTCGTCAAAAAATTGTTTCCTACATTGAAACTTTTTTTAAAAATAATTAATTTTATAATTATAGTGGCAGTGTTGAGATAAAATAACATAAAAATTAATAACATAAAAAACTAGATTCAGTTTTGTGTTATTGAGTCAAAATACGACACTATCTACTCTCTCTCTCTCTCTCTCTCTCTCTCTATATATATATATATATATATATATATATATATATATATATATATATATATATATATATATATATATATATATATATTGATTGATTGATTGATTGATTGATTAAAGTACATGCGTGTTTAATATCAGAATAAGGTAATATAAATATCAGAAAACTATTAAATGGCAGTGAGATAAGAATCAAACTATAAAATTTGTTAAAATTTTCTGACTAAGATACATGCAGCAGATTATTGTAATTAGTAAGTAATGCAATATCGTACTGATTTCATGAAAAAAAAAGGGATACGGTAAACCTAACAAAATAATAATGATGCAGGCAAATTGGAAAAAAAAGCTTCATGACAGTATCTTAACTCTAGTGTTCCATATATAAACTTAAAAATGTGTTTCTAAACTGTCTGATTTCAAAAGGAAATAGACTTATATGCTATACACTTCTTTAAAAAACTATTAAGTACATTATGAAGAAAAGCGAGCCAAACCAAAGTGTGGAGGTTTATTGATTCGTTTGATACGAGTCCATAGTTTGCTGGATAAAAATGTCGAATAATAATGATATTTCGTAAATACTAACTGTTAAAATACATCTATATACGAACAAAGAATGAAATAAATATTTGACTTTTTTTTAAAAATTAACTAACACACACACATACACACACACACACACGCACACACACACACATATATATATATATATATATATATATATATATATATATATATAGGCTAGACAAAGAAATTACTTTTTACATAATCAGTCCATTAGTTAATTTTTTTATAGTTAATTTACTTTTTTCTCCCTTTAAGCATTGTATTTTAATTATCTTAATCAGTTGCTTTGTTCACCAATTCTTGAAACCAAATGATAATATCACAACCTAGATACAAACGGGACAATCTCTCGATTATCGAGACACAAAATCCTTAACAACTCGGAATCGAACATACAATCGAAAACCGCTGTAATAAATTTTTCGCACATTAAATAATTTCATACAAGTGACAAAATTTATTTATTTGATCTTCAATTAAGTTACAGGTATGAGATATAAACAGAGAAAACTTGTGAAACGTGTAATCTTAATATAAAGGGGAAGTGAAACTACCATTATATAGTTATAGACAATATAGTTTATGATGAAATTTCTGTTAGGGTCTATTGCATGAAAGAAACCCAATTCCTTTAGGCTTTATGAACTTTAAATGTCGATTAAATATGGAGGAGTAGAATTAAATTGTAACGCTAGATGGCACTAGATGGCAGTGCCAGCGCATTCTTAGCGGTTGTCTGAAACTTGCTAGATTACAGGGAAAGTCGCGAGGGAAAAGTAATTTCGATGGGGAATCACCTCAGAGAAAGTTTTTATTTGTTTGTTCAGCCAAATCAAAGATTGTTTGGGAGGAGCCGAGCTACAGAAAAATGATACTTGTTAGATTATTTTAAAATTGTTATTAATACAGCAGTAAGACATGGACAAAATGTACAGAAACTTAAAATAAATTTTTTTTAATAATATTGAAGGGCAAATAAAGAGATAAAATTCTAAAACGATTTCGAAGCGAAAAAAAAATATATATATTTTTGTACTTTTAAGAAAAATTATCAAAAGTTTTGTCTTTTAAAATGCACCAATTGAAAATTTTCTTTTTCAATTATGAAATACCAATATTTTATTGTATTATGTAAGATATTTAAAAAAAAGCTGATTGCTCTATACATATCGTTATAATCTGGATATAATTTAAAATTTTTAATAATTGTCATATTCTTAACCTTTTCAAAGATTTTACATATTGTTTAATTTATATATACTACTCTTGCATTTTTTATTCAATAGCAGGTTTGTTAAAAGGAAATTTACCTCTTTACCAGGCAAAAAATACATTAACTAAATAAAATCAGCAGTTTCATAAGCGTAGAATCTATATTTTATAATTGTTCTGAATTAATTTCATAACTAAAAATTTTTTGTAATTTTTTGGTGATAGCCCTTGTAGAAATGCTGCAAGTAATTTATATTTCCCGTAAGTATTTTACGCCCGCAGCTGTATGTCTAAAAAATTTCTATGCATTTTACAGCATAAGATAAAAAAACAAAAGCACTTGAAAGAAACAAATGGGGGCCTAAAAAACAGCTAAAAGAATGAAATCTGAAATTACATCGACATGTTTTGCATTAAAAGTTTAATATTTCTGTAACATTTTTTCAAAGATTTGTGACAGAGCCTTTTAGAAATATGATTTAATTTTTTTCGCTTTTTGCAAAAGAGACTATCCATGTCTGAGGAACCAAAACTGTTTAAAACTATGAATTATAATGAAGAATATCAGGGGTCAGAGCTGTAAAGGCGAATAAATCCGCGTTTTTTTTTTCCTCGAAATTCCCACCTGCCTAATCTTTTAGGGGGGAAAAATCTCCTTTGATAAAAAAATAACCATAAAAGATTTCCTCCTCTTTAAAGATTATTTTCTTCGAATCTGACTCTAAATAGTCTATGGTATTTGTAAGGTTACATATTATTATGTTAACCTTTAGCTTACGGGGCCTATTTTTCCGATTCCATCTTTAGAATGGGAAATTTCATACCCCCTTTGTAGGATCGACCATTAAGGGGGTTATATATATATATATGCTATCCCACCCCGTAAGGAAAAGGTTAATTAAAAACAGTTTGCAACTAAAAGCAGTTTCCTCCTTATGACTCCTCAGTTTAGACCGAGAAACCCTCGGGGCTACATGTGTTAGGCTCACACCCTCCTCCCACCCACATACCACATGGAAGGATTTTCCCGCCTATAGATTTAACGTGCTCATACCCGGCGTCGACACGAAGACAATTCAGTGACACTTGTTGGGATTTGAATGGAGTACTTTCTGGGCGAACTCCGACGTACTCACTATTAGCATTGGGCCCTGTATCCATAACTATATCAGGATAGATTTAGAAAAGACAAATTTTGTCTTTATAATGTAATATTACAGCTGCATTCCAATTTATGAATAAAATTTTACGGCGCTTCCTTATCAGAATTTTATAAAATTAAAATAAGGTAACCAAAATAAATTAAAAAATTCTCTAAAATCGTAATTCTTTATGAGTTGAATTTAAATTAATCCTAAACCTTTCAAAAAAACAAACAAAAAAATCCTAACTTTATATTAATCCTTAACCTTGGACAACACCTTTTTTCTTCTTTTTTTTAAAAATGATACCTATTTTTTGAAGAAACGGGAAGTTTTATTTCTTGCAACTACCTCATAATTTTCCTTTACAATTGAAAAGTACATACTGTCTCGTAGTTAAGGATATTGAAAACAATATATCTTCCGACTCTTATACGTACGTTTTTTTAAATAAATACTGAGAAACTTAATATTTAATAATTATTTTACAAATGCTACAAGTTAGCAAATTTACCCCACAATCCAAATCACGATATTTCGGTGTATGTTGTGTTACGAAAAGTGTTGCGAAATTGTGTTACGAAAAGTGTTAGGGAATTGTGTTTCTCGATACCATGTTACGAAAATATTTTTTTTATTAAAAGTTATTTGTCTCATCTAGGGGTCAACCCATCATAGTTTATAGACGTTAGAACCTCTCTGCTAGTGCTAGGAACTCCGATAATCGCTTTAAGACAGAAAATAATTTATCAAAGATGTGATAAGACAAATAAATAGCAGACTTATCAACTATCACATTCTCCCAAGAAAATTAATATTACTCTTGATCTTTATCTCTCTCTCTAAACATCTCCTCTTCACTCCGTACGTATCGCTCCAACTACAAGTCAAGCCCTTCAATACAGGGGTACTCTCTAAGTGATACAAATTATTTACTCAATACCCCGCCCTTTCTCAGTGGTCAGCTCTCTGAATGGGGTTCTGGAAATCCAGAGATTCCGAATGACCGCTTGACCACTCACGCAGATAAACAGATTGACCATGGCTCTTTGTCCCCCTCAGGGAAGGATGCAATGGAGATTTATTGAGTTATGACTAGTGGGAATACAGCGGGAAAGCTTTTACGGGGATAAAGGATAGAGTGCTTTGGAAGTAATAAATGCCAAACTGGGTGGGTGCAGGAATAAATGGCTGTAACTGCAGTTATGGGTTGCAAATTCTGGTGCACTATCATAAAAGTATAACTAGGGATACGTAATTTTCGTATTTACTAAATAGATGCGAATGAATGCGAAATTTTCCGATATGAGCGAAAATTAATTTTTTACTACTTTTTGGCCAAAACTCAGTGATAAACGGCTTTTTAAGCAAAATTAGATAATAATAGTAATAATTTATTAACATAACTGCTTAACTAAAACCATCCTGTCTTTAACTGAAAAATCTCACTCTCCTTAGGATTCGCTCCGAATTTCAGCTGACAGTTTGTCCGTAACGCAGTCGAACCTAAAAATCGAATTGTAAAAATCAACCATCAAGTTTTGTGGAACAATTTAGTAGATTTAAGACTGTCTCTTGAGCGCCAAAGTCAAGGATATTTTATTTAAGCTACATACTTACAGTAATCAACCAAGAGACTCCTGTTCATGTCATACAGATTTTAATTGCAACGAAATGCTGTTACCTTAACTTTGCAAAGGTAGCTATACAAAGCCTCTACAGTCCGGTTAACAGAGTAGATACTGAGCTATTTTAGTATGTACAACATAGTAATTAATGACAGAAGGCAAAGACTTAAGTGACATAATGTGGAGACTACTACAATTTTAGCTTTTAACTAAGAATTTTGATACTTACTTATTCAAGTAAGTCAAATTGCAATTTTTTTTAATAAATGTGAAATTTTTTAATTTATATTTATTTTTTGCGAATAAATAAGAAATTTTATAAATTGTATTTTTTTTTTGTATCGAAATTTCGAACGCGAAATTTACGTATCCCTAAGTATAATCAACATTTCACATGTTTGAATCTTACCTTCACGTATGATGGCTTTTCTGCAAGCATGCTTCTACAAATCGGAAAATACTTTTACAGGAAGATAATGTGCGGAGTTGTAGCTCTAAAACTGTGAGAGCTCGATTATTCATTCATACGAGATGTATTTTGGCTATACCCTCATTTCAATACGTTATTCTGGAATTAGTAATTAATGAACCACAAGAAAATTCTACTTTTCAGCTGTAAAATATATCTATTTTATTTTGAAGCTATTAATTATTTTTATTATTTTTATTTTTAATTATTTTTTATTAATCTGCATGCAGCTGTGTCACTCAAGTACCATAGTCTGTCCTTGTTAATTTGCAAAACATATTGAGTATATACAAAAATTATTTATAAGATAGTGTCTAGTTCAACATTTGACGTACTGATTATCAAGTAACGCTCAAAACTTTCAATTTCTGCTTTGTTGTTTAATTTCAATGTAGGATTACGTTCCTCCTTAACGGTCCTGCGAAAAGGAAAATTTCAGACGCTAAAACTGTCTGTCCATCTGTCCTCGTGAGTTATAATTTTGGCAGCACGCCAAACCCAGTCTTTCTCTTGGACAAATTAAACAGAAAAGTACCAAGATGCGTCAAAATTTTGACATACATATATGTATATATGTACACACACACACACACACACACACACACATATATATATATATATATATATATATATATATATATATATATATATATATATATATATATATATATATATATATATATATACATATATCTACATACAAAAGAGGTAATCTACGTCAATGACCCGTGGTAGTTTTGTTAGAAGAGACTACCTGAATTTTTTTTTTTTAACACAAAGCAACATGCAACGAGTGAACTCCCTAAAGTAGACTATTCAAAAGGGATGGGAAAACTGTGGAACATTTTACCATAATTCTAGATAAAAATTACTCACGTATAGTCAAAAATTAGGAAAACAGTCCTTTGTTCACAATAATTCATCCACCGAACAATATATCTCTTTTAAATTTTCCTCCTCGGAAATTGTCATATTTTTCCATTTTTTCTTTGTTTAACACGCTGAAGCATTTTATCTGCACTTGCGTACATAATCTATTAATATTATGAATCTGACAAGTTACATCATTTTAAAACTCCAAATTCTTGTCATGGCATAAACATATATCATGGTTACAAAAAGAAAAAAAAAAGATCTAGTCCAAGCTTAATGTATGTTACCATAAAAGCTTCTTTCGGCCGCCAAGTTGCAGCCATTAAATTTTAAAAATCCTCATCTTTCACATAAACTTAATGAACAACCTATGGAATATGATTAAAATTGGCAATTGTTCCGATTAGCTACCTTTCATGCTTTTGAGTTTAGGAACAGCCTTTGATTTTACATTTGTTTGAGATAATCGATAGATACCATCTGTTGATTTGGCTTTCGTTAAAGTTGATGCAAACCTAAAAATAACCTAATGGGATCTCACCGGAACTATAGCTATAAAAATTCCTTTGATTCGGTACTCCCTGGCATGATTCTAATAGAAAGATTCATTTTATCTCTGTTATTCATTTCAGGGGCCCTGTATTCTTTAAACTATGCAGCGCTTGAAGGGCAGGTAAACAAATTTAGTGGTTTAGTATGCAATTCAACAGGTTTTTGTTCTTCATTTTGAGAAAGCTACACAGGGGCAACAAAATGGGTCCAACATCCTTGAAGGGCGTTAAAAAGCAAAGTAGATTAAATTAACAAAAAATATTTCAGGTAGTTTCCTCTAACTAAATTATTATGGGTTATTAACGTAGGATTACTTATCGTTTGCTTACCTCTTTTTTTTTTACTCATTTTGGCACTTTTTTTGTTTAACTGTTTACCGCTACTGGGTTTGGCGCGCTGCAAAAATTATAACTCGCGACGCAGGACAATTTTTTTTCTCTCCGAAGGACCGTTATTAAGGAACGTAATCCTACGTTAAAAGCCTAACGTTATGCAGCATTAGAGACACATAAAAACGGAATGAAAATCCTCATGTGCACAGCTCCCAAAGAACATAATAAAAACTCGAAACTAAAATTTTACCATGAACATCAAAGTTCCCAACTTTGACCAACTGGAGGGGGAACACAAAACTGCAGATCTAAAATTCAGCTGACTGCAATTATTACATCGTTCCCCCCATTTGTGCAGATATCATCTTTCCGCAACAAGGCTAACCGCGAAAAAGTGTGGCACGGAGGGGGTGGACTAAAATATCACTCTACAAACGCATTTCCAATAAACAGATAATCCACCCTCCGAGATGGGGGAGTCATCAGACTCGCAGCAGATGGCCATAACATTATTCCGTGTAACAAAAAGCGGGAAAAATATGACCCCTGGACTGCCGCGAAACTTCCCCGCCTTTGTTGATTCCCCCCCCCCCCCTATCCGCCACTGGAAGTTGCGTGGTTAGAAGCTGGAGACACCTGTGATTCGCAGTGTCTAGAATGGTGGTCAAATGGCCACAATTCCGTTTTTTCTTTCTCTCTCTCTCTCTCTCTCCAATTTAGTGGTCAGCAGACACCAGAGTGAAAAATGAATATTAACGCGTCTGTAATACGTGCAACTCTAAGGGTGAAGCTAAAAGTTGAATATATTAGCATATACAGGATTTTATTGATCTTGGGGGTGAGTGTTTATTTTCCTTTAATTTAAGTGCACCCATACCTCGCTTTACGGAATAGATGCGTTCCGGAAAAGTTGAAAAGCCTAAAGTGAAAAGCCGTATAACGAATCAATTATTTTGATACAAACCCGTACAAATTTAATTTAATCTGTTCCAATTTTTTATAAATAATATCGTTTTTAGTTCATAAAGCATTTTATTCTTTTATTTAGCATAAAAATGCTTACATAAAAATAAAGGTACAAAACAATGAAATAATAAACAAAAATTAAAAAAATAAAGTTATAAACAAAAAACAAAAGAAATCATATGCACGTATGTATACATATACCAAAAAATTATAAAATAAAATGTTTAAAAACTGTTTTTAATGTGATGACGAACATTAACATGAAAAATCTCTAAGCTATAATATGCTGCCATCATCACTTTCCGCTGTTGTGGCCGTATAACGAAACATTGTGGGCCGTAAATCGAAAAAGTGCCATAATTAAAAAAGGCCGTTATAGCGAAATGCCGTATAAAGAGCGGCCGTATAGCGAGGTATAGGTGTATATCAGGGAAACTTTCGAGAATATGTCTTTTAATTAATTTAAATTTGTTTTTCTCATATGTAGATTTTGTACAGACATAAGATTGAAAAGCTTTGGGGAAGATACAAAAATCATGCTGTTACACTGAAAAAATTGAACAATATTAAGAAGTGAAAGCTTTTGTGAAATATGATGATTAATGAGAAAACGGATGAATAAGACCATTACATTATCATGCCCTGTTCCTACTAAATTATCCTCAAACTGCATCACTGGGCATAGGCGTAGCTTCGGGGAAGGGGGGGGGGCACGAACGTGCCCCCAAACTTGAAATAAATTAAAACGTTAACAGAAGTTCAGTTAAAATCGGAAATTTGTGGAAAACTCTTAAGAAAGTTGGTTTTTTCCCGCTTTTTCAAACTGTGAAACTGAAGATCCCGATTATGTCTTTAGCCTTAGCATAGTTTTTAACAATATGATATGATCCATAACAAAAATTCAATGCTAATTTTTTCTCATTTTAATGATATTATATTTATTTTCCTCGTTGTATAACTTTCGAATACTACTCAAACATCAATTCTATTGTTATTCAATTTCAAAAGAATCATAATATTTCATATTTTAAGGACCGTCCGGCAGTCAATGTGCTGAAGAGGATCCTAATTGAATTAAATTTGTGCCTCCCCCGCCAAAAAAAGCTAGAATCACGCTACGCCTATGTCAGTGGGTCATGGCATACTGTAATGAATTTATTCCTTTACACCATTAAGAGATATCATGCTCCTATCACACTATCCTCATACTAAATTATTAAAACATGCCAGTTTCACATTATATTATCCTCATATATCATTATTAGGCTATGATGTATGAGGATAATATAATGTGAAACTGGCTCCTATAAAATTACTCTCATCCTAGATTGCTAGGCCATACCGTGCCATGTCATGCCATGTTCCTATGAGATTATCCTTATCCTGCTTACTAGCCCTTCCATGTTCCTAAGAATTATCCCTCTACTACATTGCTAAGCCATTCCATGCCCCTATCGAATACTCTTAATTTTTTCAACCTATGACAGACTGAAGAGATCTCCTAGTCGAAAATTATTTTGGGTGCCAGCTTAACTACAGCGCCGCTGCCCCACAATCTCGCTCACATTTCTTTTTCTTTAACCTTAAACAACTAATCCTAACAACTAACCGTTAACAACTCACATTTTTTCTTTAACCCTAAACTGACTTGAGAATCGTTCTGATTATCAGACAATTTAGCGGACTACGCATTTGAGGGGCCCAAGGAGGAAATAAATTTGGGGCACTATCTGATATTTTTAAATATTAATTCACTTAGTTAAATACAAAAAAAAAAGACGTTTGAATTTTTTGATAAACTTTTTATTTTTTATAATCAAAATAATATAACAAAAAATATTTTTTTTAATAGTATTCAAGTTTAGTTGTTTAATGTTTATATTGCCGTTATGGAGTTTCCAAACATCGGTTAAATCAATATGAAGGCGTTAGATCCCAATTCTACGAATTTCCAAAGGAAATTGTATGTTTTTGCCTTCACAGTGCACCCAATAGGGACTACCTAAATAAAAAATTTCATATATTAGTAGCTAAAATTATTTGGTTGATTTGGGATCCCCTGGAGCTCAAGGCACCCGAGGTTTGCGCCTCCCCCACCTGTGCGGAAATTAGCCACTGCTCAGACAGGCGTACTGACCATTAGACTACTAAGCCTTACACCATGACTCTTACGAACTGAGTTCATTAGAGTCATCATAAAAGATTAATTTTTTTCCTCCCTATCTGTTTTTTTTCTATGAAAACATTTTCTACATTTTTTGGTAACTATCTGTCGAGCACTTCATACCATCTACAAAAACTGATATTCTATTAAAGCTCAAGCTCAAACTCTTTCAAATTTTGATAAAAACTCAGTATTTATATATACAGTCGAACCCCATTATAACGAACTTCAAGGGACCAAAGGTTTTGTTCGCTATATCCGGTGGTTCTCTATATCCGAACCGTTAAGAAAAATGTTTGAATTCACAAAATGTATAACTTATTAGTCGCTATGTGTATTCAATAATGATGTATTAAAAAAATAATAAAATCTGTTAAAAATGATTATTATGGAATTAAATTGACTGAAATAGATTACATTAAACAGACACAATACTAATAAATGAACTTAAAATGAAGACAAATGGAAATAAATTCATTTTACCTTCAATTGTTGCTCATTGTTTTGATACAGAAATAATCGGTAATCTTCTGCTGACGTGATGCTGATTTCAAAAACATTTTATGAATTTCTTTATCCAATGCATCAAATGGTTCGAATACTCTTCCAATGTATATGTAAACAAAAATGTATTAATTACACGCATCGCTGATGTAGCATCTGAGATGGTGGGTATTTCGTCATATATGAACTCTTCTTCATGAGCATCAGATGCAGAATCTTCGATTTCAGAATGATTCATTGTAATTTCTTCCACAATATCTGCATGACTCAGATTTTCACATGTAATGACTTCATCATCACATGTTTCGAACAATTGCATGTCACAATCTGAGAATGATGAAATTTTGTGCTTTTCTATCCACATCGCAATAGGTAAATCGTCATCATTTTCTTCAACATTCTTTTGCTTCTTCAACAGTCGCTGCATCTTCAACATTCGTTGTATCTTCAACATTCTTAAAAAGTTTAAAAATTAAAAAAATTCAGTAGTCGACTAGAAAAAATGGTTCGTTATAGCTTGTCGTAACGTTTTGAAACGTTAATTAACTTTTGCTACAATATTACTATTAAAGCCTGGTTTGCCATTCGAATACTTAAACGCATTAGGGAGCTGTTCTCTCAATAATTTTCCAGAGGTAGATAGTCCCCCAGACAATCACTTCTTTCTAAAAAAATGTGCACCCTTTTGGTCACGTTAACAGCATTCATCGCTTATCAGCGGAAACAGAAAATACCAATGTTAATCCCTTAAAAGGGGTTGCCTAACGATTGGCGATAACATTCTCCTTTGATCCCCTTTTTTTACTCTCAGACACATCAATAATCTTTGTCCACAGAACTAGCCGTGCGCCTTGGCGTTGGAATTGGCGTGATAGTCTCCAGATGGTGCCTGAATCAAAAAGTCACGTGACCGTCCCAGCCCTGGGCGAAGGTTGAAGAAAAACAGACAGAGAGATTTCTCGGGAGCCTTGTCGTAGGACCATGCAGCCATTACTACTCCTGTTTCCGACGCCCTGGAAGAAGCGATTCCAATGCCGTTACTGGACGCCATCTCGCCCGCCTGATCCTTGCTGACCGGAGACCATGATCGACCATGTACCTCTATGTGTAAATGGCAATAAGCCACTGGCCTTAAGCCTCCTCTAACTAACTTAAATTTAAAAATAAATCCGAAGTACTTCATATACTCGTGTCTGTCACCCTTTTATCCTTTTTTTTTCAGAACGACCAGCACTTCCAATGACATTTTTAGTACCACATCTCACCATTTTAGTGCCACATAGCCGATTCTTAAGATTTCAGAGGTTCGCTATAAAAGGATAAATTAACATTAAATACAATAGGAAAACGGCTGGACCAAAGTTTTCGTTCGTTATATCAGAGTTCGTTATATACAGGGTTCGCTATAACGGAGTTCGAATGTAATAGAAAAGTAGCAAAGACATTTGAGTTTTTTTTCACTTACTTCTAACAGAATGGATTATATCAAACCAAAAACCAATTAATCATCTGTCTAAAAAAATCTCTCGATTTGCGTATAATTCCTCCAAAGAAATTATTTTTTTAAATCCAAGTTTTTAAGTTATACACTGAACAAGTTTCACTTTAATGAAGAAGGTTTTCTTGATATATTTCAGACATCCCATCTTATCACGAAGTTACTAAACATAAAAGAAAAAAATGAATAACTCTGTGAGGAAGAAATTGACAGAATGCCGAACAAAAGTGGGAATAAAAAAAGAGGAAGGTAAAACATACATGTTCCGAACTTCCGAATATTTTTCCGGCAAACCACCCAGACGTAAATCAGCAGAAAAGAGAGAGAGAGAGAATCTTCGTGGAATGATATGACCAGCGTCCTCCTCGATCAAAAAGAAAATCGAGGAGAAGTGGCCTATGATGTCTTTGTCAGTATGGTTCTAAATATGTTGAGAAACACTTGTCTTTTTAAAAAATAGACAAAGCCAAATCTTTTATTTTTCACAAATCTCTGAAAAGTCATTTTCTTGCAGTTGTCTCGTTGATCATATCGATTTTCAAAGCGTATAAGAATAAATGGGTCGGAAGGGGTATAGCTGATTTTGTAGTCAATAAAAATAGGGTTAATATTTATGGAAATTTTTAGAATTGCTAAAAAAAAAATGTTCTTATTGTTCAATGAACCCTTCTGCTCGGAAGCAATTTACTAACAGGTCCCTCATTTGCATTAAAATACGCCTCAGATGTAAAATAATTTTGCTTTGAACAGTCAGTGACATTGGATTCCCCCCCCCCCCCTTGGGATTGTAAATTTACATCTAAGGCCGTCCGCACACGGAGCAACTCAAAAGAAACTGATAACCGACTCTAATCACAAACCAGTTCGTGATGAGTCGTAACCTATGCAATTTAATGGAGCCACGCACACGGAGCAACTGGTTGCAAACCCGTCAGCAACGCGTTTGTAATCAGTCGCAGGCAACTCAACGTGTCAAGTCGCTAGCAACTTCAGTCGCCAGTTTCTCTTGCGTTGTGCGTGTTATTACATAATCTATGTTATAGCCGCTCTTTTGGCAAGCTGCCAAATGACGTACATGAGTCACGTGACTTCTGCCTAGCGATGAAATGAAATTCTAACGTTTTTTGTTGTATGGAATATGTGCGCCCATATATACAGTCTATTTTTAAACGATTGATCAAAGACAATCTATTGTGACGATTTTTTAAAATAAATTAATTTCTGATAATAATTTAACTAAAAATAATGCCTGGAATAATGATGTTCTTCCTTCCATGACAGGTCGCAAACTATTGATTTGAATCACTTTTGAGTCGGCCCGTGTGCGGAGCCGCATCACTAACGAGTTTGCAACCAATAAGCAATTTCAGTCGCTAACCAGTTCAGTTTCCTTTGAGTCACTCCGTGTGCGGACGGCCTAACTTCTTGCACTGGCATTTTAGATGTCCAAACTGTTTGCAGTTAAAGCTAGGACCTATTCGTTTTGTTTTATGTAATTTCCTGTTTTTACGGCTTCTTGTTGCACAAGGGTTTACATTTGGAAAATTAGAAGTTTTAAAATCACATGTTAAATGTTCCTCAGCACCCAAATTATAAGCTGAACTACTACTTGCATGTTTATCTATATCTAATTTTAATTGATTTAATCTACCTTCTTCGATAATTAATTCTTTTTCAATATTACACATTTTAAATTCATTATGACTCCAACGATAAATTAATTGAACAACATTTTGGTAATCAGAAGGCAAATACCTAATACAGTGGAATCTCGATCGATCGTTCCTCGAATGATCCTTTTCCCGTATGTATCGTTTATTTCACCCAGTCGCGAATAAATTCCATAGAAAACAAGCAAAAAAGACCTGGATCGTTCCTCGATCCATCGTTTTCCCGCAATATTCGTTCAGAATATCGCAGCTTTATATTAATTTATCGGATCGATCGTTTTTTCATAATAACTGAACCTGAAATATAAATGTCTAGATTGAGCTAGAATGACACTCTAATTAAACAATGAGCAGAACATTCGAGATGCACGGTCTAGTATTTTTGTTCTCTCTTGTTTAGCCTGGTTTCGCTTTATTGTACCACTCCCATCATTTGTTTGTTTTTGGTGTTCCTTAATTCTTTAGTCCCTGGAATACCCTATTTTCGGCAACTCATTCCAAATTCACCGACTATTCAACATTTCTGTTCTTATCAAGAATGGCTCACAGTCAGCATTTTTGTTGGCCTTGGGATGGAGACGCCCTGGTGTTTGGTCTAGTGTGTGAGAAGTTTCTGATTACTGCAGTTCTACACTGGCCGATGAGTGTTTCACCCGGAAGCAGAACTTCCTGGTAGTCTTATGTCGGACCCCATCCTGTGCAATGGAATGGTTCTAGTTACAAACGATTCACGGCTGCCGCTTCTTTATACTCTCACACAATAACCGATACCGAAAAGAATGCAATTTGCAACACAAAAAAATTATTGTATACTTGTGGAGAGAAAACCGCCAAAAAACAAACGACGATTAAGTACTTTTATTTCAATCAAAATTCCTGTGTATCTACGTGTATTTCTTTTTTTATTATTATTATCTTGGATTTCAGTACAACTTTGTAATTTTATCTTTAGTTACACTACGGGTATGTATGCATTTATGTATGTGAGTAAATATATTTTAGGGATATCAAACTTTAAGGTATGTTAATACTTTTTTTGTATGTTCCCGCATCTATCGTTTTCCCTCATCCATCGTTTAGTTCAGTCGGTCCCTTCGAAAACGATAGATCGAGATTCCACTGTAGCTTGAAACGACTGATACAACTCTTCCACTGGATGTCCGGCGTCCTTGAGTAACTGCACGGTATTCTTGATTCTGGCACAGAAAAGTCCAATGTTTTCAGATTTAGGATCGAACCTAATACTGAAAAACTCGTCCAATAGTCTCACAATACTGGTTCTTGACACGGACCTAAAATCGTCTTTCAGAATACTCCACACAACAGAAGGCTCCTTCTCGCTCGAAATTAGAGTTCTATATTTTGTAGACACAGAGTAGTATAGAATAGATAACGCTTTATCCTTTCGCTGTTGGAATTCAGCTTTCTCCTTTTCTGTGGCGTCATCTGTCAGCTTTCGTTCAGTGTTGGAAACAAGACTCCAACAACCTTTACCTCACAACGCGTATTCCACATCCTTGCACCACGTTGCGTAATTTCCGTCGGTGAGAGGTGAAAATTTAAAAGTTTCATCCATTTATAATTTTTGTTGCGGCCCCCGTCGAAGGTGTCGAGAAAAGTTAGAAATATTACGGTCGAATGCCGGAACAAATGCAATTCATGGCCATGCGGTGGAATTTCACTTCCAGTCACTTCAAGGTCAACACTTCGTTAAAAATGACCTTGACACAACTTACATCAGATGCCTGGGCCCATAACCGAAAATGTCCGCTGGTAACAAAAGAAATGCGGGCATTGTGCTTTTGTACGAAGACAGAAAGACAAAGTCTTTAAAAACAACTGCGATTTATTACAGCATCAGAAGAAAAATCAAAATACAGCAACCGCCCCCAATATCGCGATAAACATTCTTCACTCTTTTAAATCACCTTTTACACTGACGTCACACTTTGATCGTCTTTTTAACTCTGTAAATTTGCATGAAAGAAAATCTATACAATAGTTAACTTGCCTACAAAAATAATGAAATTAATGCCAAACAAAAGAAGGCGAAGTGCGTTACCGAATGATCTTTGGGGTTTGCGAGTTACTTGAAGGGATCCTATTTTTGGAAGAGTGGGAGAGAGAAAACAATTCGCATTTTCTGCACGTGGTCGTACGGTAAAATGATACTCAATTCATAATAAGCTTAAAATATTAGGAAAGCCTAATTCGACTCTTCAAAATAACAGTATTTGGTGCGAAAATATGTAGGGTTTGCAAAACGTATCGCGTAGGAATGAAACACAAGTGATTTATCACCAAAGCCCCCAAAAGAAAAAAAAGAAAAAGAAATAAAAATTAAATTAATCAAATAATAATAATAATAATAATAATAATAATTAAAAAATATGAAGCAAGAAAAAGCAAAATGCGGAAAATGTAAATTTAACTTCCTGCATGTGTCATCAGCCGCTCAAAATCATGTCGAAAAAAGAAATCCAGGGAAAGGTTAAGAAAAATTTATACAGGAGAAAATAAAAAGAAAAGGGATCTTCTTGACTTCTATAGATTGAAGTGAGATAAATATGTAGTAGTTTTCTATAAATACAAAAGTAGGATAAATACGATTATAAAATTAAAACTTTTGACTATAATTTAAAAAAGCACACACACAAACAGTATGTTTGTGTTTAAAAATGTTCTTTCAACCTTTTGTAGTTTATTATATCTTTGTGAATAATTTTTATCGAATACATGACATAGTCAATAGGCCGAACAGAACATTAATTAACGGTAACTGAAAAAGTGCTTCCCTTGTACGAAAAAAGACGAACATGATTAACAATGAGGTAGCAGAGTTTTATATACCTTAGAAGTGAGGTTCAGTTGCCCCAGTCTACTTCCATAATTTATATTTAATTTTAATAAGAATGTCAACAAAACTACTTTCACATTTTTTAGTGAATAAAAACTATTAAACTCTAAAAAAAAATTGCACTGAAGTTCATGCAAGGAAAATATAAGGCAAAAAATTAAATATAAAATGTTAACTGGACGTCATTTAGTAAAAATTTAAATTGTATGAAGTTCAAGCAAATTCTCACTCATTATGACATATTCCCCCCCAGTTTTCTCTCTCTCAATCACTCATTCACTCACTAACTCTCTCTCTCTCTCTCTCTCTCACACACACACACACACACACACACACACACACATATATATATATACTTGAAATCAAAACCAAATAACAGGAAAAGGTGTTACAAACCATATAGATGACAGCTCAGAGGTAAAAAGGTTTCATTTATATAGAGGCATAATTTACAAATCCTTGACACAGGAATCTTCAAAAGCAGAGAAGACAAAACTGAAATTCCCAGAAATGATGTAACAGAAAATAAATATGTGATTGAAAATGTTTCATTATTAGATGAACAAGTAATACACCAACAGACGAAAGATATGAACCTCTATTTGGTTTATAGTCACCGTTTAAACAAACAAACAAACAAGCAGGCATGCCTGCATGCATGCACCCTCAATCCCACAAATTCTACAATCCCTCAAACACACACACACACACACACACACACACATACATATCTCGCTGAATATGTGCATGTAAATCACTGGGTTCAATCGCAAGTGTATTTGCAAAAACCCAATTTAAATAAAATACACGAAAAAAGTTAATAGAGAGAGGAGTGTCATCGATACCGCAAAACCGAGCTTTTACAAAATGCAGTATTTAACATATGATTGTAAAAATCAAAATTTATTTTACACACACACACACACATATATATATATCTGTGTTTGCAGTGTAAAGAGTGTCAAGTCCAACATCGCAGTTTTCAGAAAAACGAAATTGAAAAAAAAAACGACTTTTGTAAAGTAAGTTTTCATAAGTTTAATTTTTAATATTTTTTAAAGTAAATTTTTCTACTTTTATTTTTGTGGAGTAAATAGTGTTAAGTTCTTGACTGGGACATAACCCCTTTAACACTAACATATTTGTATTTTGTTTCACATATCCCAAATTTTCCCCGATTTGTACAAATATTTAGGAGTGGAATTGGACTTAGCTTTCTTTACCCTGCATTAGCCCTTGATTTTTCAAACATGCCCGGTTTGATAATCAATTTTAGCCCATTTTGGACTTAACACCCTTCGCACAGCAAACACAGATATATATATATATATATATATATATATATATAAAATACTATAACATATAAAAACATAGGACTTTAAAAGCACAATTTCCTTTAGTCCCTTTCGGGTACTTGCGGTCTCTTGTCAGAACCCTGTGATCGGGATATTCTAAAATGAAGTATCCAGGGTGCGTTATCTAGCGGACTACCCCCGTATGCTAAAGTTTGCTGCCTTTCTCAAAATTGCCTTCCCCCTTCACTCCCGACGCGCAAAGCAACAAACCCGAGACCAGAGACTGCATAACTTTTTTATTGCTTTGCGTAAAGAGCTCTAGATAAGGGTAGTGGTCAGTACTGATGGGCTATAGGGAACCTGAAATCGAAAAGGGGGTACACGGACGGAAAGAATCAACCCCTCGATCGATTCTTTCATCTTTATGCATCGAAACCCCTCGAGGTAAGATAAGGTCCTCTGTCTTAGGACCTTCACCTTGGATAAAAAATTTTGTCGATAAGATTAGGTAACCTACCTCAACTAATAAAATGCAATATTGTTTGATGCTCATCCCAAGAGTATTCATAGGAGATTGGGTAGAGAAATAATATCTTTATTTTTAAGCTATACAGCAAAAGATGATCTACTTGGCCACATTAGTTTTGAAATTCAAGAGATCCAAACTCCTTCTAAACCTGTTCGTCTAGAAAAATATGACCATAGCGGTCTCAACAAACCAACCCACTTTCAATATTCCTTTTCCTCTACTTTGCTAACTTCGCTGTCTAAATTTTTGAATACGTGTCTAGAGAAAGAAGCATATCAAGCGATGAAACCTGAATCCTACTAACAAATTTCTAAATACACTCTGCCAGATAAATATACATCCAGAAGAAATCGAGCTACTATCACGAAACTTGGCAGGAATGTAGTCTGGTAAGAGATATGCAAATGATTAAAATTTCGACGCCAATGAGACAAGGGTAAGCGCGTTATGCGCATATGAGTTGCGCATCTGGGAGAGTTTAAAAGCATGATTGCTCGTGCCATAAGGTTATTCAAACAAATCTGTCGACTTGAATGGACGGTATTGTGACTAGAGATGCCTCTGAGACGTAACCGGCGACAGTACGAACAATTGTCGGACTTTGAGAGGGGGCGTATAGTAGGCATCAGGGAAGCAAGTTGGTCGAACAGGCGTATCGACCTCCACCTCGGTTGGAGTAATAGGGTAGTTGCTCGGTGTTGGCAACAATGGATCACGGAAGGGATAGTCTAACGCCGCAGAAGGTCAGAGCGTCTCAGGAACACAATGCGCGCGACGATCGCGCTATCATAAGAGCGGCCACGTCCGCACCAACAACGTCGCTAGAATCACTTCGACGTCATTTACCACCTTCCAGACATACGGCGGTATAAAGGGAAACCATTCGGAGACGACTGGCCGACGCAGGTATAAGGCGCCGACGTCCTTTAAGACGCCTACCACTGACCCCACATCATAGGCAGTGTCGATTGGATTTTTGCCGACCTCGGGCAAGCTGGAATGTGACCGACTGATGGCGTATGATCTTCAACGATTAATCCCGATACAGTTTCAATGCTGATGACCAGCGCATACGCGTGTGGAGGCGGCCAGGCCACCGGTCCGATCCGACATTTGGTGTCGACAGGCAATCGGCGATTACACAAGGTGTGACAGTGTGGGGAGCTATTTGTTGGGACACACGATCACCTCTAGTCGTCCTTCAACGCACTCTGACGGCACGCAATTACGTGGACGAGATTTTAACGCCAGTTGTACTGCCTATGCTATCAAGTCGCCCAGGTGCCTTTTATCAGCAAGACAACGCTCGTCCACATACTGCGCGACTCTCCCAACAATATCTTCAAGAATATGACGTACTCCCATGGCCTGCCAGGTCACCAGACCTCTCGCCAATAGAGCACGTCTGGGACATGCTTGGAAGGCAACTGCAGCCATCCCGGAATACTGGTGAATTAACTGCCCAGTTGCAAAAATTATGGCATGATCTTCCGCAGGCAAGATGACCTCATTGATTCGATGCCACGCCGTGTTTCGGCTTGTATAGCTGCCAGAGGTGGATTTACTACTCACTGATTTGTAACCTTTTTCATGCCATATCTTCTTAATAAAACGGTCTGTTCTTCTGAATTTGTAATCATTTGCTTATCTTCTCATACACTACATACATCTTAAGTTTCGTGATAGTAGCCCGTTTCCTACTGGGTGCATATATTTTTTTGTGACAAAGTGTATAAAGCTAATAGAGAGATTTATATATATATAAAACAGTTCCGTAACTGACTGACAGACAGATAACGCACAGACTAAGCCGCTGGACCTAAAGAGCTGAAATTTTGCATGGCGATTCTTCTTATAGTGTAGAGGTGCACTCAGAAAGATTGTTGAAAAATTCTACTTAGATTTTTTAAAAATTAAATTTTTAAGCTGTTTTTGTAACTTTTTTAAAGTTTGCATTTAAAATAATAATCTGAGGGTTATAAAATTTATATCACGAAAAAGATCATAAAAATTAATTTAAAATGAAATCTTTTTCGAATCTTTGCCTCCCTTTTCTTATTTTTGGTGAATTTTTAAAGATTAATTTTTAGAATTTAATTAATGCTGATCACGTGGTTTCATTTCTTTTTGTAATACTAATTTTACAAAAATTAATTCTGCCTCACGTGCATAACAATGAAATAAAGGGACTAAAAAATAAAATACGGTAAAAGATAAAATTTAACCACTAGACTAATTGAGATGGAAGTTTTTTAAGAATTTCATTCAAATTAGTATATTTTATGAATATTAAACATACAAATTAATTGTATACATTGACCGTTGTATTTAATTTGAATATTTTCTTCTACATTATTTTGTCTATAAAAATATCCGTTACGATTTTTTTATGAATACACTTTTTTTTTTCTTTGGCTTTAATTGCATACATTGACCAGTGTATTTAATCTGAATGTATTCCGTAGCGAAGCACGGGTATTCAGCTAGTACAGTGGTCGGCAAACTGTGGCTCGCGAGCCACATGTGGCTCTTTGGCCCCTTGAGTGTGGCTCTTCCACAAAAAACTACGTGCGGCCGCGCACGTACAGTGAGATCGTCACTTCGGGATGAATGGTTTTCTTATTTCTATTTTTACATACTTAGTTGGTGTCTTTATCTTTAGGCGAGTGCTCTGAAGCGACTTAATGAGAAAACATTTCTAGAAAGATTAAATGTCAACGCTTATCGTCAAGTCGTATCTTTGCATCGTGTTTTGCAATGTATTACTTCCAAGAGCGTGTCCCAGTAGAAAACACTAGACTAGTCAAATGGTCTTCGAATATAACCAACCAGCAAGTCGAAGATCTTAAATTAGTTTCAGCTTTATTAATAGCAGTTGATGAGTCTTGTGACATAAATGATACAGCACTAGTCTCACTTTTTGTACGATTTGTTTCATCTACAGGTCCTAAAGAAGAACATTGAGAATTATTGTCACTCAAAGGTCAAATACGTTTAGAGGATATAGCAAATACTGTAATTGAGTGTATTGAAAAACATCATATTTCTATTCGATAAAATTGTCTCAATTTCAACAGATGGGGCGAAAAGTATGACCAGCGTAAGAAACGGGTTTGTTCTATTTTGAGAGAAATTCATCTAGACGCGCTTTGTGCGCAGACATTTAATCAACTAGGTTGGTTGGTTCGTTGGTTGGTTGAGGTTTAATGGCGCAAGGTCCAGAGAGGACATGCTGCGCTAAGCACATTGTAAAACCGAAAAAAACATTATATAAGTGATCATTTTAAAATCACAAACGAGTGCGTTGATAAGAAGGTAAAAACAGGGATATATACGAGTAAAAGATGATAAGAGTAGTCATGTATGAAGGGTGTTAAAACGGATTATGAATGCATTGTGATAGAAAGTGTCTTAAAACCACTAAAATTTATTCAAAGGCAATGGATTTAAAAGAAAAAAAGTTAGATTAACGAAAGAAAACCAGGACACCGTAAGAACTGGAAAACAGCAGGGTGAGATGTTTCACCCACAAGATCACTCAATGTGAGTGAAGTTGAGCCAAAGTATTTTAGGTAAAAATTGGTGAGTCCGGTACACTCTGTCAAAATATGACGAATGGTGAGGTGACAGTTGCAATGATAACAAATTGGGGTTCTTTCTCCTTCGAGCAAATGCCTATGAGTGATTCTTGAATGGCCAATTCTAAGCCGCTTGATGACGACATCCAATTTCCTGGGAAATCATGGAGGCCAGACAGTGATGGTGGGTTTTATATAGTGGAGCTTGTTTGCACCTTCAAGGTCCCATTCTGACCGCCATCTATCCAAAATAATGTCTCTCGTAATATGTTTAAGGTCAGAGAAAGAAACAGGTTGATTTGAAACTACTTTTGGATTTTTTGCTGATGCGTCTGCAAGTTCGATGCCTGCGATTCCTACATGAGCTGGAATCCAGCAAAACCTAACACTGTAACCCCGACATTTTAATTTATGATGCGTAAGAACAGTAGCAACTAGGCTATGGCTAATGTTACCAGACTGGAGGCTTTCCAGCACACTTAATAAATCTGAGTAAATGATAAAATGTTTTTTGTGGTGATGCGAGATAAAATCAAGAGCGTGAATGATGGCTAAAATTTCCGCAGTAAAAACAAAGCAGTATGATGGAAGTTTAAAACTATGTATAGTCGACTCACAAACAAGGGGACAACCAACGTGGTGTATTGTCTTGGAACCATCTGTATAAATATACAAGTAGTGAAGAAACTCATCACGGTGCGAGTAAAAGAGCTGTTTATATATGACAGGGTCAGTATTGGGTTTATTAAAATTGTTAAAAGGATTGATGTTTGTGATACAATTTTTCTTCCAAGGTGGAAATTCGAATAAGGTGCGTGTGCAGACATTTACATCTTCAAGAGGAGGCTTATCGATAAAGGTACGAATGCGTAACCCGAAAGAAGGGATACAAGACGGTCGATTTTGATAGAGACGATCATAATGTTTATCCAGAAAAATGTCCCGCAAAGGATGATTAGGATGAGACAAGACCCGGAGGAAATAGTTCATTGAGAGCTGTTGATGGGTATGAAATAAAGATGGTTCATGGCAATGTACATATAAACTATGAACAGGGGATGTGCAGAAGGTACCAGCACATATGCGAAGTGCACTGTGGTGCACTGTGTCCAGTTTACGGAGAATAGAATAGCGGGCTGACCCATATACTGGGCAGGCGTAGTCAAGCTTCGAACGAATTACTGATCGGTAAATGCTCAGCATTGTTGTACGATCGGCACCCCAGGATGTATTGGATAACACTTTGAGCAAGTTTAATGACTTCTCACATTTTTTGCGAAGCTACGAAACGTGGGGAAGAAAAGTGAGCTTCTTGTTAAAAACGACTACTAAAAAACGCAGAGTATCAACAACATTTATCTTTTCGTCCCCTATAAAAATTTCGGGATCCGGATGGATCCCACGTCTGTGACAAAAGTGAACACAAGAGGTTTTTTCTGAGGAAAAATTGAAACCATTTTTTTTCTCCATGCAGAGATTCGTGTGATGACAGTTTGGAGTTGGCGCTCAATAAAGCGCATGTATTTTCCCTGACAGCTGATCTGTAGGTCGTCAACGTAAAGGCATCCCCGAACAGAGGGCGGTAACTGTTTAAGAATATCGTTAATTTTTCTTGAAAATAGAGTGACGTAATAATCTAGGACGGGGATGGCGAACCTGTGACCCGCGGGTCACATAGTGACACGCGAAACACTTTTAGACGACACGCGAGACGATCACATTGTTTCAACATCTATTTAATTTAACTTTTCAAATTTTGATTTTCATTCGTCGGACTGAGAGATCTATAATCTAATTTATACTAGAAATAATTTAAAAAAACTAGTTTGAAATTAATTTTTTCCTCTCTTTGCCAAACAGTAGACTTAAAACACTCTTCTTCAGTACTAGCGAATGCAAAAGAAATATTTTACGAAATATTCTCCCAATTTTGTGAAATGGAGAAAACTTAAATTATCCTCTTTCGATTGGCTTCAAATTGATAACTTAGAAACGGAAATTGTTGAATTTCACAACAGTGTTGTACGGAGGAATAAATTTGCAGAATTAAACGTAAACTTAGAAAAAAATTACAAGATCTGGAAAATTGTGACGAATATATTTTAACAACAAGCACTGAAAATATTATTTTAACTGAATGGAACTCGTTGCCTAATTCGTTAATGTCGAGGAAAAACTTATCAAGCTTTCCTTTGACAATGTTTGGATCAACCTACGTTTGCGAACAGTTGTTTTCGACAATGAATTTTATTAAAAGTAAGAATAGAAATCGCCTCGGCATCGACTTGTCCGCTGCGTGTGTACGATTAAAAGTTATAAATATCAAACCACGTATAAATAAATTATCTTCCGAAAGACAACAAGTGTCATATTAAGTTCGATAATTTTTGTACTTATTTTCTTCCTGATATTGATAGTTTTAAACACACCATAATAAAAAGTTAAATTTTTTTTGTTTGAAATATATATCGTATAATTTTTTTAATTTCCGAAGGTCTTCCAAAGACCGAAAAAAAAAATTTTAAGTGACATGCGGTTTTGATTTCTACGGTTTCAAGACATTTTTTGACACGCGTTAGAAAAGGTTCGCCATCCCTGAACTAGGAGATGCGAGGCCATTGTACACATTAGTGTTTGTCATTGTTATGATTTAATTTTATGGATAATTTACAATTTAATTTCATCAATAAATAATATCGATATTAAGTAAGATATCAAGTTTCATTCAACATACCTATAGTTTAACTAAGACATAAAACTTTAAGTACAGTTCATTAGTTAATTTTAGGGAGCACTGTGGAGTGAAAGAAAATGTAGTGTCGAGGATTGAAGAAGGTATGTTGAGATCAGTGGCGCACCCAGGTGGTGGGCCAAGGGGCCCTGCCCCCTCAAAGAAATAGAAATTGCATGATGAATATTGATTTTGCATTTTAAACATTTTTATCCTTTCATCTCCCCCCTCCCCCCCCAAGAAAAAATCCTGGGTGCGCTACTGGTTGAGATGGTGTTGCAAATTGAAATTATATTGTATATATTTGCTTTTGCTGTACTGGTAGCGCCACCTGGCTGCTTCGCGGTTTGCGTGAAGCGTTGTTAGTTGATTGAAGTAGTTAGTTGTGTTGAACTCTTGAACGAATAAAAGCCTGACGCTTGAATTCTTGGTGATTTAATATTTCTTGAATTCTTGGTTATATATTTCTTGAATTTTCTTCAGATGGTTTGGACATACAGAGAGGATGAATGAATGGAGCTAAACGAAATAAGTACACAAAACGAGTGTGCATGGAAGAGTTGGACGGGGTCGACCTCAGCCAACGTACTTCATTCAAATAGAGGACGTTTTTAGAAAAGGTCAGCTTTGGAGTATCCTAATTAAATTAATAGCAATGCACCTACCTATATAGTTTGAGTTTAAAAAAATTTGGCTCTCAAAAGAAATTTCAATCATTGTACTGTTGACATTTGGCTCTGTTGACTAATGCGTTTGCCGACCACTGAGCTAGTATATACATAAAACAAATATTTAGAATTAAAGAAGAGAAGGCGAAATTTCTTATGAAAAACGATAAATGTAAAACAACTGGCACTAGGTAAAGAAACATAATGGAAAACTAAACTTAGAATAATGAAATGAAATTACATTTAATCACAATGTCTCGTTGTCAACGCAGATAACATCGTAATGAAATGTAGAATTGTGTGTGTAATCATGAATATAAACACATCCTGTATCTAGGCAATCCTTCAAACATTTGGCAAAAATTACAAATATAGTTAAACAAGGCAACATGAAAGAAGTTCGCCAAAGAACAAAGATAATAGTAAAAATCACACTTAAGGGATTCTCTTCAAGTTGAAACATGGAGAAAAATTGCAGGCAATAGAGTGGAAATGTTTCATCTAAAATCTTACTTAAAATAGCTTATCATGAGGCCAAAATACTTAAAAAGGGACAAAATTAGCTAAAATAAACCAAAATAATTTAATAAATGACTTTTACACTTAAACTAAACTGTAAAAATTAATTATTTCTGTTTGTGGAATGCAAGAACAGTCAACTATTAATAAATAATTTAAGGGATACAACTTACTAACAAGTTTAATGTGATTAATTGCGCGTTTAATTTAACAATCTAAGATGATTTAAAGATGTGAATCTAATTGAAATTTATCATTAAGGTATGCTTTATATGATTAATGCAGTCCCTCTGGTTTGTTTTTTTGGTTCTACAGTTAATTTTAACTTTAGACATAAGAGAAAGATTATTATTGAGTAAATTTAAAGCTACCAATAAAGCTTACCTGGGTATCAAAACCGTTATATACTTTTATACGAAGTATCCAATCTTTAATGGAAATTTAACGTTAAGATTGACATGCGTGTATAGATAAAGAAAAAATATGAAGAAATATTCATATGTATGCGATAAAATATCTTATAAGTTCGGTAAAAGAATGAAAAATCCTATTTAATAGAAAAGGAAAAATAAACTAAGTAACTTTCAAATGTTTGCCGGTATTTGAAAGCTATTTAATAAATTCTAGAACACAATAGAAAACCGAGCATTGAACATAGAATGCTGAACCTCTAAGGGAGTTTAGGGTATCAACTTTGCGTTTATACAAATAGACGACGTTGACTCAAGATTTCAATGTCCTAAAGGACCATGAGCAACTTACTGCATACTGCATGTTTCTCTCTATCTCTCGCTTTTTATCTTTGTGTGTATGTGTTTGTTTCAAAATAATTTTAAGCTATCAATCATTTTAAATCAAAGGAACTAGTAGCAATAATTCAATAAATATTATTAAAAACTAAATGCAATACTAAAAAATAAAAATCTTAATATTTTATAACACCTACAACGGTTTTTTTTAATAGTATCATCTTAAAACAGTATATTCCAAACTCGATAATAATGTTTAATTTGTATATATTTTAGAATTTTAACCATAAAGAAGTTTTTAAAAGTTTTTCATAGTATCAATAGAAAAATCAGGCTCCATGTTTCACTGTTTACGATTAAATTTTAAACGGTACATTTGCTTCTTCTTTCAAGTGATTTGGTCGGATGCATATAAGTAGCTTATTTCTACTATTCTTGACGTTAACAAGTGCCTCAGACTGCCAAACAAACAACAGAAACTACCATTCTTGGCGTTGTTTTCTTCCTTCTGTGGTTTTTTTTTTCATAATGATTTTCCAGTTCTAAGCTGTACCTATCTTGAAGATTCCAACTTTCAGGGACAATACTTAATGATACTTTTTGCATTGTTCACATAAATATATTATCATTAAATTGCTTTTATTTGGTATCTTAATTTGATATGATTTAATGTGTTCATTTTAAGTTTCAACCTATTTATATTTTTTTTCATATATAGAAAAAGTGCTGCAATCTGGGCTAGTTTTAATAAATAAATTAGCAATATTTTTTCGAGTTTTTCCAATTAATTACTAATATATATATATATATATATATGCTATATCCAAGAACGTAAAATGTAATTAACTAGATTTAATTCGGTTAAAATTAAACTCTATACACTATTTAAATAATTAAAAGATGAAGAATTGGACAGATGGGGAAAGAAATAGCCAAGAAATGGCGATACGTTGTCTATCTCTAGGGTGTTTTGGGAGCGTAACCTTGAGCGATCAATAGAGAATTGCGTCAATACTGAATGTTCGAAAGCGCGTGATTATGATTTCACCGAGTCATGGGATGTTTGACTAACACCCGCGTAATTTCAGCCCGCGAAAAGAACAAGGAAGATTGCAGTTTTCCACCGTTTGATATGACACGTGTCGTTAGGCTGAGAGAGGAGGGAATTAGTTGGATTGAAGGGACTTTTAATTAATGTTAATAAACAAAGTCCTTAATTGTTATTTAAATAATAGTTATTTCACTGGCATTTTGATGATGACTGACATTTAGTAAAATTTGTTGAGATAAAGAGTTATGCGGTTTAAGAGCCACGTCATATATATATATATATATATATATATATATATATATATATATTACTATCTAAATACCCGTACTTCGCTACGGAATACATTTAAATTAAATACAACGATCTATGAATGCAATTGGTGTAGAAAATACAAAAAAATATATTTATAAAAAAATCGTAACGGATATTTTTATAGACAAAACAATGTAGAAGAAAATATTCAAATTAAATCTAATATAACATACTAAAGAATATAGTAAAGTTAATATAAAACAGTTTGAGGAACATATCTTTTACTGTATTTTAATATTTTTTTGGATAATGTCCAATCGTCTGCCGGATTAGAAAGAAAAAAGAATTTTTTTTGTCAATTTTGTTGCTATGCACGTGTCGCAAAATTAGTTTAAAGTATCACAAAAAGAAAAAACCACGTGATCAGCATTTAATAAATTAAATTCTAAAAATTAATCTTTAAAATTCACCAAAAATCAGAAAATGGAGGCAAAGATTCAAAAAGATTTCATTTTAAAGGAATTTTTATGATCTTTCTCGTGATATAAATTTTATAATTCTCAGATTATTATTTTGAATGCACACTTGAAAAAAGTTACAAAAACGGCTTAACAGCTTAAAAATTTAATTAAAAAAATCGAAGAAGATTTTTTCAAAAATCTATCTTAGTGCACCCTTACACTATAAGAAGAATCGCCATGCAAAATTTCAGCCCTTTAGGTCCAGCGGTTTGGTCTGTGCGTTGTCTGTCAGTCAGCAGTCAGTTACGGATGTGTTTTATATATATACTAGCATTATTGCCAGGCGATGCCCGGGTAGATATATAGGTATAAAATTTTTGATGCATTCCATCAAAAAAATACTGGGCTGCACCCCCCCCCCCCCACTCTTCATGTTCATCTGGCTAGACAGAATGCGCTTAGCGCGTTTCTACTGAAATGATATACAAACAATAAGAAAGAAAGAAACTTTGAGCCTGCGGACCTTCGTCTGATTATACGTCTGATTTTAATGAGAATTAATAACACAGTGTTGCGTGATTCGCACGTTTGGATTGAATAAGTTTACTGTTTAATAATATTTTTTAGATTATTTTTAATTAGATTTAATTAGATTTGCTTGATCCACTGTTTAATTAGCAATAAGTTTTATAATTTACATTTGCCTTTATTATTTATTTTTTCCTTAAAAGGTTCCACATCACCCAAGAGACGCACTTTTTTCCACATCACCCAAGAGGTAAAGTGCGAGATGCATTATCCCCTTTATTTTTTCAAAGTAAGGCAGGATTCTACATGAAGCCTATTTTCCTTACTTTGGTGATTCGGTTTTTTATTGTCGACAGGCCAAAAACCGTATAGGTTTTTAATTTTCCCAAGGCCAAAAACCGTTGAAAAAGCGAATTATAATTCGGTTTTTAATTTTCCTAAGGCCAAAAACCGTAGAAAAAGCAAATTGTAAATCGGTTCAAGCGATGAGAAAAACTGCAAATAACAAAGGACACAAAGCAGAGCCGGGAAAGTTGTGTTAAAACATACTAATTTGAACTGCATTCTTAAAAAACTCTCATCTCAGTTAGTCTAGTGGTTAAATTTTATCTTTTACCGTATTTAATATTTCTTTTGTCAATTTATTTCGTTGTTATGCACGTGACGCAAAATTAATTTAAAGTATCACAAAAAGAAAAGAAACCACGTGATCAGCATTTCATAAATTAAATTCTAAAAATTAATCTTTAAAAATGCACCAAAAATCAGAAAAGGGAGGTAAAGATTCGAAAAAGATTTCGTTTAAAAGGAATTTTTATGATCTTTCTCGTGATATAAATTTTATAACCCTCGAATTATCATTTTAAATGCAAACTTAAAAAAATTAGAAAAACAGCGTAAAAATTTAATTTTAAAAAATCAAAGAAGAATTTTTCAAAAATCTTTCTTAGTTCACCCCTCCACTATAGACTCCACTATAGAAGAATCGCCATGCAAAATTTCAGCTCTTTATGTCCAACGGTTTGGACTGTGCGTTATCTGTCAGTCAATCAGTCAGTTAGGCAAGGCCAAAGTTTATTACTATGAAGCTCTCCCCCCCCCCCGCGGTGGGGAAAGAGAGGTTGGTTATAACCGTGTGGGGGATAGGTTCGGATTTCACTGATAATATATTGTGGGGAACGGCCTGTATCCACAGGGGGTACTCGCACCTCTAAGGGCACAAAAAATCATTAAAAAATTAATTAAAAAAACTAATTGAGCCCCAAACTTCGTTATTGCTGATTTAAGTTTCTCGGGTCCTAAACATCAACTGTGCCGAATTTGGTCCCGGTGGGTTAAACAGTCTATGATTCTAAAGCGGACAAACAAACAGATAAGCTCTTTTATATATATACACTGAAGTGCCACTGAATTAGGGATACCTACCTAGTAACGAGTTGGGCCTCCTCTGGCCTTCATAACGGCTGCCACACGACGAGGCATAGATTCAACAAGTTTCTGGAAACGTTCCACGGGAATGGCTTGCCAAATATTGGCTAAAGCTGTCCATAATTCAGTAAGGTTCTTTGGTGCTGTGTGATGGCCTTTCACGCCTTGTTCCAAAACATCCCAAAGATGCTCAATAGGATTTAATTCTGGGCTTCTAGGTGGCCAATTCATGACAGAGAAGTCAGAGGAATGCTCATCCAACCAGCCAGTAGCCAACCGGGACTTGTGAGAGGTACAGTTGTCTTGCTGGAAAACTCCATTACCGTGCGGATAACAGAACAGCATAAACGGATGGAGGTGATCACCCAGCAACTCTACGTACCGAATTGCATTGAGGGAGGTTGGTACACGCACCAAAGATCCCAAACTGTGCCACGAAAAAGCACCCCAGACCATGATTGAGCCACCTTGTACAGTTCCAGCCAGGCATGCAGGATCCATGGCTTCATGAGCATGACGCCATATTCTCAGCCTCCCGTCGGCGTTAAGTAGTCGGAATCGAGACTCAAAACTCCATGCTACTCGTTTCCAGTCCTCTACATTCCAGTCTCTGTGCTCTCTTGCCCAGGCAAGACGTGCATCCCGATAGCGAGTATAGAGCAATGGTACTCTCGTAGGTCGACGCCTCTCGAAACCCATACGGTGAAGCGAGCGTTGCACAGTCCGTTTACTGACTGTACGGCTGGCACCGTCATTAAACTGGGTGGTAATTTGAGCTAATGTTTGGCTTCGCTGGCTACGTACAATACGCCTGAGCCGTCTCTCACCACGCACTGTTAAGGCTAATTGTCCTTTGCAGTTTGCCCGATCGCTAGTTTTTTTTTTCCACCATCCATGTATTCTTGGTATACTCTTGACACTGTCGACCTTGAAAATCCTAGCTGTCTGACGATTTTGGAAATTGAATGGCCCATGCGTCGCGCACCTACGATTTGTCCGCGATCGAAGGCGTCTAAATCAGGCAGTTTACCCATACTGGCAATTCCAACAACTAATTAAAAACAACCACAGTACGCGCTATATATGCAGTTACCACAGCGCCCTCACTTGCGCATATATGATGCGCAGCGCTACACAATTTGCATAGGCGTTGCTATCCCTAATTCAGTGGCACTTCAGTGTAGATATATATACAGTACTTATGTTTCTATTACTTAACTAAAAATAAACAGAAAAACGTCATGACGACATGTGCTTAAAACATTACTAAATATTAAGCCACCAATAGGGCTCTCGAGCGCATCGAAATCCCATTACCACTTTCTTCCAGTACCTATGTGTAACCATTAGGTTAATGACCTCTGATAATTCTCTATACGATCTTCCTCATTTCATGCCGTAAAAATAACTCCAGTAAAAAATAAGCCAAACAAATGTTCTGAAATAGGTGGGAGGGGATATGGATGATCTTCTTTGTGCCCGAGCCACCCCTGTCCCTTCTACCCTGGGGGGTTCTTTCCCACCCACGAGCTTTTCGGAAACATTTCTCATTTCCTTTTGAATCGTAGTGCCTGGTCATTAGCACTTATGATGAAGCTTTCCTCTCTCTCTCTTGTAAAAGTTTTCTGTCTTTATTTTGTTTATCAAAGCAATAAGTAATTCCTAAACAAGTCTCTTTTCAGCGCTCTTCGACGGATATTTTTATGATGCGGTGTTGTAAGGGATTCTCTCTTGATGTGTTTTATCTTCATTCATTACCTTCCCATAATTTAGATGTTTCAGACGTCAAGTACTTTAGCCACATCCTCGTTACGATGCCGAGATCTGTAGGGAATGATACATTTCGAAATCCCGCTAATATAGGAGAATCGTTTTGTTAACTTTATATCAGATTATTAATTCTTACAATATTTATCCCCCAAAGCTAGCTGGACAATTTTTATGAATTTTTCTAGTTAGTCAAGTTGATCTGCGTAAAAGTGAATCTAATGATATTCCTATTCTGCTGACAGAATTAATGTTAAATTTGATCTCTTTCATCCAATTAGCTTTGGACAAAATGTGTGACAAAAAAAAAATCCATCCAACAATATGTTTCTTTCTCTCTCTCTCTTTTTTTTATATAGAATCTTAATATTTACAATTCTTTTAACCCTAAATTGCCTTTTTATAAAATTTACAAAATATAATTCCATCGATAGCAAAGAAATAATCAGGTTACAAGGACAGAGAAATTCCCTCTATCCAGGAACAGAAGTTGTGATTCGAATTGAGTTTAATTTTCAGTACTTTCTAGATAATTGAAAAAAAAATAATATCATCACGTTATTCTGATATCTGAGTTATTTCACTAGTTTTGGTGATACAAGGTGCAGCTATTAATTTCCAGGACTGATCTAATAACTCTAGAAAATATTACATGAAATACATACCCATTTAATATGTTTCGAAGTAACTCCCACCTGCCGTAATGCACTTCTGTGCTCGGCTGTATAAGTTTCGGAAACAACTTTTAACGTCCTCTTTCGGAATGCTCTTTAATGTGGTCGTCACCGTTTTCTTGATGGATTCCACATCCTCAAATATTGTTTCCATCAGCAAATTGGCCCAGCATGAGGTCGTGGAGATGCAATATCTTCCATACTCTCCGAACTTAGCATCGGCAGACTTTTTCTTGTTTCCAAAACTGAAATATTTGCTGAAGGGAACAAGATTTGAGAATGTCGAAGCATCAAGAAATGACGTCAACATTAAAGATCATTCCGAAAGAGGACTTTAAAAGTTGTTTCCGATATTTATACAGCCGAGCACAGAAGTGCATTACGGAAGGTGGGAGTTACTTCGAAACATATTAAATGGGTATGTATTTCATGTAATATTTTCTGGAGTTATTAGATAAGTCCTGGAAATTAATGGCTGCACCTTGTATAATTCTGTCATATCGAGGGATGCCCAATCATTTGTCGTAAAATGACAATTATTTTCACAGTGACGAAATACATGAGTTAAATGGAAAAATATCTCATTAGTTTTCGATTTTTTCTTAACCTGTAAAACTATTTTATCCTTCCACACACATTCCCTGCTAGTAAGAAAACATTACAACATGACGGCTAGTTTGTAGAACCGGATCATCTCGGTGAAAATTTTTCACTGCTGCTGGAACTGGTAATTCCAGTTGGTGAGTCGAAGCTAGAACTTGAAGCCATCTATAAGTACCCTGGCTCAGAAGTATATCATCATCATCTAGATTGAAAGTTTTCAACCACCGTTTTAACAAGACTTTGTTGTGTTAGTTCTTAGTCTTTCCCCTTTCAATTTTTTTTAATTCTAGGATCTTTGGCAGTATAGTCAGTCTCCAAAATTCCCAAGGCCTCGGGAAAAAGGACTACGAGTAAGGCCCTTTTCACGTAGAATCCGTCAGCGTTAAAAATTTTAAACAATCATATACCAATCATTGACCCATTTAACCAATCAGTGACAACAGAATCTTTAATGCCGACGGATTCTATGTGAACAGGTCCTAAGTCGGAAAACTGTGTTGTACCAACCCCTAAACCTTGTGAACCATATTATATACACAGGAAGATGCACAAAGTCAAAAAAAACTCTGAACTGTGAGAGTATGTTTTGTAGCAAAAATTACCATATCAACAGTGTAGAACAATTCACACACAAAGTCAGAGAGATAGAGAGACCTACAGTATAGCATGTAATACATGTATAGTATTTAGATAGCAGTAACCTTATATTAAATACAGATTAAGAGTCCAGGGGTAAAACCACTTTACTCCAAGAACCTCGTTTTGAGAAAAACGTATTTGAAAGTTGGAGTAACGGGGTTTTTCTATGGAATGCCGAAACTTTATCGCTATTTTTAATGGATTCTAAGTGATTCTGCCCCAGATATGAATGCATGTGGCGTTAGTACTCCTTGAAAGCTACAAGATGGCACTGCTAACTCATTTTCGTAAAAACGGCTGTAAAGTCATTTTACCCCTGGACCATTCAGATATGAATTTGCGCAGAACATTAGTATGTTTTGTAAGCTTAATTAATTTTAATACAGCAGCAGGCTACAAATCTCTATGTGATTTCTGAAAGAAGAATGGCAATGATAAAATCCCTGAAAGAGTCGAGGTTGAAATGTACTTGTTGTTGGTCAATTTGAGTTTGAGGGTCTCATTTCATTCATTTGGAGATGGATTTGTGAAGGATTGGTTGAAAGAGAATGAAGTTGCAGTGTTAGGCGGATGAGTTAGGCAGTTAGCTTTTGAAATCATGTACTGTAATTCCATCTTTAAACTTCTGGAGAATTCCGAGGACATTTCCTCATCTAGGAAATACTTATATATCCGAGTCTGACGGTAGCTCCTACCTCTCTGTTCCGAGTGTTTAAAAAGAGAACGAAGAGTAAATTTGGGCAGGCCAGGTAAGAGTCAAGGTCTCAACCCCGTCGAAAGCTTTTTACACGAACTAAAAGGCACAATCAGGCCCCGACTTCAAAATCCTTCCTCCAAAACAACTATTTCAGCGTTTTTTAGAAGAACTGAAATCATTTTTTTTTGTCAAGATATTAGGGAGGAATTTTATAGAATCCAGGCTTAAAAAGATGTTTCTTTTAAACCGTTTAAGGGAATGGTCGATATAGGAAAAATTCTAAGTCGAATTAAATTTTCCTTTTTTTTTCATTTCGAAAAGAACGAAGTTATTTTTCAACATAGTACTTTGCACACAATATGTGTAAATGTAATTGGGGACACGAATAGAAAATAAATTAGATGAAAATATGAGGCAACTCGTGGATTCCTCTTTCAGTTTCACATTATGTAACCTGTTTATAATCTTAAACTTATACATACAATATGTGTACCTTTAAATAGGTGCCTGTATACAAAATTAATTTGAGGAAAGGAGAAAAACATGAAGCAACCGATGAAATTTCAAATTCGGGTTTCCAACAGGGGAATAAATTTATGAAACCTTAAAGCTGAGATCGCAGCGGTTGTATTTTAATTGCTTTCAAGAATTTGTACCATAATTTTCTTTCAAAATTTTCATGTTTGTTTCAATTTAATCGCGACTTTTTTTTTCAGTGTATGCATATTTATATTTTATTGTGCTCGGCCATGCAACAAGCGGCCGGCTCTTTAGAACTTTTATTTCCCGGGGAATCGAAAACCTTCTGAGATGACACTTATTTGCAGGTTGTTCAAATTTCACAAAACGAGAGTTCGTCGCACTTCTAATTAATTATTCGCGTTCCCCCCTCCCCCCCCGGGGGGCATACACTCGAACGCAGCGAAGCGATTAATGGCGTCCGCCAAACAAAAGGTTCAGGGAGCCGTAATTTGGGGTTTCGTTCATTAGCGCGTTTGAAACGGAATTAAACCGCCTGTAATTAGCGTCGGGGGCATTGTGTTGAAAAAGGGCAAGTCAGCACACACGCACATTCACATCCAGGATTCTTCAAAATGAGCGAGTCTTCGGTTCGAACGGCAGGCTGTGCCCTGGTGGTCGGATTAAAAGTTAAGAGCGTACAATGCAGGGAAATATTTTTCTTTACAGGTAGCGCGAATGAGGTTGTTTATTTATAAGGCAGTCCCTTTGGTAAGAACGCTAGATTTGAATATTTAGAATGCAAAATTTGTGTTTTCGATTGTATCAAGAGGTAAAGTAACTCGAAGTGACCTTTGAAAGTCTGTTGCCTTGCCGACATGGTAGACAACAGTCTTGCTGTTGTTATCGATTATGTCCCCTGGCCGGAATGTGTTCCAGACCAGGTCCATATAAGCTTGCGGGTTCGGTTAATAATGGCACCACAAGGGTCGGAGTCCGACTTAGCCAGGTGCCACCTCAATTTTGACAGAGCAACCCCAGGGGTGACAACTGGGGGGATCGTACCTTCCCCATTCACTGACCTTGAAGAAGGACTTTCCGGTCTACAGATTTAACTTGCCCATATACGGTCTAGATGCGAAGGTACAGTCAAACCCCGATATAACGAACTTCTAGGGACCAAAGGTTTTGTTCCCTTTATCCGGTTGTTCGCTGTATTCGAACCGTTAAGAAAAATGCTAGTTTTCACAAAATGTATAATTTAGTAGTTGCAATGTGTATTCAATATTGATGTATTAAAAAATGATATAATCTATTAAAAGTGATCATTAATGAATTTAATCGATTAAAATCGATTACATTAAACTGACACAATACTAATTAAATTACGTACAATAGGTACACCAAAATTTTCGTTCGTTATATCCGTGAGTTCGTTATATACCGGGTTCGGTATAACGGGGTTTGACTGCATTTAACGGCACTTGTCGGGATTCGATCCGAGCACCCTCAGTACCAAAAGCCAACGCGCTACCGCTAGGTTACCTCTGGCCCAGACTACAGTCTTAATGTATAGGAGTGTTTCATAAGGCTGTATACAAATTTGAAGGCCAGCAGTGAATAACTCTGCAGCGGTACGAAAGCTGAACACATCAAATTTTCCTCACTTATCATTATTACCAAACGGTAACACTAATTGACGTGAAACATCATACCATTTGGGAGTGGCAACTTTCGATGGGGCTAAAAATGAGTCCGTTTTTGCGTTTTGCTTTGAGAAAACAAAGTGGGCAAGACTAGTTTAGGGAAGTTTTCCCGTGAAAAAGCGGCAAAGGACCTCTTGGCATGAAAGTGGTCTCTACATAGCATAAGACTGTGGAAAACAGTCAGTTCTATGCATCGGAGAAGGTCAACAGGAAGAGCGCATGCCTTCGATGCTGCCGGCGAAGAACTATGAAAAAGTTTCGACAGATGCTTCTTGAAATCAACCATGCGTAAACTTTGTGAAAATAAATCAAGCGAAAGTTTAAAAACAATAGTAATTTTTATCAGTCACCTTTTATGAACTGCGCTCTAGAATTATGCCGACAATGCTAAAGCTACATCAAATGCACTCTGCGAATGAGTGGCAGGGCATTGATTCCAGATGGGACATCTTCAAAATTACAGGAGAATAATCCAAACAATCTTTAACTGTTAATATTCAAGAATTATGCTACATTTGCATATTAATAAAGTTTGCTTATCTACCAATACTTACCTTGAACTGTCATTCAAAGTTCAGTAAGGTCTGTTGGGAGACCCCGTATTTCATTAATGTTTGAAAAATATGCTTAAATTAAAAAAAGTCTTAGCTTGAATTAAATTAGAAAATTTCTGTATATTGGAATACATTGTGGGAGAAATGTAGAAACCGTCTTTTAAATTTTCCCCAGATTTGAGCGTTAAAAAGTAAAAAAGGTAAAAAATCATTTTAGAGCTTCATGTTTAACTATAAGCCCTGTAACTGTAAAAAAATAAGCTAAATACTGATTGGAGGTATCCGAACGGGGGGGGGGGATGAAACCCTGATCATTTAGTTATTATCGTTTTTACGTATTAAGTTATTTTCTGTAAAATGATTTTTAGTCAAGTTCATTTTCCTATCCCTAAATTCTTACCCAATTTTTAAATATATCAATATATAAAGTTAATTTTTCAATCTTAGCCAATTACCAACATTTCAATGAACCTCTTTCTTCACTGTCGGAATGGGAAGAGGCAGCCTGGTTCAAATAAGGTAGGATGTGGTAAGCACGTTACGAACAAATTGTACGAGTAAAATGCAAACCGAAGAGTGTTGGTTTTTTCCATGAAGTGATCGGGGCAGTAGATAACAAAACCTTGTACCTCCTCTGGATCAAATTATTAATTGGTTTACCATGATCTAATTTTTATTTATTTATTTATTTATTTAATTTTTTTTTTTTTTTTTTTTGGGGGGGGGGGTCATTTTACCAACATTCCCTCGAGAGCTCGCTTAATCTCTTGCAAGTCCCCAAAGAATAAGCATGTAACGGTTTGAGAATAACCGATCTATACGATGCTATACTATTGGTTATACTGTTTTTGCAGTCTTTTTAGGAAATCATTCCTGGAAAATAGAGCCAGTGAATACGAAGGCTTAGTGCAATGTGTTGCAAATTGTTACACTGGTTTGGTTTGGAGCGCTACGGCCAATTTTTTGCTACACAAAGAAGAAATTAGAAAGGTAGGTAGGAGGACTAAGGAGATTACGTCTTTAGCAGTGTGAGCTCCAAGTTAAAAAATATTTTGTTTTTCACTTACGTTTATTATATTTTTACTTCCCAATTTTAGTTCTTCTATCAAACTGAGTGGCAAACAAACTGTAATTTATTACTGCACTGTGGCAATAGTTTTCGATCACCATACGTTTTGGATCTATTACATCTTCCCCAGCTATGTGATTGGAATTAGGTAGTTCTTCATATCATTGGTTGGAAGGTATTAACTATCGAAGATTTTAGCATTATGAAATAGTAAATGATTTTTTAAAAATAACCCATTGAAAATTGAATGAAAAAATTTAAAATATTTGTACAACATATTTTTATAGTCTTCTAAAAATATTGCTAATGGTCATGAACGTGTGCAAAACACTTCACTGGAGTGAGAAATGGTGAAAAAACTTACATTATAGCATAGAAAAGGTTTTCTTTTTCAATGAAGCATATTTTATTGACAATTCTATTTTAAGATTTAAAATGTCGTATGCGATACTTTAATGTACGGTTTTATCTGTCTGTTTTTTTTAGATACCTCTGTCTCATTTTCGCCTACGAGTTAAAATGCTGAAAAGCCAATAAATTCTAAAATAATTCATTTAAACTACATAAAACCATATGGAAAACATGCTATTAAGAGGGGAAAAACATCAATTTCATACATTCTTGAACATACAAAACTTTATTGGTTAAGTGTATGGAAAAAATTGCGGACGCAATTTATAGAACTGTATTCCTAAATCATCCTATGCGATGTTCACGTCAAATGCAGTCATATCAAAAGGTGAAATTAAGATTATCTAAATTCGTTATAGCATTTTATTACTTTTTTAAATTTCTTGAAACTTAAATGTTTATTTTGCATTAAATTGCCGACAATTTTAGCAGTTGTATTATCCATATAAAAGCATGTGTCTAAAATGTTTTGCTAACATTTATACTGAACTAGATGGGAAAAGGAATATAACTATCAGCATTATGCCATACATAAACTCCCAGATTTCAACACGAAACAGCAATGGAATCGATCGGTTATCTTCAATGTTTGCATGACTCTGATGCCAAAAAAGTAGTTCATATCTTCAAACTTACCTGTATATCAGTTTTTAACCCTATTTTTGGTTGGATTCTATGAAGCTTTATTGTTAATTTGATGTAGTATTGACTATAATTTTGGCATCTGTATTTTAGAGTTAATATTGGACTATGAAGTTTCTCTTAGGTGAAAAGTTTTACTTTATATTTACTCGACTAGTTGATGAATATTTCTATAAGTTACGCCCAATATTTAAGATTTATTCTATGTATAAACACTCGGGTTTTAATATGAAAGAGCAATACTCATATGACAATGATACTTTAAACAAACCAGACATTCTGAATTTCCCGAATTATTTTCACAGACACAACCCGTATGGAAAATGAAATCTTACTTTCATGCTTCTTTTCCCGCAGAAAGTGTAGCACGACATTAAAAAATAACAAACTTCTTATTCCCGACATGGAAGGAATTCGATTCAAATTTCCAAAGGGATTACCACACTCGAATCCGTTCTCCCACCGCCCTACTCTGGCCTTATACTTCCATCTCGCAACCCCGTATCGTCTGCCTGCGGCAGATAAGTTGAGAAGTTAATCCCCTGAGCTAATTGGGCGGATGGAAGAGTTTACATAAAGGTTTTGCGGCTTGCAGAGCCAGGTTTCCAGTTTTTTTCCACCATTTTTTTCAGAGGAGAATGTTATTACGTCAACGTGTTTTTGTCACTTTATTAAGGCGGTTACCTAGGGGAGCGTATGTAAATACGCATATGACACTTTTCTGTTTAGGTTAATTAAAACATTTAGAACAAAGCGGAAGATGGACTTGTTTAATTAATGTTAGGTGATACGCACTTCCCATTACTTTATTATTATATGATTTTACTTTATTATTATATTACTTTATTATTATTATGTGCCAAAGGCCTTTATTTAGAAATAAAATAAGAGCTTTAGAATTTTCAAAACATAGAAAATATTACGATTCAGAAGCATAATCATTCAGTAAATGGGGGTAAAAATAACTTATAAAAACTTTACCCCTTTGGAGGAAAAAAAACAAGAGAGGCTGATTGTAAGGTAAATTTATATATCTTCCAAATCAGGATTCTAGATCTCTCTTTTGGTTATAACAAGAACTTTGCCCCGCTTTCTTATTCTCATTTTTCACTGCTTTTGAAACAGCTTTACTGGCTTGGGAACCAAATTAAAGACCTCTTGCCCCCAAAACGTGTGCTTTACTAATTACAATGATCTTCCAAATCGGATATCTCTATTTTGTCAATAAACAGCGCTTCTCAGATCCATAAAAAGTTACCTTAAAGGGTATAGTGTTCTAATTTTCTATCCTACCCTCCTCTAAACGTTCCAGTACTGTACAAGTTATAGTTTTTAAGTCTCTAAATGCTTCAGAATTAAAGTTTCATTAAAAAGCAAAAATTCTTAACAGAAAGCACAAAGTTTAGCAATTAAAAAATCTTTTCCACAGCTGGTATTTATAACATGGTCACATGAAAGATAAATAATTAATTTCATCATTGTCATCGCGTTGATTATAGTGTTCGTAAACACAACAATGCTCTACATAAAGGTAGCAGATGAATAGAGATGTTATAACGACCATTTGCCAGGCACAGGTCAGGGAATTTTTGGGGTGAAATATATATACAGAAAGCCACTAAAATATTACAATAATAAAGGTTAAAACAATAAGCTTAACTTGTCGAGGAAAGGGAGTGTAAAATATCCATACACATAGACATGAACATGTTGTACTTTACATTACTAACTGTTGCAAATTAAATTTACCATCAACTTTCACAATAAGCAAATATATAGCTAATATAATATTGCCATTTTCAATGTTCTAAACCAAGGATTCCCAACGGAGACCAGGTGGACCCCTTGGGGGTCGATGGAAGTTTAAAAAGGGTCTATAGTATTCCAGGGGTCTATTGGGGGTCGATAAAAAAATTTTGTCTTAAAATTTAATTTAAATTTTTAGGAATACAATCATTAGATAATAATATCCGTTTTAATGTGTATAAATACAGATTTGCATAGGTCGCAGTGATCCACGCATTGTAAAATTGTTTGGTGAAATATATATTTATATATTCGTTATGTTAGTTATTGTGACTATACGATGATAAAAATTTCAGGCCAAACATTAAAAAAATTGTATCAATGCACCAAGTACAACCACCACATTAATTAAAATCAAACTTTTGTGCAACTACAATCTGTGTTTCTGAAATCTTGTTTATATTTGTGAAATTAAAAATAAAAATAGTAAAAAAATAATCCTATATATAATAGCCGTTGTCTCTGTATGACACTTCCGGGCTGTACTCATCTTTCAGTTGAAGCCCTCAGTAAACAAACCGCCGGATAGGCTTAATTTCAATTTCAGATTTGGATCAGAATTTTTTCTTACCTAAAAACAAATATCTTCTCCATCAAATCACGTTTGTTCAGCCTATTTTTCTATAAAACATTCAGAACTAAAAAAAATTGGATGTTTTTAGCTGTATATTTAACAGTTTTTAAAAATCTGTTTACTTTTGCGATGAATTCTGAAAGTAAACAACAAACTTGAATGTGAATGAATCGCGTAGTGAACTGTAAAAAATTTTTTTAACTTTCATATAAATTTTTCATTATGACGTCATTTTTAGTATTATGACGTCAAAATGACGGGTTGGATGGCAGTCTACTACTCCAATCGCATGAAAAACTAAATAAATAAAAAAATAATGAAAGGGATTGCTTTTACAAGGTGTGAATTAAATGCAATATTTTAGATAATTCAGGATATTTTTTAACTTTCATATACTTTTTCTATTATGACGTCAAAATGGCGGGTTACCTACTAGTTAGATAATAATATCCGTTTTAATGTGTATAAATACAGATTTGCATAGGTCGCAGTGATCCACGCATTGTAAAATTGTTTGGTGAAATATATATTTATATATTCGTTATGTTAGTTATTGTGACTATACGATGATAAAAATTTCAGGCCAAACATTAAAAAAATTGTATCAATGCACCAAGTACAACCACCACATTAATTAAAATCAAACTTTTGTGCAACTACAATCTGTGTTTCTGAAATCTTGTTTATATTTGTGAAATTAAAAATAAAAATAGTAAAAAAATAATAAAACAAAAACCTAATAAACCAATTTTTCTAATTTTTTGCTCATATTTTTAGTCAAATTGTTATCTTTAAGTGTTTTATGTGCAATTATTTGTATTATAAGTATGTTGTATGCTGTATATTATAGAGAAAAATGTGAGGGGGTAGATGAAGAAAATCTATCTTTTAAAAGGGGTCGATGTTGGAAAAGGTTGGGAACCCCTGTTCTACACGAACCAAAATAGTGTATACAGAATACTATTAAAAGTAAAGTACTCCACAGAGATCACAGAAAAAAAGACACTTGTAAATTTTCACATTTATGATAAAAAAATATTTACAAGTATAGCGCTTATTAAAAACATGATATAAGAAAATGTTGTATTCGGAACGTACAGGAAAGAGGCTTGAGAGGGCTACCAAATTCCGATTTATCTATACATATTTTAAATTTATAGAACAAAAATCACAGAAATATAAACCCTATTAAAATCCGATATAAAAATAATTCATATTTAAAACATACATATAAGAGGCTTAGCTATGTCACCAAATACCCAAATATATTTTCTATCACATCATTTTAAAATTAGGCAAAATTTAAAAATTTATATGAGAAAATTCTCACAATATGGCGTACATAAGAAACACTATAAATAATTTATTTATTTAACATATGTACAGGTAAGAGTCTTTACAACATCGCCAAACACATAGGCGCTTATTCTTTCATATCACGAAATAAAAATTTCACATTGCAATATTGAAGATTTTGCGGTTTATACTCTGAAGGTCTCTGTGAACACATATCATATGATTTAGGGATAAAATATGCTATAATGTTTGGGATATAAAGATATGTATATGATGAAATCCAAGGGAAATTGGTAAAAGATGGGCCATTTATAAATATACTACATTCTAAATATCATTGGATTAATTAAATAATTCCGCAGTTAGTGTACACTGTAAAAATGAAATGCTGTTTCAGGGTGTAATGCTTCTGGGTAGCGAATTGACCTGTTTTGGGTATCTTATATTTGTATATTAAACATCCTTTCGTACCCTTCTAGTCATACTTCTAGTTATACCATTTTTGTAATATACCTAAAACAACATGCACGCACTGATGCTAAATCATCCAGACAGTTTACAGATATATATATATATATATATATATATATATATATATATATATATATATATATATATATATATATATATATATATATATATATATATATATATATATACAGTCGGACCTCTATTTAAAGAAGTCGCTAAATCCCGAAAAATGTTCGTTATATGGAAAATTCGTTAAATAGAGATTACCCTTTTAAAATACTTTAAACTACACAAGGCAGATTTTAAATTCATAGCCATTAAATACTATTAAAAAAAGTAATTAATCACACATTTATTTTGTAAATTAATATCTATTTGTTCTATATATCTTACCCATCAAAAAGAAATCTGCAAGGAAAACAAGAATAAAACAAAACATTGTCCAGGAATACATTGTATTTTCAATTACAAAAAATAATTTTATATTAAAATTAATGAATTTTAATGACATTTAAATAGCCGTCTGGTAAAACCAGTTCAAGGTCATTGATCACAATAAACTGTGTTAAATGAAAGAATAAGTTTTAAATGTTCAGAAATATTTTGAAAAAAAATGGAGAAAAAAAATATTGGATCAGAAGAAAATTTTTCTTAAATTTTTTTCTGATCCTCCAAATAGCGAAGTGAACAGAGAATGCACTTCGCTATTTGGAGGTTATTTTACGATGAAATTCGCAAAATGTTCTTGGTTCCAAGGAAAAGTTCGCAAAATAGAGAAATTCGCTAAATAGAGGTTCGTTAAATAGAGGTCCGACTGTATATATATTAGTAACAGTGCGTGCAAGCTGTTTTAGGTATATTACAAAATTTGGAGTATAACTAGAAGGGTACAATAGCCTGTTTAAGATACAAATATGGGATGCTGTCAGTAAACTGTCTGGATGATTTAGTATCAGCGCATATATGCCGTTTTAGGCATATTACCAAAACGAAACCACAACTAGAAGAGTACGAAAGCATGTTTAAGATACAAATATGGGATAGCCAAAAGCTAGACACATTATATCCTGAAACTGCATTTCATTTTTGCACTGTAGTTACCAAGAGAAACTGTTGTTTTAGATTTTAGGAACTAAAATACCAGTAAACGAAATTACCCTAATCATTGTAAATCTTATAACCGTAAAACTTCTTTATTTTAGAATAATAATGGGAAATTAATGTGTTGAAAATGCTAAAATATTTTCCCCAACGCTCTTAAGAATCCCAATTTTGTTGCTAACAAAATAGAAGAAATCGTTTAGGAATGTCTCTTCTTTTAGTACAAGTGGTTCTCGAAAACTAGCTTGGCACAAAAGGCTGTCCTTGGTGAAGAAGTCCACATAGTGTGAGGGAAATGTCCTTTTCATATTATTTTTAAATGAATGGAAACCGGAAACAGCGGTTCTAATGAGCGCAGGGGGCAGCATTGTGTTGAAGGGATTCAGCCAGCGGAAGTTGGGCATCGAAAAGTCTTTGGAAAGTCGAGGTGATGCTTATAAACTTGTTCAGTGCCGAGGAAGCAACTCAGCAACAATATGGTAGAGAAGAACATAGTACAGGGTAGTGTCTGGGCAGTCGAGCTGAGGAACAATTTTGAATACTGTTCATGGAACGGGAACATTAAATTGAGATATATAATATCATAACCCCCGGAAAGAAGTCTTTTAAAGTAAAGTGTAAGACTGTCACTCTGGCTGCTTTACTTTACTTGGTTAATTACGATAGCTTTATCAGCTTTAACGGTAGTTTAGCCACTTTGGTATTTATACTGATCATATATATCTGATATTGAAAAAGCGTTCGTTGTGACCTATAGCAGCAGTTGAGAAGTTTGTTTACTTCTCATTGATTCTTAAGAAGAAGACAGTATTTGTGTACCGCAACATACATACATACATACATACATACATACATCAGAAATCGACTGCTTCGTGTGATCAAAGGAGGCTAAATAAATAAATAAATTTTAATCTGAAAGCAAATCGGATCAGAAATTTAAAATAATTTAGATATATCATCTCGTTTTTCCTTTTTGCCTAAAAAGAATGGAGAGACAAGCCAGAAAACTTAGTTTGATAAAGGAACATGAAATTATCATTAAAAACTAAGACACAAAAGAGATAGAAAAAATAAAATTATTATGAATATTTGAGTTTTATAGGACATTAAATTTTTTCATAGTTGTAAAAATTGTTTCGGTAGTTCAGAACTCCTTCACCGAGCCAAATGTATAGTAAAAGCATATATGTAGTGCAGAGATCAGTAACGAGAACTGAAAATGAGTCGAAATCCATTCTGAATAAGACTATTAGTCAGAAAAAGACATCTTTAGCAGAGAAAGATTATTATTAATCAGCAAATTATCATCTTTTTTTAATCCAACACTATCACTTAAATCTGACTTTCAAATCTAAATCTGTACATTAAGCGAAAATATGAGCGTTGCCATTCAAAGCATCCACAACCGGAGGAAAGACATAAAAAAATAAGATGTAAAAAAATTGAAGAAAAGAGTTGATAAGAGTTCTTTATCACATGTAAGTCCAATAAGGAAAATAAATAACAGTAATTATTGCAAGCATGACACTGTCGCAAGGAAAAATTTCACACATTAATTAGGCAGAAAAAGGAGCGAAGAAACACCAATAGCAAATGCTCATCCCCACAGCTCGTAAAAAACTATCTCATTTTTTTTTCTATGTCCATATCGGTGAAACCCCTTTATCAGTTTACAAATGTAGCCATCTAAGTTTGCAATTATAGGACCTAAATTGTTGTTCGTGAATGAAAAGAATAACCTATTACACAATAGGACTATAATTGTACGCAAGTACTATATGAATGAAACCACCACTCGTAAGGAATTAGTTATTTTAGTATGTTTTGATGTCTGGCTTGACTTAGTTTTAACTCAAACTTCAATATCTACCACCCGAGCTAAGAGGGAGATACCTTTTATGTTCTTTTCCTATTTTTCCCGCATTGTACACAGATTCCTTTTAATAGTTTCCTATTACTGAAAACTTTTTCTTCCTAATTCGAGCAAGATTGGGTGTGAGGTAACTGCAAATGGACCAAGAGAGGAATGAAAGCCACGGCACCTCCTTTTTGCAACTCAAAATAAAGTACTACCTGACATGGTTGAAAATCAAATGCTGCAAATTAAATTGCCACAGTGAAATTGCCAAAGATAACAGTAAAAGGCATTAAGGTACTAAAGTGAGGAATTGCAGAGCATCACTAATTCACTCAGTGAATTAATACCATTGGTAAAGAGACATTGGAGTACAGAAAATGAACGTAGAAGAGCAAAATGAATAAGTCCTCAGGAATTTTACACAGAAAAGTCAATTTTTGTTTTCGAATTTCATAATATTTACCTTTTGCTGCGCAAAGTAACTTAATACCAGTAAGATGATTTTTTAATGTTGAAATCTTGTAATAAAACACATAAATAACAAAATATTTATGAAGACATTAATAAAACACTCAAAGGTGTATCTTTGAGATACACAAATACGTATTTGTATTTCTTTCAACAAGATTAAGAATGGAACATACCGAATTTTTTGGACCATAAGACGCACCTTTTTACATAAAAAATCGACTTAAAATTGGGGTACGTCTTATGGTACGAAAGTAACATTAAAATAAAATTTATATATATATATAGAGAGAGAGAGAGTTTGCTGTGCAAAGGGTGTTAAGTCCAAAATGGACTAAAATGAGTTATCAAACCAGGCATGTTTGAAATATCAAGGGCTACTTCAGGGTATAGAAAGCTAAGTCCATTTCTACTCCTAAATATTTTTATTCATCAGTGAAAATTAATGATATGTGAAACAAAACACAAACATGTTAGTATTAAAGAGGTTATGTCCCAGTCAAGGACTTAACAATCTTTACTCAACAAAAATGATATCAGAAAAATTTACCTAAAAATTAAAAATTAAACTTAAAAAGTCTTTTTTTTTTAAAATCCCGTATTTCTCAAATCTACGATTTTGAACTTGACACTCTTTACACTGCAAATACAGATATATTATTTATTATATTTATTACATATATTTTTATCTTTATTAAGTAAGAAATTGAAAATGTACTTATATACCTAACAAAATACAAAATATTATTTTCTAAAAATCCTCTCATAAATTTGAGATGCGTCTTATCGTCTGGTGCGTCCTATAGTCCGAAAAATATGATAATTTTAAGGATTTTTTACTCTAACTGTAAAACTATTTCTTTCATCACAATAGCATTGATGCTGGGAAGCAATCATTACTCCGAAATTGTTAAATGCATGTTATTTCTCAGCCTTTTCTCTAAAACAAAAATGAATGTCTTGTTTAGAAGTGATTAAACTGAAGTTAAGAAGTTTATTTGAAGCATTAAAATGCGTTCATGCATTAGTTAACCCTATTTGATATAAATAATCCTACATATTGCCTAATGGTAGATTGGCTAAAATTTTCATAGTGCAAAAATTTCAGCCAATCTAAAATGGATGTTTTTTCTCTCTCTCTTTTTTGCCATCCTGAATAATTAGTAAAATTGTGCTATCAGTTAATAAAAACACGAAATAGGAAAAATCGCTTAACCATGTCAATTTCGTAAAACTGTATTGCTTTCATTAATAATTTACTGTTTTGGTTTTTTTTCAATTTTTTGAAATTACGCTTGATTTCGGTTCTCATTTTTTTTTATTAAACTGGACGGTACAACAACTCAAATGCACTTTTTTTAAAATTATTTATGAAACATATGATAGGTGAATTCCTTAGGTAGAATATAAATGGGAAATTTCTTAATTTTAAATTATTAAGTGGTTAATCCTTGCAACTAATTTTGGGGAAGATATACCTCAGTCTCAGAAAAAAAATTTTTCGTTCTACCTCAGTTAGTTTTAAGTAAACGTCTCAATAATGTAATTCTTTATTGAGACATTTAGATTTTATATAATTATTTTAAGGGGTTTTATTAAAAACGCAAAATGCATGAACTTCGAAAGATTATTTTTTTTTCAAATGAATAGCTGAAAAACATAAGTAATGTTTTATACTCTCTCTCTCTCTTTATTTATATATATATATATATATATATATATATATATATATATATATATATATATATATGATATGATGTCAGAGAGGGTGGGAGAGGGTATGATTACCGCAGATCTCGCCACTGTGGGTGTTCGTTCAAAATTGAGGTGGCACCTGGCTAAATCGGATTTCAATCCTTGTGGTAACACTTGTGGTGTCCTTATAAACCAGAACCGCACTCCTCAGCCCGCTAACCTACATGGACCTGGTCTAGAATACTTCATTAGAAACTACAGCATTATAAATAACAATAACGACAATTCAACAAAGATTAGTGCTTACCTGCGAAATTTCCAGATGGTGACTACAGATGTAAAATTTAAACGATACCTATAACCCGTATTTTTTTTTTCATTTCATTGCAGGAAGCGTTATATTTTTAATAATTTGGTGCACCCGGCACCGTTTGCGTTTCATGCAACTCAAAATTAAAAAACTCAGTTTTAATATAGTAAAGATTGAGTCAGTGCATCAGATCTTAATTCAGATATTCGATCCCATGATAACGGTAATTTTGCTCTCATATTTTTTTAATTACATACAGTAACTCCCCGACTTACGCGGTTTTCGATTTTACCAATTTTCCCTGTTTTAAATCCTGGAATTAAATTTCCCCAAAAACTTTGTAACGGCATAAAAATATTTGAGAGTTAATTTAAAATTAATTATTTATATTTTATGCCGTCACAACTTTAAATGGTGTCATGGAGAAACTTTGTCCAATATTTTTTTAAAAATGAGATGGAGAAAAAAAACACCGGAAACTGATCATATTGCTCGTGTGATAGAAGTAGTTGTCGATATTGCCAGGCAATTAGATATGGAAGTCAATGGAGCTCTTGGATTCTCCTCTTGAGTAGATGACAGTCTATGATCTCATAGAGATGTGCGACCAAAGCATCATTGAAGAATCCAACACTTCAGACCCCATGCCACAAGAAAACCTATGACAATTATAAGCTCAACAGAAGGTCTCAACGCAATTGAGAAAGGGTTACAGATTCTAGAGAATATAGACTCTAATAAAGATCGCGACATCGCGACAAAGCAGGGAATAAAAAAATGTTAGTCTGCTATGAAGAAATTCTACGCGCAAAAATGGGCATTAATACGGTAGACTACTCTATAGGATTTTTTAAACCATCAATATATATATATATATATATATATATGTATATATATATATATATATATATATAGATAGATAGATAGATAGATAGATAGCTTGCACATATGTATAATATTAATATCTATAATATATTTTAATTTTAATACAATATTTTCCCTTTAAACTGGTGTTCCTTTAAACTTACTCGATCCTCCGTCGATCCCACGTATCGCGTAACTTCGGGATATTACTTACTGTATTATCAAATGCATATTTTTGAATCCCATTTTTAGCACATTAAAACAATCATTCAAATAAAGAGTGTTAAGTATTTGGAAGTTAAAAGTTCTCTGGTGTTAATTTTTTACAGGGCTTTAACTTAATGATAGCTAAAGCTACAAAGCTAAAAACAAAATTAAAATAAAAGAATTAAAAAAACAAAGTCATTGCATTTAAAATATATATTTTAAAGAAATTCTTTCATATGAAAAGCACTACAGATTATTTAACATAAAACTGGTCAAATAACTTGAATTTCAGATTTCTAAAAACTGTCAGCTAAACGGAAAGAAAAATCGAGTGAAATATTTTTCCGCTGTAATCTTCTATATTTAATCTCCTCACAATATGAACACGCTTAACATATTTAAATTTAATTGTCCCCGCCGTAAGTAATGACAAGATTTCATTCATGCTCGATGCATAAATTACAAGGGACAGAGATTCACGTTCGCTTCCCTCCCGTAAGAAGTTTCCGAAGTTGTAGGTGACACAGGATCCCTGCAAAAGTCAAAGCGGCACCTCGAATAAGCTCACTAATTGCCCCCCTCCCCTCCAATTCGCCTCTTGTTATTCAGAGGGCGATTTAAATCGAAACAGCGCCGGCAATTAGCTTCGAGGGCTTTGTTTTAAAACCGGCCAGTCAGCAGGAACTCGGCAAGCGAAAATTCCGATGGAAATAATAACCAAAGCAGAAGCTCCGGCTTCCGTTTTGTTGACGCAAGCAAGACACACGTGACCTTTCCCAACGACGCGGCATGACTTGGGATGGCAGAAAACTTCGAAGTGCTTGCTGTTCCCGAGAGTGGCATGGAAAAGGAGGTGAAATGAGCTGTTGTTTTGATTTGTTGTGCTCGGTGAGCTCTTGACCTGAATTTGGAATGAGAAGCAAGGAGGCAGGGAGATAATTTTACATATATCACTCTCATGAACGATTTTATTAAAATGCGAAAGGTACATTTAATAGATTTTAGCTTGCAATAGCATCCAAGGTAAAACTGTCATACGTCTAAAAATTGATCATAAGATGTAATTTTTTTTTTCTGTGATTAATTTTTAACGTTTAGTTAAATTAAGGTATTGTGTATAGTTTTCATCTGCTTGTATTACAAATATGCTAAAAATTTGTAAAAGTTTTGACCAGTTAAGGGGACAAGGGACCTTCAACCTGGTTTTATTTTTAAATTTTCAATATTTTTGCTCAATAAACCACATGAGTATAACTAAGGCTCTTTTTTACTACATCGAAGTCACTTAGAATTCCCGAATAAGCATTTCGCGGAAGAATAAGATTTGTTTTTCAAAAAATTCTTCAAAAATGTTAAAATGTTTCAAAATTTTCCATGCTCCCTAATTTATTTCTAATTTCTTCCAAATGTCTCAGGCTTGTTAACGGAAATGCTTGCCATAAAACTGGGCATCGGTTTTTGAAACCACATGTATTTTTCAAATTTATAGACCACGAAATGAAATAAAAATATGGAAAAACATGATAAAATACCAGGAAGAATAATAAAAAAAATTAATATTTTAAATTCAGTCAAAAAAAAAAATTTATTGCACAGTTATGTTTATATGTATATAGTAAACTTATATTAAAAAAATTAAGGTTTTTAAATCTTATGGAATGCGCATGGAACATTTTGAAAAATGTTCTCATTTTTGAAAAAAAAATTGAAAATAGGTAAAATTTTCCAAAAAATCTTCATTTTGAATTCTAAGGGTGCTCAATGTAGTAAGAAAGAATATTAATTATGCTCATTCATGTAGAGTAAAAAATTAAAAATGAATAAATTCCATTTTGAAAGTCCGTTGTTCCCTTAAACAATTTTTTTCTGTCGTGAAATAATGATTCCCAAAAGAATGTCTTATGTAGAGGACATTTTAATAAGAAATGCGTCGTGTTTTCGCAACATGCTAGAAAAATCATAAAAACCTTATTTTACACAAAGATTTTATATTTTGGCTGTTATTTAATTAAGCAGAAAATTTGCATAAATATCAACTTTTTCCTACTATCACTATTTTCTTTCTGAAGTTATGAAACAGATTAGTCAAATAGGATAAAATGCTTTTATTAATTAAACTTTACTTTCTTATGAAAGAGATCCTGTTCCTCAATAATTTTAATATACCGAATTAATTTTCTTTAAATTTTAATCTTCGGATCTTCACTGAACCTTAAAATTTTAGAATTATTAAAGACGATTTATATTATATATGTAATAAGCATACCGAGCAGGGATTTAAATGTGTTGTCATAGTGAAATGGTATGCTCACTGGTAACAGCAAGATTTTCCTATAACTGAAAGTTCTTTATCTGAAATCAAATTTAATTTTGACAGTCCTTTCATATCCTGCCGATAGGTGGCCCTTTCTGCAAATTTAAGTACAATATGTTGATAGAGTAACTTTATTATTGATACAAAGAAATTTTGAAAAGAGTTATAATGCGGAATCTTAAAAGACTGCTACTTTTGATTTCATAACCATTGCATTTATTAATATAAGTGAAATGAAAAGCAATATACATAGAGAAAACCTACAAAAAAAATTCACGGAAAATAAAGAAAAACCTAACCAGCGTTAGGTTAAAATAATTCATATAAAGAAATAGTGGTATAAAGATATTTGATAGCAACATGTCAATGTTTCAGGCTTACCATTATACGTAAAATTATTTGTGAAAGTTGCTCTCCTATTTTTGTTTTATAGATCCCGTCATTTAGATTTATTCCTCCTGTAGAAGCACTGAATGTTATAATTCACAGAGTTGTGTGGTCGAAAGACGGTCAAGAACAAAACTCTTATAAAAACTTCATAGGCAAAAAAGAAATAAAGGCTTGTTCACAAAGAGGACGTAAAAGAAAAGCTGTCTGTGTGGCCATTGATAGCGATCAAAAGACTATAAATATTGCAAGATATACGGACGTTATTTTATGGCCAACAATAAAACTTTCATATAATGGTCAAAGTTGTATTTCAAACGAAAATTATGGTGGGGAGGTACTTGGTAGATTGTGAACAGGAGCAGTGTAATAAAGGACCATTTGGGGCAGGAACTACTGAGAGAAAAACAGCCCACTGCCCAATGAGAGAAAAAGGGGCGGGCCAAAATGGCCCCGGTAAACGGACAACAGCCCACCCACCCACCCCTAAAAAAAATGAAAAAAAAAATGAGAAGAGGTCGACAGATTTCGCTGGCTGTTTTCCTAGAGCTCTAACGATATAGAGTCCCAATTGAACTGCTTCGGAGTATAGCGGTAATGCCAGGAACCCGACATGATGATCCTGAATATGACTTGATATGGGCCCCTGTCAACGAAGGCACTTCATCGCTGTATTCTTCAATAGTAGTAAGTGCCTCCAGATAGATCCTAAAAATAATTGCTTTGACCAAATAGTTTGCCTCTGCTTCTGATTCCTCATGTGTGAAATGATAAAATTAAGGGGAATCTTATTCTGTTATTAATTACACTTTAAAAGAATTTTTGGCATTGTCAAATAAATGTATGATAAAGTCCAATTCTATGTGTTTCTTTGCTTGCCCCAACACATGCACGAATCCATTGTTTTAAAGTTATTTAATAACCAATACCTCCGTTTAATGATTTTGTACCACAGCTTATAAAGACAAACAACCATCCAAATTTATTCGTTCATGAATGCCATTGCATTATGAATTTCATTTTCAATTTTTACTGTTTGTCTTTAAAGAAAAAAACCCCACAAATTGATTCCTGGAAGTATAAATATTATACCCCCTTCCAATATTCATTTTTAGGGTGGAACGATAGGGAAAAGGACATTTTGATTTTTTTTTCTTTAAGGCGTGACATTTTTTATTTTAGTGGTCTCTGGTTGTGGGAAATTTTCACCTTAAATATTACTACAATCAAAGTTCTTAATTTTCTCATAACCATCTAAAAACATTATATCTCCTCCTACCACAACGGGTCTATTACTCGCTATTTATGATAATATTTTATTTTATTGCAAAATATATTATCCCGAATAGGAAAAATATCTACAAGGATCCTTGAAGGATTTGACAAGTTGATTAAATTACTTCGCTTGGCAACAATGTTAAAATTTTCTCTCAAGCATCGATAGCTTACAGAATCCAATTTTTCGTTAAAAATTAAAAGAAACTTCTTCTTCTTCTCATGTATTTACGTATTTAGCCCTTCTGGCTTAAAAACACACAGGCTTTAAAAAGATAAATGGTAATTGCTAATACTCTCCGCATAAGGGCTGTCAGCAGCACTCTGTGTTTCTTCAAGGTCTTCGAGATTAAAACGCAAGGAGAATGACAGTGGGAAAAAACATAATGCTCTTTAGCGCTCTATTAAAGAGATTTCTTTTCAAAAAAAGGTGAAAATGGGTAAAGAAAAACATGAAGAAAGGATTAAGTCTGTAGGTTATTAATTTCCTTTAATTGAATACCGATTGAATATTTTTTCACGCAGGCTTTAGCACGTGTTTCCAGCATCTGTTGAATGCACAGTTGATTTAAAAATTTGCTGAACACTCAGAATATAACTACGCTGTTTTAAGAAGATAAAATTCCTGAATTTGACAAATAAATTCCCTAAGTATAGAAACTAAGTATAGTTAGCGCAGTGTATGGAGGACATGACTGAAGAAGGACGAAAGTGTCTTGGCCCATTTATCAAACTGAAGACAAATGAAAATGACTGACCATATCTCGAACTCACAAGCGTTCATCCAAAGCAATACTATTTTTATGGAAATGTTTCAAACTTTTTGTTTGGAACTAATGTACATTTGAATGGTGTGCGATCAAAATTAGACATCTCCATTTTTTTTAATTTAATTTTTTTTAAATTTTACAAAATTGAGTTAAGGATACTTTCCTATGGTATTTCACTGAGTTAAGAAAAGACATTTTTGAAAATGGCCGACTAATAAAAATGATGTGGAAATTTTTCTAAAGGTAATTTCTATTTATATCTTAAAATGTTTTTTTCTTTTTGTGTGAACCAAAATTTGCTGTTTCCTCAAAATTTTACCCAGACACTTAAATATGAAATATCGTTTAATTGCCTTATCACGATGTTTTGAGTGCAGAAATTTTCTTAGCTTTAAATAAATTAATTTAAATTCAAATTTTCTTTTGCAAAATTGCAAGTATGGCTGTTTTACTTTTGTATTAAATTGTAAGTCTAACTTTGTACCATAAAAAGGTTCAATGTGTTAAGTTAAATAAAAGTACAAGTATTTTGCTGAAACGAAATATTAAAATGTGAAGTATAGCTTTAGGACAACCCTAAAGCAAACGAAGTGATTACGTTAGTGCTAAAGACTGTGATTACACGAATAAAGATATCACACAGGCAGTATTGAATAAAGGCTTTGACATACCTGAATGAGATCAGTTTATCTTTGACTGTAATGAAAAATAGTTAAACTGCTTCATCTTCACACTGGTGTACCTATTGAAGTTAGAGTTTCAAAATTTTGATCAAACTCTGTCAAAAATCCTGTATAAAAATATCTTTAACCATTCGCTCCAAAATATCTATTCCAAATAATTTGGGGAATGTAAGTTACTAAATTTCAGTAACAATGCAAAATAGCATAACCTTTAATTTCAGCTAAAAGTTCTTTACCACAAATATTGAAGTTTCACATTCAACTGAAAACGTGTGTATTCAGCTAGCACATTCTGTTTATGAAAATAACTTTTAACAACCTTTGAGAATCCGTTTTGCCATATTTGCTTTTACAAGTAACTCCGACTTTAAGTATTTTTAAAGTATCAATATTCCCCACACTCTTCTGCTAGAGAAAAGATCTAATTATTTAGATCTTGAGAAAAGTTGATTTGTTTATATAACTGCGCTAAACTGAACAAGCAGGTGGCGTTAGTTGTTTTTAAAAAGGTCAGATATCTGAAGCTGCGCTTCGAGATATTTACTATAAAAAAGCTCTAAATTTATTCTACCGCCATTGAGCTTTGGTTAAAAGGGAGGAGAAAAGAACTTACAAAAAGTCTGAAATCGGATTTTGAACCGAGGAGGGAGAGTTTAAAAATTAATTTGAATATCGAGAGGTCTGTAATTTCTTTCTTTTTATATGATTAAGTGATACTGAAAAACACCAAAATATATTCTTGTTAACTATTTTGTGGTCTTTGACCATATAATAAATATATTGGATTTAAAGTATTTCAAATTTGTACTGAAAATAAAAAAAAATGGAGAATTGAGAAATTCTACATCAAGAAAATTGCACAACTGAAATTATTATACAATTTTTTCAATGCCAATCATACTTATACAAATTAGTGGGTTTACACTAAAGAAAGCTATCTGCTACCTGAATACATACACTAATAAACATATCAAGGTAAATGGTATAATTCATTTTCTTAAGGAATTTGATGACATTGCTGTTGGACACTTGGAAATGCGCGTTCACAAGACTGCTTATGAAAACGTTGGAGGCGCACGGGGAAAATTACCATTATACACGCTGGAGCTGCACGTTTAAAAAACGCCTGCTAATCCTGACAAGAGGTGTATGTTACAAGACCGATTTTGAAATCACTGGTGATGCACGTCAACAAGACAGCGGTTGAACAAATCGGGAAAACGTCTTGACAAGACATCTGTTGATTTTGGTTTGGTTTGGTTTGGAGCGCTCCGGCCAACTTTTTTTGCTACACGAGGGCTAATTAGACCGGGACCTACAGTTTAAAGCCGATTCCGAACGGCTACAAACATCCATGCCAACAGTGGGACTCGAACCCACAGGATCTGAACCGAATGCCAGCGACCTAACCATTCGGCCATCACCTGGCAGACATCTGTTGAAGACGCATTAGTTGCAAGTTATTTTTACAGAACGCTTTCTACTTAGAGGTACATATAGATTTTAACGTAGGATTACGTTCCTCCATTACAGTCCCTGGAAAGGAAAATTTCAGACGCTAAAACCGTCCGTCCGTCTGTCCTCGGGAGTTATAATTTTGGCAGCGCGCCAAACCCAGTCTATCGCTTAGACAAGTTAAACAGAAAAGTACCAAGATGCGTCAAAATTTTGACAAACATATATGTATATATATACATACAAGAGGTAAGCAACGATAAGTAATCCTACTTTAATAACCGCGGTAGTTTCGTTAGAAGAGACTACCTGAATGTTTTTTCTTTATTGAGGTAAAGATGTAAAAAATACTGAAAATGAGAGTAGCATAAAAATCGAACACTAGTATCGGATCTCGAACCACTGAGTTCCTGATCAACTAATCTGTCGGGGGCATTATCCTGGGGATATGAGCAATTCTCATTTTGAATCTATCCTCTTTACTTTTTCTTTTTAAGATCAATGACACAGGATATCGGACTTATTTATTTTACTAACATATTTTTGACGATGCTCGTTTTTTCCCTACCAAAGGGTACATATGAGGCGGTGAAAGGCAAAGTGGTGTAAGTCACATTTTCAACTTTTTTTATTTGAGGGCAAAAATATAAAATCTCCATGTTCAATTTATAGTGTAAATGCAAATAATTATTATTTGCAATATTATAATAATTATTACGAATTATAATTTGTTCAATTTATAGTGGAATTTTTTGTAGTTTTTTTTAGTAAAACGCTTTAGACTTACACCACTTGACTTATTGACTTACATCACTCTGCCTTTCACAGCCTCATATGTCATATGTTTACCTCATAGCGTATCTTTGTCTTTACTTCCAACATTCGCACGTCACTGTGACGACCGTCTGACAGGTCCGGTATCTGTCGATTTAAAAACTCGTGCATTCTTAAGGCTGCTGTGTACTAACCCAATTGGACTCGCTCACCTCAATATTAATCCCTGGAGAAAATGTGTCCAAGGACTGCCGACTTGGATTTAATGATTTTTCGTTTTGTTTTGTTAATTTGCACTCCGTAATAGAGAAAGAAATTTTTTACCTTGGAACATTTTTCGTTTTTAAAAAAATGCAAATAATATTTTAAAGTTTAAATTATTCTGGGGGAAAAATTTGGTATAGGGTGTTTTAAACGCTCACCCACTCCTTTGGTGAACGAAATTTATAAAATGAATCCTATTGCAAGGTGCAGAAAATTTCAGGCTATCTGAAAATATCATTTTTATTGGATTATCGGCATTTGTGTAGATGTAAATTGTAGACATATTTTCTACATAGGTTAACATTGAGGTGAGCGAATCCAATAGGGTTAGTACACAGCAGCCTTAATTTGTACTACACTGTTAACGTTAGAATATCTCAATTTTGAACACCATCTCCCGAAAACTTAGGAATATTTTTTTATATCAGCACTAGCTGAAAACTCATACTTCTTTATGGAGTACATTCAAGTTAAATACAACGGTCAATTTATATATATATATATATATATATATATATATATATATATATATATATATATATAATAAATACAACGATCAATGTATGCAATTGATGTAAAAAAAAAAAGAAAACATATTTATAAAAAAATCGTAACGGATATTTCTATAGACAAAATAATGTAGAAGAAAATATTCAAATAAAATCTAATAGAATTTACTAAAGAATATAATACAGTTAATGTAGTACAATTTGAGGAACATTTCTTTTACTGCATTTTAATATTTTTTTGGATAATGTCCAATCATCCGCCGCATTAGAAAGAAAAAAAATTTTTTTTTGTCTATTTCGTTGTTATGAACGGGACGTAAAATTAGTTTAAAATATCACAGAAAGAAAGGAAACCACGTGATCAGCATTTAATAAATTAAATTATAAAAATAAATCTTTAAAAATTCACCAAAAATCAGAAAATGAAGGTAAAGATTCTGAAAAAAATTTATTTTGAAGGAATTTTTAAGATCTTTCTCATGATATGAATTTTATAACCCTCAGATTATTATTTTAGATGCAGACTTGAAAGAATGTTACAAAAACAGTTTAAAAATTCAATTTTAAAAAATCTAAGAAGAATTTTTCAAAAATATCTCTTGGTGCACCCCTACACTATAAGAAGGATCGCCATGCAAAATTTCAGCCCTTTACGCCCAGCGTTTTTGTCTGTGCGTTATATGTCTGTCAGTCAGTCAGTTACATATATATATATAGATTATAATACAACCTTGATACAATATATTTTCCGTATTAAATCATTGTTTTTAAGAATTTTTGACCTTTTATAGATAACTATGCTGTTTTTCTGAAATTTTTTTATTCTGTAGGAGGGATACATTCAACCCAAAATATTCCTAGTTTCTTATTTCATTCAATGCACACCCCTCGGGAGACTTCCCTTATGCAACTGGACTTAAAAACCCCCACCGACATATACAAGAACTTACCCCCGTTTTTGACAAAAACACGTCGTATTTCGGAGGCGTGAAAAAAAATTTATAAATAAATAAAAAAAAATCTGGCACGTGAAAAAAAAATTAATCCTTGCTCACAGGGAAGACATTTTTCGTAAACGCTGCGCCTCGACCCATTAGCAAGTCCGTGATTAGTTTAACAGCTTATCTCCCTCTCTCGCAAAGCAGACTCCGAATCTGCGACTTAAGGAGCATGAGGCAACCGCGATAAGACAAGTCGAGAATTTGAAAAAATAATGAATTTCACGGGTGACAGTGCGGGTTGTTTTTCTTCCCGCTTAATTCCTGCCGATGAAGTTGCCAAGGGTGAAGCGGGGGACCGTATATTAAGTGCCGAAATCCAGGAGACTCTTAAGGATGCCCAGGGGAGAGAAATCGTCCATTTCGTACGCGTGTTTTTCAGACGCAAGGGATTCGAATTTGAAGAGCTTTCAGAGTCTGGAATATGGAAGAAATGTTGTTTCGCCCCAAGAAATTTGGGTCTATGATTGCATAATTTAAAAAATCAATAATGATTAACGTTATGTAGTAACATAAGGGGAAAATAATTTGTGCTTATACCACAGATGATGTTGGACAATCAAAGCTTTGGCAAAGAGATTTTTTAGTAGTACGACTTGTGGCTATAAATTAATTCCCATACAGTGATCAACATAATACATATACTCATAGCAAAAGTAACTTCTGTCGAAGGATGGGACGATTTTTGCTGTCTAACCTGTTCATTTCTTTAGACGCATTCATAAGCACAGATGACGGCACAGGTTTGATTCGATAATGCAATAAAAAATTCGGGGTTTTATGAAACGCATTTTTAAAGGCATGGGCTATTACGTCCCCACAGTCTCTTTATTCTTTTGAGTCGAATCTTTCGTACAGAGCAACGTCACACATATGTATGTTATTTGATACTTTTCTAAATAATTTAAGTCCATAATTTAAAATATATTGCATGAAAGTAAACAGCAACTTCATGTCCAGCATGTGGGGGAATCCTGAATACCCAACTATATTTATAAAACAGTTCCGTAACTGACTGACTGGCAGATAACGTACAAACCAAACTGCTGGACCTAAAGGGCTGAAATTTTGCATGGCGATTTTTCTTATAGTATAGAGGTGCACTAAGAAAGATTTTGGAAAAATTCTTCTTAGATTTTTTTAAATTGAATTTTTAAGCTGTTTCTGTAACATTCTTTAAAGTTTGCATTTAAAATAATAACCTGGGGGTTATAAAATTTATATCATGAGAATGATCATAACAATTCCTTTAAAATGAGATCTTTTTCGAATCTTTACCTCCATTTTTTGATTTTTGGTGAATTTTTAAAGATTAATTTTTAGAATTTAATTTATTAAATGCTGCTCAAGTGGTTTCTTTTCGTTTTGTGATACTTTAAATTAATTTTGCGTCACGTGCATAACAAGGAAATAAACTGACAAAAAAAATATTAAAATAAGGTAAAAGATAAAATTCAACAACTAGACTAACTGAGATGGAAGTTTTTTAAGAATTTAACTCAAATTAGTATGTTTTATGGATATTAAACATACAAATTAATTGCACACATTGACCATTGTATTTAATTTGAATGTACTCCTTAGCGAAGCGCGGGTATTAAGCTAGTAGTAAATATATTAACTTATTAAGTAATTTTCAAAGTCACTCAAAATAATCAATAAAAATAATAATAGCCTCAAAAGCATATTAAACGAAATACTCTGAACTCAACTCTTAGATGTCATAAAACCATAGGTCCCATCCTGGATCCAAGTGTTTTAAGACCAACTATATATGAAAGAAAATTTTGTGCAAAAATTGCATATTAAAAACACGTATAAACAAAAGTTATTTTATAATTCAAAGTAGAGAATCTAAACTCGCCTGTGTATCCGAAATGACATGACACATTGCACGAGCATCAACTATCTTATTTCATTGAAATTCTCCTAAATCATGATCTTAGCCATGCTCACTAATCAATTTGCTTAAACCTCCACAAATGTCTGTCACTCCATATATGCTGTCTTCGGCCGAAAACATTTAAGAGAAAATGAGTATTGCTACATGTTTCTAATGTGCCGTCTATCCCACTCATTCTGGCCCTTCAGTGTATATGTATATATATATATATATATATATATTGTAGCGAACTGAGGTTCGTAGTGTCAACCAGAAGATGATTTAAACACACCAGGTATACATCACTCATTTCATAAACAAAACAAATGCAATTTATTAATCAAATTGATGATGATGAGATATGTACACTGCACAGATGTAAGATGAACTTCGTAACTTAGGTAATCACACTCGATTTAATCGGCGTGGGGCGGAGTAAGAACACAGAAGTCCGCTAGGCTAGCAGAACTGGCTCTGCTTCAATGATGAAGAAACGGCACTTCTCCTGACGGGAAAAGGGCTCCCCAATAATATCAACGGCGGTGATCACTGCACGCACCCGGTAGCGATGAAATTATTAAATTAAGGAGAAAGGACTCCTCACTGGAAAATAAGGTAGCAAAGGCTCCTTCCACGAAGACTGGTCTCCGACAAATTAGTGGAGTATGTTTACTCCTGCAGGAACTAGATCGTCGCTGCAAACAGTCACAAGGGACTCTGAACCGGTAAGGGCGGCAAACCCGGCTGCTCTTAAAACTGGATCCGCTACGTGTCAGGAACTAAAAGACGCAAGCCACGACTGAGGGGTCCATTCTCTTTTTATAGAAGAACCTCCACCGGATATTGCATCACTCTCCAGAAAGTCGAACGATCTAGAACAAGTGAGCAACGGAAATGGGTTTCCTGGGGTGATAATGAAATATTTTCCCCGGGTCTAAAGCGGCCGCCTTTTTAGTTTGTCCTCCAAGCCACTTCAAAGAGTCTTAAAGGGCCGCTTCGGTAAAATGCGAAAGGCACGAGTCGTTTTGTTTAGGCACGCGACGCCTCCAGGATGCTGCTTAACAATTAATAGTTCATGAAAGAAAGCACCTGGGGTCTCCTGTCATTTATAACTAACATCAGCGGTGTCACCCGGTGGCTATGACTAAATCAAGAAATATGACCTATGTCCCCTAAGGTTCTGTGGAACAAGTCTATCGGATGAACAAAAGGAAAATTGCCGTCAGCTTATTGCCACCTAAGTCGACGGAAATCTTTTGATGGGTCTCAGGCCGAGATAGAAGAATTTCTTTTGTTAACGGAGAGGTTGAAATGCAATACTCTACATAATCCCCCTGCCGTTAAAGTTTTCAATGTGGTTTCATATTGAAAACCAACGTTTCGTGTGGGTGGTTCCCAATTCTGCTATCTAATGTACCAGTTCCAACAGTTTTTTTTTCTACTACACAAAAAAAAATACACAATTCTAACAAGTACGTACACATGCACTAACTGGATTACTAAATACAAACACAAATAAATTCATGGTACTAACAATTAATTCTCTAGGTTACTACATTTACAAATCTAGGTAATTCGCGGACGTTTAAGGAATGTATCTGCTTAAAGCGTCAGCGTTTGTATTCTGTCTTCCCGGCTTGTGTTCTACCCGAAAACAAAATTGCTGCAACATAAGTTGCCACCGAAAAAGACGGCCATTTGAACTGGCATTCTTCTTGAGCCATACCAATGGATTATGGGCGGTCACGATTTTGAATTCGCTTCCGTCCAGATAGTGAAGTTTTTTTAGCGCGAATATGATCGCCAAGCACTCTTTTTCTGTGGTGCTGTATTTCCTTTCGGGCTCAGAGAACTTCCTACTCAGGTACAGGATAGGATGTTCCTTATCGCCTATTTGTTGGGCCAACACTACCCCGGCTCCCAGATCGGATGCGTCCGTTTGGACAATAAATGGAACAGAAAAATCAGGAGCTCGTAGCACAGGTGTTTTTATAAGAGCGTCTTTCAAAGTGGTGAACGCTGCCTCGCAAGCTTCGTCCCACACAACCGCCGCGCGTTTCTCCCGTCCTTTTAACGCATCGGTTAAGGGGGCCGCTATCATAGAATAATTTGGAATATAGTGCGCGTAATACCCAGTGAGACCCAGAAATGCCCGGATACTCGTCTTTGTCTCTGGCCGGGGAAATTCCCTAATGCATTTTACCTTTAATTCGGCGGGATTTCGATAACCTCCGCCGACCATGTGCCCCAAGTATTTTACATGGTTTTGGGCGAACCGACATTTCGATGATTTGATTGTGAGCTGCGCTTGCGCTACACGACTTAACACGATATCTAAATGCTTCAGATGCTCGTCCCAGGTCTTAGAAAATATCGCGATGTCGTCGATATATGGAACGGCATACTCCTCACACCCATTTAGGACGTCAGCCATGAGCTTACTGAAAAAGAAAGGTGCGTTTTTAAGCCCGAAAGGCATCCGCAAAGGCCTGAATGTCCCGAATGAGGTCACAAAAGCCGCAATGCGTTGGGCCCTTTCTGTCAAGGGGATTTGCCAATACCCCTTTGCAAGATCGAGTATTGTTATGAAATCAGATCCTGCAACCTGTTCAACCCTTTCCTCTATGTTGGGGAGGGGGTAATATTCGGTGCGAATTATTTCGTTCAACCTACGATAATCAATACAGGGTCTCGGCTCACGACCATCGGTTTCTACCAAAATGATAGGCGAGGTATAATCAGACTCACCTACTTCTATCACTCCTAATTTTAACATTTTGTCAATCTCCAACTTCAAGATTTCGTTCTGTCGGTGTGACGTTTTGTATGGTCTAGACCTAACGACCTTATCCGAGATCAGCTCTATGTCATGCGTAACTTTCTCGGTTTTTCCTGGGTTATTAGAAAAAATATTTGCATGGCTACACAATAATTTCTTTAATTCCCTTTTTTGAGTGAGATTTAGACGAGCGTCAAGTTCGCTCTCGCGCACAATCTCCTCGTAATCGAAATCGGTAGCACCGGTTTCAAAAACGTGGATTGCGAAATCATCCTCAGTACAAATTTCGACTTTACCTTCATAAACCCAATTTATAGTTTCGGGACGCCTGATATAGGGCTTCAGCATATTAATATGGTAAATGCTGGATTTCTGTCTAGGTCCGGGAGTTTGCACTCGATAATTCGTCTCGGATATGCGAGCTTCAATTTTCCCTGGGCCTATCCACTTCGGCGCCATTTTGCTAGGCCGAGATAAAGAAAAAATCAGAACTAAATCTCCAACCTCGAAATGCCTTTTAACTGCGCTCTTATCATACGCTTCCTTACGCTTAGATTGTTCTTCACCCATTTTCTGAGCAGCTAACTCTCGCGCTCTTTTTAATCTATTCACTAGGGTAAGGACGTGCTCTGTCACGGGTCTCTCTTCCTCACAACCTCCCATCCAACCTTCGTACAATAAAACTTCGGGTGTTCGTAGGTTTTTTCCATACAACAGTTCGGCCGGTGAGAATCCCGTACTATTATGCGTTATAGTCCGAATCGCGAGGAGCGAGGCTGGTAAATGACGTTCCCAACTCTCCCCGTTTTCCAAACACAGGACTTTTAACAGTCTCTTAAGTGTTCGGTGGAATCTCTCTACAGGGTTGCTTTGTGGATGCCCCACTGAACTATGCGTCACCTTGATGCCGAATTTCTCAAAAAATTCGCACGTTAACTCGCTCGTAAACGACGTGCCATTGTCGCATTGCACCTCTTTCGGGAACCCGGTTCTACTGAATACCTGCAATAAGGCATCCGTGACAGATAATGACCTTAGGTTTTTCACGGGAATTGCTTCCGGGAACTTTGAAGCTAAACATATAGCGGTGATTAGGTACTTATTTCCATTCTCAGATTCGGGCAGAGGTCCGCAAGCATCGATGTTTATTTTGACAAATGGCTCGCTAATTATAGGCGTTAATCGCATGGGGAATCTCTTAGTATCTTGAGCATTTCCTATGCGCTGACATGCGTCGCACGACCTCACGTATTCCTCCATTTCTTGGTAACATCGGGGCCAAAAAAACGATTTGGCTAGCCTCTGTTTCGATTTCGTCGCATATAAATGAGCATTTGTTGACTCATGGCATACTGCCAACAGTTTTTCCCTGAATACCTGTGGGACAACTAAAAGACTTCGTGTATCCCCAAAGTGGTCCCTCTGTTGTTTACACAGCAACCCGTTTATCACCACATAACCCTTCTCGCCGGTTTGACCTGAGCCTTCGACCCTTTTTAACAATGCGGCCACTTCTGCACATTCCCGCTGTGCGTCTGCGAATTTCTCTGGGGAAACATTTAATAGACTCAACGCTGGGTCTTCGCGGTCGAGGGGGGGGGGGGTAAAACTAACAAATTCGCCTGTTCCTCCCTTTCCAGTTGTGTCAAAACGATTGACTCCCCGTCTGAGGGACTATTGTTCGAACGCTCCCGAAGAGAATCGTTTGACTCAAGCGTCTGTGTACAGCTCTCTTGACATTTGGAACGCGAGCGCGTTATTGCATTGATTTGCATGCTCTTAGAGTTTTGTTGACCCTGTCTCAGAAGAGCTGCCGTTTGATTTCCCAGTATGTATCTTTGTTGATTTGACCTGTCGCTAATGACACAGGCCTTTGTTGTTATATCTCCATACTGGGAGTTCAGAATTACGCGCGCTAGGGGCACGTTAATGGCACGAGTGTCTAACGGCTGATTGAGCCAGACTGTTTCGCCGAGATAGTCGTCGGGCGAAATAAATCTTTTACAAACCAGATCAATCGTACTACCCGTATCTCTAAGTATCTCACATACCTGGCCGTTCACAGTCCCTATACTCACATATGGTTTTAAGGGATCTGTGATTTCCAAATCGGCACCTATGGAGTTAACCTCTTCTTGTTTTGTTAATAACGGACACTGGGGCTTAATATGGCCGACCTCGTGGCAGAAATAGCACTTAATGTCTGTCACGCGCCTTTTGTCGAACTCTTTATGGTTCCATTCTTTACGGCGGTTTTCTTTAGGGCGAGGGGAGCTCACCTTATCTAAATTTCGTTCGGGTTCGTGTTGTTCGGGGGTTTTTTCAACTTTCTCTCCCGTTTTTACAGCCCCAAACATTTTACGTTGGTCGGGCGCGCGTCCCTCGAATTTCTTCGGCTGGTTGGGGGGCTTACCTGTTTTTCTGATAAGCTCAAACTGATCCGCGTCTTTGACCAAGGTTTCAGGGGACGTGTAATTCTCCCAATCCCTTATATTTTGCTCCCGAATTTCACTTCCCATTTTCCGTTTTAATTGATCGACCAGAAAGAGATCTTTTAACGACTCAAAAGTTGTAACACCGAGACCCTCTATCCAACCTTCGAAATACGTCTTTATTTCGAAAAGATAATCTTTCCATAGGGTTCCTGGCTTACGCTGGTGTCTAACAAACTTCTGACGAAAAGCTTCAGGACTGAGCCTGAATCGCTCGAGAAGCACGCTCTTAACATGGGAATATTTTTGTGTGTCCTCGACTTTTTCCCGTAACACAATGGCCGCTACTGATAATGGTAACTGATAATGGGCTTCCCTACTCAGTCTTAATTTGGCTAGCTCAAACTCTCGCTCTTGTTGAGCTAACCTATCCTCCCGTTCTTGTTGAGCTAATTCATCTTCCCGTTTTTGCCGGGCTAACCGTTCTTCCCGCTCTCGTTGCTCGTTTTCTATACGAGTCTCCATAATTTCAGCTAACAACCCTTCAGCCAATTTTACATTGTAATCTGCTGAACTTTCAATTTTTTTGATCATCTCAAGCTTCAGCATTCCCAAATCTACCTCACAACTCATTTCTATAGCGAGGTTAACTAAGTCCTCTTTCTTTGCACATGTTCTTTTGTTAACGGAGAGGTTGAAATGCAATACTCTACAATATATATATATATATATATATATATATATATATATATATATATATATATATATATATATATATATATATATATATATATATATATATATATATATATATATATATATATATATATATATATATATGACACGTTAATTTCCTCATAACTTTTCTCCTAAATAATTATTCTAATTAGCAGTCGACAACATAGGCCTGTGGTAAAGAAAGACTATTAATTTACATAGAAGAGCTTTATTAACTAACATTACTTAAATCTCCATCCAATCCGTGCCAAGTTCCATCATCTCTCGACTCGCGACGCGACCCACGTCCAGCAACGTGCAAATCTAATCCCTATATGCTAAAAACCCTTTGTTTCAAATACGCGTAAAGCCCCGTGACGTCTGCGCCAAATATGAGCCTGGGCGTGGTCTTTTCCTGTCAATCAAGTTTGATTCTCCATGCGGGAATTTTATTTCCCTTTTTGATCTGCTGCGAGTTTTGAGTTACTATAAGAATTGTGAAAAACAGTGGCGTTTGACGCCACGAGATTAATCTACCCTGAAGCCCCCTTTAATTATCTTAGCTATTCTCCTCTCTCTAATTAATGCTTAATACACACACACACACACATATATATATATATATATACATATACAGTCGAACCTCCATATATCGAAGTAGCAAATTGCGCGAAAAAATATAGAATTCGATATATAGAAATTTCGATATATAGAAATGATCTTAGTCTTATCATAATTCTCCTAAAAAAATTAAAGCTAATTTTCATATACGAAACTCCATTTCTAATTTATATGCGAATCCCATTAAATGAAAGTTAATAACTAAAAAGTGAATTAATATAAAAGATTTATTGATTACTACATATCTTTAAAAAAAATTAATAATGCAGACAGTGGTTACAATGATCACAGTTACATTCTTTAAAAAAAAAAAACTACGAATATCTTGCTGAACAGTTAGTTTTGCGGAAAGTTCAAAGAAATGTTCACAGTTATTCAGTCCACTAAAAACTTCATCAAGGACATTTTCCGCGAATTGAAGTCCACGACGTATTGTGTCAAATGCCAAAAATTGGGAGAATTTATTCTAAAGTGGAATAAAATCTCCCAATTTGTCTTGAAAAAAATTTCGATATATAGAGATTTTTTCGATATATAGAAACAATTTTTCTATGTAATGAACATGGAGATTTGCTAAGAGTTCGATATATAGAAAATTTCGATATAGGGAAGTTCGATATATGGAGGTTCGACTGTATATATATATATACACTCATGGACAAAAAAATTAGCGCACCAAGAAATAATTGCGGGATCGTAACGAAACTTGCAATGAAGGTACATGTCGGGGAGATATGCAAATTATTAGAAATGCAGCGTGATTGCGCATTACGTATAGCCGGTAGACTGCGTTGAACATCGTACTCTGTGGAGTATAAAACAGGTAACCAAAGCTTGTTTGAGTGTGCTGAATCATTTACAAAGGAAGAGCTGAGATAGACATGCCATTACGCCGTGTTCGAAGACAATATAAGCAGTTGTCGCAGTTTGAGAGGGGGAGAATCGTCGGGATGATGGAAGCTGGGTGGTCAGCTAGGCGAGTAGCTCTTCAGTTAGGCCGCTCTGATTGTGTTGTGAGGAGGTGTTGGGACCAGTGGACCCGAGAGATGTCATGTACACGAAGACCAGGCTCAGGACACCCTCGACAGACCATACGACAGACCATACCGCCTCGAACCATACGAAGGCGCCTGGCTGAAGGACAGTTGGTATCGCGGCGCCCATTACGTGTGCTGCCCTTGACGCCCACCCATCGACGCCTCCGTTTGGAGTTTTGCCGCGCACGAGGAAACTGGACTGCAGCGGAATGGAACCAGGTCGTCTTTAGCGACGAATCCAGATTCAATCTCGGTAGTGATGACAATCGTGTTCGTGTGTGGAGACCCCGTGGTGAACGCTTCAATCCTGCCTTTGCTGTACAGCGACACATCGCTCCCACAGCTAGTGTGATGGTATGGGGTGCCATTGCCTACAATACACGGTCACCCCTAGTATTGTTCCGTGGCACCATGACAGCCCAGCGGTATGTTCATGAAATCCTGCAACCACATGTGTTGCCACTCATGCAACGGCTCCCAGGAGCCATTTTTCAACAAGACAATGCTCGGCCTCATACGGAAAGGGTGTCACAAGACTGTCTCCGCACTGTTACTACCCTTCCTTGGCCTGCCCGATCCCCAGATTTGTCTCCAATCGAGCATATCTGGGATCATTTGGGACGACGAGTTGGGCATTCCACGAGTTTGAACGAACTAGAGGCAAGGTTACAGCAAATATGGAACGAAATGTCTCAAGACATCATACAGAACTTGTATGACTCAATGCCCGATCGTATCGCATCGTGCATTCGCGCTAGAGGGGGTCCAACGGAGTATTAACTCCTCCGTTCTTTTGCCTTTTTCTCTGAAATAAATTATCCTTTTTCTTTGATTTTCTTATCATTTACTTATATCAAAGTAGTCATTACGTATGTAAAATTTCGTTTCATTTTGACGACTCCTTCTTGGTGCGCTAATTTTTTTGTCCATGAGTGTATATATATATATATATATATATATATATATATATATATATATATATGAAACTTAAAGGAATAGACGATTTTGTCTTTCTCCAATATAAAAATTTGGAGTAAAATAATGTACAGGGTGGTTATAATTAAACTTCCCCTATAATCAGCATCCTACAGCTCAACGGGTGAACGGAATGTAACCAGTTATAAAGACTATACACGAGATGCGCTCACGGAATTTCGAAAAAAAAAATTAGTTCAAAAATATCCACTAGCTGGCGCTTTTCATGGAAAAACATTAAATTTAACAAAATAAACGACCGAAACGGAATACATAAAGAATTTGAACGTTTACTCACTTGCTTTTGATCACCTTGTCATCGAACTACATTAAATAAAGGTAAGGAAATAAATAACAGTACGCCTTTGCTGTTTGAGAAAAGAAAAAGTTGAGCTTGCAGAAACAGGTACAGATTATGACGAAATGTCACAAAAGGAGCAGTTGTTACTCGTGTCCAGGACGATATAAGGAAAGGTTCTCAATGTGACCACCGTCAGCACTTCATGTACGAAGCATCACAACTGATCAGTTACGATCTGCTGTTGAACACACTACCCACCGCCTTGAAACATTGCAGGTGACTGACGGTGGAGCACCTTGTCTTACATCGTCCTGGACACGATTAACAACTGCTCCTCTTGGGACATTTCGTCATAGTATGTACCTATTTCTGCAAACTCAACTGTTTTTTTTCCCTCAAACTGCAAAGGCGTACAGTTATTTATTTCCTTAGCTTTATTTAATGTGGTTCGATGACAAGGTGATCAAAAGCAAGTGAGTAAAAGTTCAAATTGTTTATGTATTCCGTTTTGTCCTTTGTTTTGTTAAATTTAATGTTTTCCCAAGAAACGCCATCTGGTGGACATTTTTGAACTATTTTTTTTTCGAAATTCCTTGAGCGCACCTCGTGTATAGTCTATACCCAGTGTAGTTGCATTCCGTTCACCCGTTTGAGCTGTAGGATGCTGTTTATAGGGGAAGTTTAATTATAACAACCCTGTATGTATATTATATACAAATCAACTTTTATATCGAATAAAATTATCTACCCCAAAGTTTTGTTCGTTGGAGCTTATTCGTTTGAAAACAGGAAAGACACGATAATTTCTTAAGTTTTGAAAAGATGTTTTTCAGACAGAAACAAGTATTCAGTATGCGGAATATAAATATAAAACTTCTTGATTTCTGTTATAAATAGTGTTGAAGCAGTTATAATATTTGTGAAAGCATACTCCAAGTTATTATATCTGTGGCGTTATGGCAGATGTTGGTATGTCTGAAAAATTCAATTTAATGTTTTAAGTTAATATGTCACTTAAAAATGGTTCTTTAATGTGGCAAAAGCTGATATGTGAAATTATGAAATAATACTAAGTTATTTATATTGACAAATGCTGTTATGTATAAAAGAGTTTTTTCTCAACCCTCCCCCAAAATTTTAGTCCCTAATTGAATATTTTCATTGAAGACCAGCCATATGCTTGATGTTGAATATGAGTATTAACTAAAGAATATTTAGATTGAAAAGCTTAATTGAACGATTTGATATTTCACAATGAAAGTTACATTTTTAATTTGCCGAAAACATGAGAAAAAGGACATATCAACATCTGCCATAACGCCACAGATATCAAAAAACAGCCCATTGTAAAAAATTATCTTTGATTCGTTACATAAAATCTGTTTTTTTATGATTTGTATTCTGAATACAGTAAGGGACAACTATTAAATTTAGCGATAATTTATCAGCTTACTCGATATTTATGACCATGTATTATTGTTACATTTTTAACAGAACATTTTCGTAAGAGCTAGTATAAATGAAACAAAGATAAATAGAGATATTTATTATTGCTAAAACGTATGAATACTTAAAGAACACCCAATTCTCCTGTGCTCATGCTAATATAATGGAACTAAAAATGTTTCACCCTATTTGGATCTATATGACCTGCATAATTCGTTCGCTAAATCCAGTTACCCAATGAGAACACCTATATCTTTTAATAGTGCTCTCATAAAATACTGCTTTAATAAGCGAGAACATAGAATCTCAGAATTAAGATAGGAATGCAATATTGTTCACATAAAAACTTTTAATATAAATCAATTAATTCCTATAACTTTCAAAAAGATTCCTTTTTTTAAAGTCCAAACCTCAAAATTTTGAACAAAATGCTTTGGGGGTCTCATTCTTCACTAGGGGGAGATGATTCTATACCTCCGTTAGTATACTTTAGAAAATTTACTAAAATAAAGTCCCGGATAAGTTTTACAAAAATAAAGTCCTGGATTACTTTTAAAATGCTCTGGGTAAATCTCGACAAACAAGGAATCAAATTAAACACCCACTAATATTCAAATTACTCGAAGAATATACCTAAATACGGAATTTTCCCTGCTTTATAACTTCCCTCCGCATTCTCCTCCCTCCTGCTGACTGTCCCCTTTTTAGACAATGCCCCTAAGGAGTTAATTATTCTGGAATGCTCTGTTTTAATTTGTCTCAAAAGGGAATGAGGGAAATATCCCTTTGGAATGTTACGGAATGGTCAGGTTAGAGAATTCACCGTAGGGTGGTTCTTTTGTTTTAGAGGCCGCAATTAACAGACCCCTTTCCGCTTTTGTCTGTGAGTGTTCGGTTCACAAAAGACGGAGCATTCAGCCAACTAATAACTTGCACCAAAAACGGTGGGAGGAATGCATGTTCTTTAACAAAGTTACGTTTGTATAGTAAGGGTTATAAATGTGTGGAATATTCTATATAGAAGGGGAAAATGAAAGTAAGTACAGCAAGCAAATACCGATTCTTCTAAAAGTGGGTAATTATTTGAGGTGTGCGTAACTTCTCTAGGTAAAGTTTTGAACCTATATTAGTTGCTTGAAAAAAAAATTGTGTGTTGTAAGAATATTTTATTCAAATACCGATGAATGAGTGAGTGATTATGTATATCAGGGTTTCAACGCAAACTTTTCCTGCGATGGAGCACTTCGCAATACCTGAAATATTAATGGAATACCTTGTTTATTTTGTAGGGTATGTAATAACACATAATCAGTAAAATTTTAAAAAAGGAGAAAAAACATTTATTTATGTAAGACGAAGTTTTTCAGACATTTTAGAGCATTAATCCGTCAAACATGCTTGAATTTCTTGTAGCCGTTGCAGGATATAAAACAATTCTAACTTTTCACGAACACATATTTACTTTCCGTGGAACACCCCGCGGAACAAAGTTTGGGAAACTCTGATTGCATCAGTGTATTAAAATGGAATGCAAAACAGCGTATTAAAAATACTTTTTGTTAGTCTATGAATTTCTGAGGACAGTAAACAAATTTACTTTTTAATTGTTTGGATCATTTAATAATGTTGATAATACCTTTTTTAAAATTTACAGTACAAAGAATTGGCAGATTCCCATCAATATTACTTTAACTTTGAGCTTTGAGAATCCAAAAATAAAGAGAAAGAATCGATACCAGTTAACTAATAATTTTAATTTCATGGATGACATCACATAAATTAATCATTATCAAAATCATTAAGAAGAATCATCAATAATGTTGATAACATCTTTTTTAAAATTTTGCAATAGAAAGGATCGACAGATTCCCACCTGATTCAACAAAACTTTAAGTATGAGTTTGAGAATCCAAAAATGAAGAAAAAGAATCGATACTAGCTAATGAATAATTTTAATTTCATGAATGACATCGAATAAATGAATCATTATCAAAATCATTAAAAAGAATCCCCTCTTTACGTACTTGTGTATTTTCAGCATGATATGCAATAGATTATTACCCAGCACAAATATAAGGAAACGCATTCGAAATAGAATTAATTTCTTGTATGTTTTAGTTCAGAAAAGAGGATTTTATACAGGGTCTGTCCAGAAAGTAATGAGATTGATTCTATAAAACTCGTTTATTTGAAGATAATTTTACAGACACTTCATAGTCTTCAAAATAGCCTCCTCCTGCATTAATACACTGTTGCCAACGACTCTGCCACCCACTGATGCCTGCCTGGAAATCTTCAACTGGAATGCTGTTCAGAACGCGCGTTACGTTTTTCTGCAAGTTCTCCAGATTGTCAAAACGATGACCTCTTAAGCTGGATTTTAACCGAGGGAATAGAAAAAAGTCCAGCGGTGACTCAGATGGGACTGTACGGTGGACCGGCGCATTATTGGGGTGCAGAATCTAATTGTTTGTGAGCTCCAGGCGAACACGCCCAATTTGATTCCTCAACCTTTGAAGCACTTCCTTGTAAAAATTGCCATTAACTGTCTGTCCAGAGGACATCATTCGGACACTCATCCGACGATCCAAAAGCGTTTAATTTTAGCTACATTGTCGGAAGTTCGAGAACTTGATGGAAGCCCAGCGTGTCATTCATCCTCGACGTCCTCTCTTCCGTCTTTGAAGGCTTTGTGCCACCTAAACACTTGAGCCTTGGACAAAGATCCTTACCGTAGGCTTCTTATATCATGGCAAGCGTCTCAGTAGCTGATTTGTTTAGTTTTACACAAAACTTTATGGCGTATCGCTGCTCGTAGCAAAGGTCATAGCTTTGACAGTCAGGAGAAATTACAGAAAAACGTAACGCGCGTTCTGAACACCATTCCAGTTGAATACTTCCAGGCGGGCATCAGTGGGTAGCAGAGTCGTTGGCAACGGTGTATTAATGCAGGAGGAGGCTATTTTGAAGACTATTAAGTGTCTGTAAAATTATCTTCAAATAAACGAATTTTATGGATTCAGTCTCATTACTTTCTGGACAGACCCTATATGCCATCACAGCGAAAATTAACAAATTATTAGCTAGTATACTCATAATCAAAAGTACCCCAGACAGAATCAAACTACTTGCGTGTTTCAAAAGCAGGGTAAATAAATATGATGGAACTGTCGGTGTATTACATAAAAGTAACCCTATACCAGTTAGACTGCTTATGTGATTTAAGCTTGGAAAACATGATTTTTTATACCTTCGCCTCGCTATCAAATACAGAGGCTGTTCGCACATTTTTTAGACGATTTTGGTAAGCGGTAATAAAAGTTCGTTTGCTGCAAAAGAAATAATTGCAATTGTACTATGTTTTTAAAAGTCAAAATTATCGTCTGCGGCTTGAAAGTTTTGTTTTTATTCAAAATGGCGTTTTTAACAACGCAGTGGTTTTAAGGCTACATTTATGCTCTTTCCGAAGAGATGCATACTCTGTTATCCAAAAACGATATGAGATTCATGGTTTTGTGATATCTAAAGCGTCGATAGGTAATATCGTCAACATGAAAGGATAAAATGTCAAATTGGAGCCTCAAGTGGGACAAAAATTCCAAACAAGTATCCAAGGAAAAAACGGACATCTTCGACTATTACAAAGGTACGTTGTTTAATGTTAAAAGAAAATCCCCCTAGTCAAAGGACAGTTGCAAAATCATTAAAATGCTCGGTGTCCACTGTAAACAAAATGATAAACGTTGATTTAAATCTTAAGAAAGCGAAAAAACGCAATGTGCATCGTCTTCTTCCAAATCATATCGCTGAACGCAGGACACGCTGCAGAATTCTATATGAGAAACACTTATCCAAAGAAAAATGGAAAACAATTGTCACAATAAATGAATCATGGGTGTATTTAAATCATTGCAACAAAAAAAGAGCCATTTATTATTATAAAAAGGGAGAAAAAAATTTAAGTAGATGGTTCAAAGAATCGAAAGAAAGTTTTTCTAAGGGATTCATGATTGTTGCTGGTTTTTCTTATAATGGCAAGTTAAAAATAAAGAGAGTGGAAAAAATGTCAAGATTAACTCCAAATACTATCAGGAACATATTTTATCGCCAATTTTTCTGAATGAAATACCATCGCTTTACCCACAGTGCCATCAATCAGTGAGACTCCATCAGGACAAAGCTAGCAGTCGCACATCAAAATCCACTGTAAATTTCCTAAAAGAAATGGAACAAAAAACTGGTATCAAGGCCATACCCTTCACTGATATCCCTACTAAATCTCCCGATGTATCACCTATGGATTTTTGTGCTTTCGGACTTTTAAAATCTGCATTATCCAAACGTCGTCCCAAAACCCTTACAGGATTCTGGAAAGCTTTTCAGGAGGAATGGGATAGAATACCTCTTCTGACACTTCAAAAGGCATTATTTTCCTGGAATTTGCGGTGTCGAAAGATAGTTCAGAATAAGGGATGTCAAATAGAACATTTAAAACACAAGAATTTTATGTAATTTAGTTTTGTGAATACAATATACATCGTCTAAAAAATGTGTGAACAGCCTCTGTATATGGATATTTATTATGATTCACAGAACTATCTTATTACAATAATTTAACCTCGCTCTTTCATTTTTTATCAGGTTACAGTTCATTACATTGTGACGTTATTTCAAATTTTTTTTGAAATCCTAATTCCCCATGGAATTTTTTCTTAACAAGATGATTCAGTACACTCCGTATCGGATATTATGATGAAAATCAACTGGTTTTGTGAAATTTTCTTTTCACGAGCCCTTTATAACATTTCTTTCAGTTTAAAAAAAATTCAAAACTCTGTTTGCATTTCTACCAAAATACAAAATGCAAAAGTGAAAAAAAACTGAACATAATACATAGAGAGTAAAAAAAACTTGCGCTCAGCACAGCCGTTTTTTAGGGAGAATATTTGCCAACTTAATATTCCTGATGGTTGTTCAATTAGGCTTGGATTGTAAAGAAATATAGTAAGAATAACGGACATTTAGAAAATTAGTTGAGAGGTAGAGAATATTTGAAAATTTTTTTAGAGGTTCATAACAGAACGTGGAAAAGGGAATGACTCAAACAATGGGTTATTTTTTTATCCATCGTCATTTAAAAATTAGAGTTTTCCCCTCAAAGGAAAAAGTTTCAAAGCCTGAAATTAGAACTTTTATTGCTTTAAATTAGCTCGAATGATAAAATTATTACCTCCGTATGCTACGAGAATTACTGCATTATGATCGTACTTAATTGTAAGAAAAAGAGTAATTCGAACAGCAAAATAGTCAATCATTTTATAATCAATAATTTTCTTAATATATTTAAAGTATTGGGAATTTTGGTATACGATTCCTAGCGGTACTGGTAAGCCAGCCCACTTTTCCGGTGACACACGAAGTTTTATCTGAGAGAACTTTCGACATTCTGTAAAGCGGAAGACAGCAGGCGGCCTAATGCATTACAGTATTGAAAATAACTCTACTTCTTCTAGGAGAAATTGCTCTGGGAATTGATGTTTGTTGGTTTTGGGCACTACGGTTGCCTTTAGCAACTCGAGATTTAAACCAAATCCATTTTAAATAAACTAAAAAATTCTATTATCACCTTCCGACTAACGTTTAAAAATACGTTTGTGTTTATATTCGTATATGATGGAGGAAAATTACCCACGAAACGAACTACACAAAAAATAATGCTGATTAAATGGAATAATTATAAAAAATACAAAAGTAAATTTTCTCTTAAAATTAATAAAGTACTAGTTGGTACCCGTCAAAACATGACGGCTAGATAGTAAATAAATGTACTAATACACAAATTATACTCAACACATCATTGCCAAATGTTGAAAATCATATTAATGCGCAAAAACAAATTAATGTGTTTAAGCGGCCGCGTGCTTAGGGAGTATCTAAAGCCAGATTTAAAAATGTCACTGAGCATGCGCAGAAAGCAATTTTTTTAATTGTAAATTATCGCTAATTAAACATCACGAAATAAACAATTTCCATCAGGTTTAATCTTATATTTCACAAACATAATTATCATAAAAATAAAAATGGCAGAGAGAGAGATCTAGAGAGACTCCTCGAGATAAACGTGGTTATCATTAAAACATGTCACTGAGCATGCGCAGAAACAGTGCGTTTCTAAAGCGAGATTTAAACATGCCACTGAGCATGCGCAGAAATCAATATTTAATTGTAAATTATCGCTCATTAATAGAAATTGTGGTTACAAAAACTGAATTTGACAAATCTACAGATTACAATCTTTCGTTTAAGACCAAAATAAAGTAAATTGATGCAGTAGTTTTCTCTCACGGACTGCCCAAAAAGTCGGCTTAGGAACTTAAATATATAGATTTGCTTCAAAGTTCTAATGATCTTTACTTAAAGTCCACGAAAATTAATTTTTTATTGATACAAATTAATTCAAATCTATGAAATAAAAAAAAACTTATTAATTTCAATTTATTTAATTTAAATCTTCCAATATTTAACAAGTTGGGGGGCCGACTTAATTTGAAGAAAATCTCCACACGGACACTCTATAAATTTGCTTAATATTGTTCCGGATCGCTTGACGAGTAAGACTCGACATTCTGTACTTTAAGCAAAAATTTCCTGTCGTGTCTGAATCCTCAAATGTACCTAAGCGATTAATTAAAATCATTGCGTTACCACAATATGTTTATAAATTAAGAGAGAGTACGTACGTACGTACATATATGCATACATGAATGCATTGATACATGCATATGCATGTATAACCGTAATTACATCTTATCAAGAAAAACGCACTGAAGATTAAATAGACGTAAGTGGTCATAAGTGTAAAAGTAGAAGTCTTAAATGCTGGATTGAAGCTCTCGGAATTTAGTATGTGTAATACTAAGCTAAATGTCGTCTCGGAAAGCATGAAGCAAGGTTTGATTTTCAAAGATTTTGTTTTTGATAATCAAAAGAATCTGCATTTCACAATCTTTAATTTCCAACAAGACAGTATTAAACTACACAATGAACTACACGATTCCCTGAGTGGAATCTTTTTACACTTTTACTGGTGACATTTTAAGAAATGGTAATCACATTATGACGATTTCTTACATCGCACTGGTGGTTTAGCGGTCTGGATGTTGGCATTAAAATTCGATGAGCAAGGTTTAAATCCCGATGGGCTTTAAAAAGTGTACCTTCAAACTTCAGTTTTCTTAGTAAAAGTTCCCAAATTCAGAAAAAGTATATAATGGAATACAGCATAGTTGTAGGATAAATATTTGAACCCTAGGATTATTTGGAGTCCCGATACTGAAATACTATGTGATAAAAGAACCACTTTCATTAAAACTCAAAACTCGCTATGTAGTAGTAAATTTTAACCTCGGCAGCTGACAAAAAGAATTTGCAATGGCTAGAACATTTCTTTACTATTATTAAAAGAGACCCCTTTTTTATGATGTACTTAATGGGGGTAAAGCTTGTCTGATGGTTTATAACACCTGAGATGTAAAGCAATTGTGAATGTATGTTACAGAATTTAATGGGAACTCAAATTATAAACGAATTCAAACTGTAACTACAACATATTTAAACCTGCAATAAAATATAAAATATTCAGCCAAAATACACATATTAAGGGAAATCTATTAATCTTCCGAGAAATAGTAAAAAACCCAGACACTAGGCATACAGTGGCTGCACTACTTAAATGATAACATATCCAGATCGAAATTTAATTGCTGATGTATATTCTGCGCTGAATATTTGAGAATCACTCAGCTGCAAACGATTAACTACAGAACAGAATGATGAGACATTAACAAAACCTCTTTCTAAACTATCCAAATAAATTAAATGAATCAAGATTAAATTTTAGCACAAATGCATGGAATCAGTTTTACATGTGAAAGGGATTTTTTCCCATTTTTTAATCCAAAAACAGCCGGCTGTTAAAATATGAGCAAACACTCCATTTTTAACATATTCACAGACCCGTTTACTGATTAATGCTAATTAAACAATCACAAAACGGAAAACACACATCTCTTGAACGAAGTGTCATTCAGGAACGTTTTTGGTGTTTACTTTCTATTATATTTGTTGAGAGGTGCGGATAAATCGCAAACTGCCTTTCGATAATCTACTCAAAGTCTGTTTTTTTCCCTCTGCATTTTTTAGGAGCTTGCCACATGTCCCTTGAGATTAATTGTTTTATGGGCAGGAAAAAAAACGGCTATCTTCTCAGTGGCTTTGTTTGCACAAGTCAGAGATTACTGACATGCACTGTTGTAAAAAAGAAGTGAACATTTGCTGAAGGAAAAAATACTCCTTTTTTTCCATTTCGCTATGTTTTTTAATCAGTGAATAAATTTCTGAATGAATCTCTTAAAACAACTTGAGTATGTGAATATGATAGTGGGGTTTAACATCATTATTATGATTATTTTGTGTGTGTGTATGGGGTTTGGGAGATTTTAAATTTGATGGCTTATTCGTTTGGATTTTTTATTGTATGTATTCATATAAAGTTGGCGTCGATAAGAAAGACTTGAGGTACAGTGTAACACAAATAATGAAAATAATTCAACACGAAATAATACGTATAAAGAGGGTATAGACAGCCGAACAAATTAACAGAAAACCTAACCTATCGTTGAAAATTTTTTTAATTTTTCAATAAAAGATTGCGTAGTCGCAACAAATTCCCATACTGAAAACAGACAAATATAACTAAAAGTAAATAATTCAATAAAGCAAGATAATTATTAGCAGGAAGAATGCAGACAAAAATAAACCGAAATCACGCACTTAGGGCTCAACGTACCATAATGCAAGATATTCTTGCATTATGGTGCGTATCTTGCATTATGGTGCGTTGAGCCCTAAGTGCGTGATTTCCGCTGAATTTTTGTTGAATTATTTACTTTTAGTTATATTTGAGGTACAGTGTGTAAGTGACGTATTTGGGGGTTGGTTTAGAAGGCTGTAACACGCAAAGAATGCTTTTTGGAAAGAACTTCTTTTACGCGGCTTACAATACAGTGAACTGGCAGGAATCGTCAAGTAACGAAAAAGCGTTATGCCCCTTCATAAGAGCTTTTTCTCAAGGACTCTGTGACTGAATGGTTATCGCATTGGACATCGGACTACAGTCCGATGCTGCAGTGCTGCAGAGGTCCCCGGTTCAAATCCCCGCACAAACGCTACTGGCAATTTTAAAACCCTTCACTGCACACTGTATCAAATTTGATACATAAGTTATTTTTCCCCTTTATATTCAAAAGCAATATTTTTTATCCACTTGTGTACCTTGTATTAATTTTGAAACATCATAGCAAAGCTTTTAATCACTGTTAGTTACATTTTCGTAGTATAGATGGCAGCAGGAATACAACTGCGATCTCAGTAAAAGATAGCCGTTCAATTCATACCAGACCTACCTTAGTATTTGCTATATTTTCAGTATTTTAAAGTCAGTTTACATGTTTGAAAGTTTTATAAATATATTTTAGAGGTACGTAGCTTTATAATTATTAATAAAATACTTCTTTAATCTTTTAAAAAAAATTCAAGTATGATTTCGATTTTATGTATCAAAAATGATACATGGTGTGCTTACGCCATTTATTTAAGGAAATGGTTAATGGTTAAGGAAAGTTTTTAACACAGAAAGAAATTGAGGAACTTATGAACAGATCGTGGAGTGATCATAGTGAAGATGGTTCTGATTCAGAAAGCGATGGCAACACAGGTGATCCTGATTATAAACCAAACAAAGTTTGTGATGAAATTTTTTATGGTAGTAGTGATTCGGAAGATGAGGTATCATTACTTGATAATAGCGATGTTCTTGATCTGCCTAATGGTGGGAACATGCCAAAAACTAATAGAAATAATACAGGGAGAACAAATCCTGCAATCAACTGGAAGAAAACTAATTTACTTCTAAATGATGATCAAATTTTATTCCGAGGTGACGAGAATCTCGCTCCTGAAATTATGAATTTAAACACACCTCTAAATTTTTTTAGTTACCTTTTTACAGAAGATTTGATTGAGCATATAGTTCAAGATACAAATTTATTCAGTGTGCAAAAAAACCCAGAAAAGTGTGTCAATGTAACGAATTTAGAAATTAAACAATACATTGGTATTTGTATAATGATGTCTATTGTACATGTACCAAACACTAGGGCATATTGGTCACCTGCCATAGGCAATGGTGTAATAAAAGAATGTATGTCATTAAAACGCTTTGAAAAGATAGCAGAATTTCTACATTTTAATGACAACAGTAAACAACCACCACATGATGACCCTCAGCATGATCGTTTATATAAACTTCGACCAGTTGTAAAGGCTTTACTTGAAAGATTTTATACCGTCCCTATGAAATCGCGCCTTTCTGTTTAAACTTATTGTTTGTTATTGTTTTAATTCACACGGGATTTATATTGTGTCATTAATTTATTTTTGTTGGTGATTAAATAATAAAATTAATCCGATTAAAAATTATGCTAGGTAACATCTAAATCAAAATAATTTATATATTAAAATTTTTAATTTTAATAAAAATAATTAACTTATATATTAAAATTCTTAATTTTAATAAAATAGAGAGAGAGAGATGGTTGAATAAAAGAGGGCAGCGCTTTTTGGCGTGACAAAAATACACTAATATAATCAATATATTAAATCACGTTTAGAGTTGAAAAAATAACGTAAGGAACTTCGTTCCTGACGGGGGTCCCCCGACCGCACAATTTTTTTTCAAAGTTTAACTTTCCAAGAAATACAACTTATGACAGAAATATACATCCCAACATGTTGGTAGCCTTAGACCTAGGTTTCGCCCCTACTATGGGCTTTTCATCAGTTATGCCTTGCTAGAGAGCCCATAACGACGGAGATACCTGGGTCCCAGGCTATCTGTACGCTATAATGTAAAAATGAAATGCTGTTTTAGGGTGTAATGTTTCTGGATGGCGAATTTACCTGTTTTGGATATCGCATATTTGTATGTTAGAAACATGATTTCGTACCCTTCTAGTCATACTTCTAGCTATACCATTTTTGTAATATACCTAAAACAACATGCATGCACTGATATTAAATCATTGACATTTTACCAATCAATATATATATATATATATATATATATATATATATATTATCAGCGCATGCATGCTCACAGTCTTTTACTACAAAATCGAATACTTCTTAGTTAACACCAAACCATATCTGAAACTGAGGCTGCTGGAACGATTTTTTTAAATTAAAAAAAATTTAAATAATTTAAGTGAGGAAGAATAGGAAGGGTTTCAGTAAGAATGGGGAAAATGCATGGGAATGATGTAAATTCGGCCTTAGTCAGCTGCCAACAAACAAAAAAGTATTGCTTGTAACTTTATATAATCTGGGCTAATGGCGGGTCTATGGTACAGTGCACTGGTTATAGGTGCTGAGAGTGCTCGGATCGAATCCCGGCGTCGCGCCAAAAAAATTTCTCCGTTTGTGTCGTCCCTACATAGGCGGTAATGCTGTCCACCTATATGGTGTCCCCATGATAAAGTGGACAGTAAGCTGCATCGTAGTATAGGCGAATGTTTGACAACAAGTGCCTCCGCTAAAAAAAAAGAGAAAAAAAAACTTTATATAAATACATATCTGAAACATTTTCTCCCTTCTTTTTATGATTAAATTGACCAGTGGATAGGTGGTTAAACAATAGCATATCGGGACGGGCAACTGCTGAGATCGACCCCGACGGTTAATTACACATATAAACATTAGATCAACTGAAGATCTGATCCGACAATTTTCATTTCAACGACAATATCCGGTCAATTTTCATTTAGGAATTAAAAAAAGATTAGGGAGAATATAAATATGGAATGATTGTAAAATTTAAATAAGAATAGATTGAAATATATGGAAAGATCGTAAATGTGATCTTAATTAGTCTCCAATTAAAAAAAAATTCCGACTAGTGCTGCAAAATGTATAAGAAAGGTATATATATGGCCATATATAATATTTCACTAAAAAAAAGTTTCATGTAAGAACTATCTTATATAATATATACCTTGAAAGCTTACTTACTGTCTCTAATAATTAAACTGACCAGTGAATGCCTGATTCAACACCAGTGCACCTAAAATGGTGTGACGTCTGAGATCGGCAGTTAGAACCTCGAATGTTGGGCGTACGTAAACAGTCAAACAAACAGATCAAACAATTTTCATTTATTCGGCCAAATACAATGAGGAGATTTTAATTAGTTTCAAACTCAAAAAAAGTCTGCATTTAAGTACTATTTGATCCAAAATACATCGTGAGACCTTTCTTCTCCTCTTTTCCAATTTAGCCAACTAATGGTAGATGGATGATTGATACTACTGCACTCACAGTAGGCAGGATTCGGAGAGCTTCGGTCATCTTTCGTTACACAGGGGCTACTCAGGCACAGCTTAATACTTTAAGGGGACAGTAGACTTTCAAAATTGTGAAATTTGTCCAAAAATTCGATTTTTTTTTAAATTTTATTGAATTGTGAAACTACGGACGAGTAGGAATGTGTTGCAAAAAGAATTTTTAATTTCTGTGATTACTTTCCTAGTGATAGGCATTTGTATTTAATTTAGATATTATGTGGTTACTAATAGCAATAACTTTAAATGTGTTTTTCTCAAAATAAAAATTTTCATGTCATACGAATATTCAAACTGCTCCAGGCACATTTCTAATTGTCGTATTTCTTTGAAATTTAAGTTTTATATACTTAACTGTACATCAAATAAATCTTATTGAAAATAATTATACTTCGTAGCTCAGAATTTTAAAATTTTGTACTTGAAAAGATGATTTATAGGTATTTTGCGTAATAAAAAGGGTGTTTTCACTATTATTATTTTTTCTCTTTAGATTTTTAATGAATTCTTAAAATAAGCAATAAGTTTCATTGTTATTTCTATAAGGTATCCTGTAAATAAAAATTACCATATTATATGCAAAAGAAATGCGCATGGAAAATTTTTAACTAGGCCAATTTTTGATATAATTCATAATTCATAAATTATTAATATTTCATCATTAAATTTTAACCACTTTTACATATCTATGGTACTAATCACATATTCAAATTTCAAGCAAATCCATTCAAAACAAAAAAAGTTAGGTTTGAAGGTCCACTGTCCCCTTAAGCTGGTTCCGAATAACTAAAAACGTCCGTCTTAGCGAAGGATCTGAAGCACATTGACTATAAGTACCGAAGGCCAGCTTCGTTCGATCATCTTGCCATTTCAAGCGAATTTTAACTGCTGAGACTGATTACCATATCCTGATGGTTCCTGTTGGGGCATCATACGTTTCAAGCATTTTCCAGTTTTCCTTTAATGTTAGGTAAATACAATGTGTAGAAGCGCTGGATGTTATAATTCACCTCGGTGTGTGGTTGAGAGACTGTCAATAATAAAACTCATAACCACTCCTGAGGCAAAAAATAAAGAAAGACTTGAACACTAAAGGCATTGAATTATAAGCCAAATGGGTGGCTTAAAAGAAAAACTGTCTGTGTGGCCATTGATAGCGATGAAAAGACTATAAAGGTTGTAACATAGATGGTGACGTAAAGTTCAAGTTATTTTATGGCCCACAATAAAACTTTTAAATAATTGTCAAAGGGATATCGCAACCGAAAATTATGTTGGGGAGGAACTTGGTATACTGTAAACATGAGCAGTGAAATAAGGTACCAATTGGAGCAGGAACTGCTACGATAAGGGTCCAATGAGAGAGAAAGGGGTAGGTCAAAATGGCCTCGGAAACGGACACCAGCTCCTCCAAAAAGAAGGAAAAAGGAAAGGGTTGACAAATTTTGCTGGCTGATCCCTGAGCTCTGACTCTGGAGAGTCAATTGCACTGTCGCGAAGACTTCTGCGGAAGTTTCTGTAGTCTGACTTAATAAGGCCGAGTCTGACCTGATGTGGGTACCTGTCAACGGAAGCCTTCAACGCTGTATTCTTCAACAGTCGTAAGTGTCCCCCGAAAGAATTTAGAAATATTTGCTTTGACTTAATATTTTGCCTCTGCTTCTGGATTCCTCATGTATTAGTTGATAATATGAATGTGAACCTTATTTTATTATTAATTTTACTTTAAAAGAATTTTTAGTATTGTCGAATAAAAGTATGATAACAACCAATTCTCTATGCTTCCTTGCTTGTCCCACACATGCACGCATTATTTCTAACCTATACAATGCATATTTTTGCCTAACAGAACTCCATCGAAAGAATCAGTAAAGTGAGGCCAATAGCCATGACGGACTGTTTCAGAATTCCAAATCATCTCTCCTTCACAGATAATGATGGTAAATTTTCCCAATTCTTTATCGATTGATTATTATTATTATTATTGAATTAAAATAAAATCATAGATTGCTCTCGTTTAAAATTGCTTCACTAAAAAAACCATTTTTGTCGTTTATTAACTTAATACCCTTTTAACCCATTAAGTCCTGTTACAAGACTCACCCCTTGTACGACAATAACAAAGGTTATATTTTTCTTTTTCTCTCCCCAATCCATTATTTTTTGTTTCCTACTTCTTCTCGGTTCACGCCTGACGAACACCAATCTCTTAATGAAAGAACAACACTTATGAGCTGTTTGCGATCATGCGGCCACCCTATGGAACTCCGCTATCCAACGAACCGTTTAATTACTGTGCTGAAACAAAAAGCTTCCACCCCCCTTCTTAATTTGTGGAATGTCGAATTAACCTGACTATTGCGTAATTACCCGTGGAATGTTATTTCTCCCCACCCCCCTCTTTTAGAACATATTAAAGCAGAACGTTCCCCTGCGGGGCGGCAGCATTGTTTCTGGGATATAGGTACGGGAGGAAGCATGGAGTTAGATTTTGTTCTCCTGCAGGACCGACTTCGGTGGTCTGTTGTGACATTTACCTTTGTGCAGAATTAGGCAACTCTGTCTTTTGTGGGGGACCGAATGCGCTTCCTGTCCTTGGAGAACTTGATTGTTCGCCCACTTTTAGGAAGCAATCAAAGTGATTTATGTCTGTAGAATGCGTGAAGAGGTTGAACCGATAGTGTCTTTGCTTGAAATAAGCTGGAGGAAGATCAGGAACAGGAGAATTAAAGATTCTTTCGTTTCGAAGCTCGTTCGAAAGATTCGTTCGTTCGAGAAAAAGAGAGAGCGTATGAAAAACGTATATTCAGATAAAATTAAAACTTACATCTGCGCATATAAGTTTATGTAATATATAGTTATGTAATATATAGTTCACTAAGAAAATACTATATAACACTGCTTCTCTAAACGTTTATAAGTTTCAGATTTGCATCAATTATAAAACATTATAACACTTTCTACACAATATTTAAAAGTTCAAACTAGTTTTTTAAGGTTATTAGCCAGTATAAACTTTAACTAAAGACATTTATATCGATTATTAAAAAAACCCTGTTTGGCCAAATGCTTATTTTATTAACTATATCCCAATAAATATTTCAAATATATTTTAAATGTGGTTAATATTTTCTCCAATGGTATTTGATACCCACTGAGGAAATAATTGAAAACCGCAGATTACTATCTAATAATAAAGGCTCATACACTCATGGATAGAGATATCGTAAATTTTCATAGCTCTTACGTAGCAGTGTACCGTGTAAAATGATGAATTATCGGTTTGAAAAGTCTCTAAGTAAGACTTCTTTACTCATCACCCTAGAATTCTACTGATATTATTGAAATTTTACACTGATTATTTTAGAATGAAAAATATTCTTGAGATCTCAGTATTCCAATTGTGTCTCAGTCTGTAGAAAGCAGAATAAAGGACTGGAAACACAATACCTGCACCACAGATTGGTGTATGCATCAGTCAGTTCCTAGACGGTGCATAGAAACAGTCACTGGAGTCTTTAGATCTCACAGCTCGAAATTTATTCTTAAACTTTATGATTCTACTTAATCTCTCATTGATGATTACAACTTTGATGGCGTATCTCCTTCCTTGATAAGTCATTTTTATTCTTAGCGAGCTAGAAAAAATTACAGACCAGAGAGGTAGATAAAATTCCTTTGCATCTTACAGAATGTGGATATGGTTTTTTATGGAGTACATATGTACTACGCATACATTTACCCAAATTAATAACAGGGTTTTACGTAAAAATAAACTTAAAATTATTTCCAAAAATAAGTGCTTAAAAAAATTTTCAGGTAGTCTCTTCTAACGAAACTACCGCAAGTTATTAATGTAGGATTACTTATTGTTATACGAATAATACTTAACGTTATATAACGATATTTAGCGGTAACTTATCGTTATTTAACGATAAGTTTTATAGTTTTATAGTTATTAATTTTTTGTAGTTATTAGTTATATCGTTATTACTTATCATTAATTATCGTTATTATTACTTCGTTCGAAATTAACAATTCGCACGAAGCGGAGATCTTAATCTTTTAAATGGTACCTCATTTATCGATTTTGGTTAAGTATGAAGGGAGAAAAAGGTATTAAAAAACACCTTTTAGAAATAATATTCTACCACTCTTGATTTATAACTCCCGACGACAGATTTAACGTCTGAAATTTTGCTTTACCACGGACCGTTATGGAGAAACGTAATCCTACGTTAAAATACATTCGTACGTATATTTATAAGGAACAAGAAATAAGTACTGGAAAATGTATATCATTGTACTATCATAATAATACACTGTATTGTACTATATGACAGTGGAGCACCTCACTGCGTTGAACTAATTATAATAATATTGTGCTCATATACGTGCAATAAATAAGAAGCCCTAATAACAACGTGTAGTTGTGTATAGTACATACGTACTTATAAATAGCTACATATATAAACTTAAAAATAAATACTATGTAACGCGCTTAGTATACATACACATACACATATTAATATTTATTTCAAATAAAGAGAAATGAAAAATGTGTTATGTTTGTTCAGGTATATGTAATTAGGTAGGTATTTATACAACAATACTGTCATTCTAAGGTTCAATATGCTCAAGTTCCAGAATGATTGCTTGTCCCTACTAATCGGACATATAAAAGATGATTGTTAGGAAAGATAAGGGCTTAAACACTGATAATAATCTGGGAAGGTGAACTCAGACAATTATGAATATTTAAGAGAAATTGGTTGGTTTACATTCTTTTATAATAACGATTGTAGATACAGATAGCAAATGGACAAAGGATAGAAGCATAGAGTTCACATGATTTTTCTATTAAACATGTACTTCTTCAAACAGATGAATAAACAACGCTTTGGTATTTTAGCACCTGTTTTTTGGTCACTAACTGTCGTATAATACTGTCTGTTTTTTACGTCACAAAGTTCAAAAGAAGGATATTAATTCTCCGACAAGGGCGCAACCCCCCTCCTCCCCATCATCGATTCGGTTCGAGAACCGGAGTTCATCTCCAATGCTGCGTCAACACCCCGAAACATCCTTTTGACATTCCACCCATTAAAAGTATTGCTTACACAATTTCCGCTGACTTGGTCTCCGCGAACAATGGTGGTTTCCCCCCCCCCTTCCCTCCAATCTTTCTGCTAATTACAACCCGGCAGAGCTGTGGCCACTGCGTTTAAAATGGAAGAATCTGCAGAATAACGCTCTTTGTGGAGTGGCTGTCATTAATCGCCCCGTGACTTTCTAAGGTTACTCAGAAGGAGGGTTGACGGAGTTAAAGAGGAAAGGATTATATTTTCGACTGATTCGGAATGGACGGTGGCTGAATGGGGGGGGTCATAAATAAGTCGGCATTATTGATATTCCTTTGTATGAGTTCCTTTATAAGGAATTGCAAAGTGATATGAAATTTGTTTATGCATCCTTCAATTCAACTGATGGTAGATTTCAATCTGTGAAGACAACATCAAGAAAAATGCTCAAGCATAAATAATGCAACACTTTTCGCATCACTACAATGAACTACTGTCTGTAGATTATGTGAAAAAAAAGCTTTTTTTTTCCTGATTGGTCACCAGCCTAATATACCTGGTGAGCACATCTCTAGGCTCACCAGAATCACCATCTCTGGGTCATAAATAAGTCAGTATCTCTGGGCTCACCAGGATCACCATCTCTGGGTCATAAATAAGTCGGTCTCTCTGGGTTCACCAGAATCACCATCTCTGGGTCATAAATAAGTCGGCATTATTGATATTCATTTGTATGGATTCCTTTATAAGGAATTGCAAAGTGATATGAAATTAGTTTAATCATCCTTCAATTCAGCTGACGGTAGATTTCAATCTGTGAAGACAACATAAAGAAGAATGCTCAAGAATAAATTATCCAATACTTTAAGCATCACTAAAATGAACTATTATCTGTAGATTATGTGCAAAAAAAAAGTTACTGAGGGTTTTTCATGCTTGGTCATCAGCCTAACACAGTCATACTCAACCTTTTTTTTCTCACGGGCCACAAGCATATGTTTGCTACGTTACGCGAGCCGCAACATAGTAAACTACACTTCATAATAATAACCTGAAACGTAAAACTCACAACTTATATGTATTCAAACGTTAATGGAAAAGGGATTATGATTTTGTTGTTGTTGTTGTTGTTGAAACAAACTTTTGACTATTTTAGAGAAATATAGGTTTATACTTGCTACAAGCTTCTCTCGATACGTCATCAAGGTAAGAATCAGTAAGCTGATTTCTACAATATACGGTCTTTACATATCGCTCATTCCTTGCAACGTCATATCTCAAAAATCGGCGATTTTTAGTTATGCTTGTTTTCAGAATGCCCTGAAAGAGTAGTATATCCCTGCAAGACCGTTATATCTCACCGCTCAATATTTAGCCGCTAGAGAGCAGAATTAAAATTTATTTTCAATACATTTCAATGTACTTTTAAACTTTCAAATAACTCTCCTGAAAAATCATGTTTTTTTTATTATGACGTTTTTGAAAGGAGTGAGCGATATGTTATTTTGAAACTGGGGGATTTACAATGGTACGTTGATATGAACAACGTGACCAACAAGTAACACAATTTTGTACAACTTTGAATTTTTACAGGTACTAGTTTTAAAAACTGTGTTTACAAAAGCATCTGCCTGATAATGAGTGTGAATGTCTCGGGCCGTACATAACAGCTTGGTGGGCCGCAGTTCGAGTACCCCTAGCCTAAGATATCTGGCGGCCGTATCTCTGGCCAGTTTATTCGTTTAGGAAACTATTAACCCCTATAAGAGGTTACTATAAAATTTCTTACTCCCGGCGGAAAGTGAAGCATTTTATACGCCACAGGGTTTGAACCAGAATTAGGTAAATTTGTGATCTCATTATATTTTGTGTTAGATTTATATTCATTCTAGAGTTATCACAACTTTACTCGTAACATGATAACCTTACGTGTTTGAGGTTTAAAAGAAGTGCACGTAAGAGATCAAATGTTGGGATTCGGGTAATCGTGATTCAGATTCTGATCAAGGGTCGTGATTTGAGTAGATAATTGTTAGAGAATAGCGGAATCGCTCTTCACGTTTGCAACTGCTGCTGATAGATTATTTAGAAAAGGTATTTGGTAATCACGATAAAATTCAAGTGCTGTCATGAAGTTTAAACTTAGCGGAAATTAAAAGCGTTTTTATTAAGAGATTTTTAGAAGTCTAATAAAAAGGAGGTATCATTGACCACAGTGGTATACATACATAAAGATAACATTAATCCACTAACTGAGAGTTCTTTCTAAATTTAACTGAGCGTTCTTTCAAGAAGCATCATGTTGGCGTTTGATATTGTTTCATAAAAAAAACTCCAATCTAGAGCCAGTATTTGAACTATTTTTTAGATGATGAAGGCATGTAAAAGATTAAACAAACCCTAAAAACATGAAATACAAGTAACCTCAGTTTGCTGTAAACTTCACAGAGAATGCAGGAAAGCGTGATTCCGTAAACTTAGGAGCAATAAGATCTCGCATATTCATTCATGTACAATTGTGGATCAAAACAGATCATCCGAACGCGTGGCCGATTATTTGTTGTTAGCGCTGAATGATCCGTAACAAGAACAAAAATTTTTGATATTTGTTGCATGAAGAAACAACATTTAGAAACAATGGCATAACAATATGGGATAACTAGTAAGGGGGTTAAATCTTACGATTAAAATAAGAAAACTAATTGCAACCTATACACTGTACTCCGTACATCGACAGACATAGTAATCAACTCAGTCAGATTCCTGTTCTAGTTATAAACTTTAGTTCGTATTTAATTATTTTTAATCAAACGTTAAATCTTTTACTAATTTTCTCTCTCCTTTTTTGAGGGTTTGTAGTCGAGGGGTGCAAATAAGTGCAAAGGAAATGGTTATTGTAGGGGTTATTCAAATGCATCCAAAGGTGAAATTTATCCTAATCATGGGTTTAAAAAAATTGATTCCAGAAATATTAGTAAGGCGGTTGATACCATATTATAATTATGTATTTACTTTTTGTTGAAATATTTAAATACGAAACCAAGGAAAAATTGAAAGTGATCAAGTATGCGCAGTCAGACTGTTCTGGGTAGCTTGCTTACTTCGAATAAAAGTAATTCGAAAAAAAGTAATTTGTAACGGCTATATTCAGTACTTTAAAAATAAGAGAAAATGTTCTAAAAAATACGACGAAATATGCTTTATAGAGAAAATAAAAATATTGTAGCTTTTTTTCAGGTTAACCATTAAAAACTGTTCAGCCACACTTACTTCTCTGGATATTTTATCTATATTCCAGAGAGAGACCTGCTTGTGTATTCCTTGGGGTATGCAAACGACAGCTTGAGAATCTTTATGCTTAAGGTTCCATGCCATAAAAAATACATTATTTCTATAATGATTTAAAGACAAGCTATGAAAACCTCGAAAAAAAACTACGTATGGAAGATCTTCATAGTATTTTATTTTTCTAAATGTTCTTAAAACAACGGCAATTAAATGAAGATAATATAAAAATTTAGATCTTCCTTTTTTGGAATATTTGTAATCATACTTCTTAATGTGACAAAAGTTCCACCCTAAAGGAGTTTTCATGCAATACAAAGGTTTCTTCTTAGGACTATCGCTGAACCGAAGCGATACCATAATCAACAGGTCTTCATTCATCATCTTGAAATTTAACAACGAGTCAAGCAGGAGCAACTAATTACTCTTGGCATGACTTTTTTATGGGGAATGTTATGCAACTGACTTATGTCTCATGAGTTTGCAAATAATGTGTACACATTTTAGAAGTTAGGAAGCCATTTCAAAATGCTTGTTTTTCGCAGACTACAAGAAAAAGTTTCACTAAATTTAAACATTTTTTTTAACATAGGATTACGTTCCTCCATAATGGTCCTTCGGAAAACAAAATTCCAGAAGCTAAATCCATCCGTCCTCGCGAGTTATAATTTTGGCAGCGTGCCAAACCCAGTCTGTATCGCTTCGATAAGCAGTAAAGTACCAAAATGCGTGAAAATTTTGGCATACATATATGTATATATATACATACGTACATATATATATACATATATACATAACACATACATACATATACATATACAAAAGAGGCAAGCAGCGATAAGTAATCCCACGTTAATAACCCGTGGTAGTTTCGTTAGAAGAGACTACCTGAATTTTTTTATATTAGTGGAATCCGGAGATTTTAGTATTCCTAAGATTTCACGAAGTTTATGTTGTAGATATAAAGAAATATTCCTTTTTTAAATTCACTTGTTAAATAAATTAACTGATAACTAAGAAATAAACTGATTTTGCTTCCTATCGTTTTGTATAAAAAGTTTTAATGATTTTTTTCCCTTTTCCTGGCATGCATATACATGTTTAAGACTTTTCACCTATTTGTACCACCGATACAGAAAAAAATAAGATAAATGCTGAATTTTTGAAATTTTCTTCGAAATTAATGATATCCATAGATTTAAAGGTGAAATTCAATATTTTTAAGCTTTAACATAACTTTTACAGTAAATATTAAGCAAACTTAAAAATGATAATTTACAGGATATTTTTCGTTTTATCTCATTTTGTTTAATTAGCCACAATGTCCTTTATTTCGTATTACTAGCGTATGTAGTAATTAAAGTCAGTTCATTCAACTGTCAAAAAGTGTTCATTCAATTGTAAAAGCCAAGAATTGATCTTCTCTGCACCCAAGTTTTATTACATGGAGTCACATAAGCATTTAATACTTGTTCTTCAAAACGACTCCATGACTAACATCACACTTAGCCTTCTCTACATTTTTATGCTGCTATTCGGCATTTTCCCGCTACGCGACCACTTTCATATCACCACTGACCACTGCCGTTATCGGAGGAGGCTATAAAAAAGTTGTTACCTTCACTTTTGGGTGCACACATTTTGAAGAAACAACTTTACCCCACTTTAAAGATGACTTCTAGAAATCCTCTCTGAAATGCATGCAGATAGCCGTGAGAGAGCGTGCATCTTTTTTTATGTTGCCAGGTTCTGTTCTTGAGTTCTCGTCGGAGGCAGACGATAAGGCTGGACGAAGTGGGCAAGCGCTCTTGATAAGGCCTCACTGTCGTGGTCTGTTCCGGAAACAGTCATTTGAAAGATGACCAGGAGGCACTGGGGAGCAAAAATAAAATAGAATGAATACAAAATTTTAGACTACTTCGGGTTTTTTTCGGACATGTACTTTTTTAGAATATTTTATTGGAAGTTTTTGAAAATTCTTTTTCCTCAACAGCGAAGAAACATTACCTTCTGCGACAAATGATATTACAAGAGTTTTTTCTGCCTTTTCTTGACTTAAATAACTTATTTTCATTTATTTATTTAATTATTTTGCTTTTAGATAAACACAGAAACAAGTTTTTAAAAAAACGTAGACTATGTTTCAGATGCAAAGAGAAATATTTTGCGTAAGATAATGATGACTGGGCCAGTAAAAATTGATTTTATTGTCGATTCTAATTACACCCTAAGTATTTCAAATTCGGACATACTTACCAGGTATTTTAATAAAAACGTCACTGCAAGATGTCGTTTTTATGTAACAGATTATAAAACTGTATTGCACTAGCGTATGCAACACGTCGGTTTGACGTCACATCCACCAAAATTTATTCGATATAATTGAATAGTTATATTCAGTTAAGAATATAAAGAAGATTTAATATTTTGAGAGCCCAAAATTAGATGTAAGTGCAAATGTACGCATCGAATTTGTATATCATTTACATTTTTCGAATTTTAAACAAATTTTTTAATTGATGTTGGGAATCTTTTAACTTTTTTGAAATACCACTTTGCATGTTTTTCCTGTTGCCATTTGTATGTCTATAAAAACGTATAAGTTTAAACACAAGAATAAGCTTAATAAATTGCATATTATTCATAAATTATACAAAAAATTAATGTGTATAAAACTAGAGTGGTTCTCTGTGTTATATTTGAATGCATGCAGGTAGCACGCAGTTTTCTTTAAAAAAATAACGGAAGTTGTTTTGGAGTAGTTTTCTTTTAAGATTATGCTCTACATGCTTTACGTGTAACATTAACTGATATTTAGACAAATTTTATATCATTTTTTAAAGCACCGAAAACATTCTTCTACCTGGAGTAATTTTACACCTGATTTTACTTGTAATGCAGTATTTTACTTAAAGTTTCAACTTGGCTTTATCTAAAAATGACTATTTCAATGATCTAGATATGAAATATGCATCATAATTTCCCGTGCCTTCAATTTTATATTTTAGGCGATCAAGTCAAGTGCCAGTTTTGATGACTGTTAATATGTTTCCCGTGTTAATTAACACACATGGGGAAATGTGTTTTTTTACATCAGATTAACTTGTATTATGTAAGTGTATTTTATTGCATTTCTATTATTATGATAAGCATTATATTGTGTTATCTTTCATAAAATTTGTTGAACGATGACAGAATGGCTAATGCACCCTCGCTAATGTTTGTGGGTTCGGCATGGATGATTGTAGGCGTTCAGTTCGACTAATTAAAGTCTAATTCAGGCTTTCAGGTCTCGGTCTAATCAGTCCTTGTGTTGTTAAAGATCATAATTACGTCCTGATTCAATCGAACCAACCTACCTGTCACAAAAATTTGAAATGGTTGGTCGGCAGACAAAATTATGATAAATTAGGGATTACTGCAAGCATAATCTCCTTTTTTTGTTTTATCTGGTATATTCGGATAATAATGATAAAACTTTAAAGCTATATTCAAAGAGAAATGGGAAATAATGTGGACTTGCACCTCAAGCACAGGACTCTAAGGCATATATATATATATATATATATATATATATATGTGTAATGTAAGGCAAATATGTAATCTCCATGTTCAATTTATAGTGGAATTGTAAATAGTTATTATTTGCAATATTGTAATAACTGTTATGAATTATAATTTGTTCAATTTGTGGTGGAATTTTTTGTAGTTTTTGCAGTTAAACTCTTTGACTTACACCACTTTGCCTTTCACTGCCTCATATATACATACATATATATATATATATATATATATATATATATATATATATATATATATATATATATATATATATATATATATATATATATATATCGCTCACTCATTCCAACAACGGCATATCTCAAAAAACAAGATTTTTCAGGACAGTGAATTGAAAGTTTAAAAGTACATTGAAATGTATAGAAAATAAATTTTAATTCCACTCTCTAGCGGCTAAATATTGCGCGGTGAGATATGATGACCTTGCAGGGATATACTACTTTTTCAGGGGATTCTGAAAACAAGCATAACTAAAAATCGCCGATTTTTGAGATATGACATTGTTGAAAGGAGTGAGCGATATGTGTGTGTGCGTGTATAGTGAAACACCTCTATGGAGGCCAGTGATTGTTCTGAACAAAATATGGCCGTTTATAGGGGTGGCCAGCTAGAGAAGTTTTACTCTTTCTCTCTCTCTCTCTCTCTCTCTCTCTCTCTATATATATATATATATATATATATATATATATATATATATATATATATATATATATATATACACAGTCGAACTCCGTTATAGCGAACCCGATATATAACGAACTCACGGATATAACGAACGAAAATTTTGGTCCCGCCGTTTTCCTTTTGAACGTAATTTAATTAGAATTGCGTCAGTTTAATATAATCGATTTTAGTCGATTTAATTCATCAATGATGATTTTTGATAGACTTTATCATTTTTTAACATCATTATTGAATACACATTGCAACTAATGAGTTATACATTTTGTGACCTCTAGCATTTTTCTTGACGGTTCGGATATAGCGAACCACCGGATAAAGAGAACAAAACCTTTGGTCCATTGAAGTTCGTTATAGGGGGGTTCGTGTATATATATATACAGTAGTACCTCCCTTAACGGACACCTCTTATTAACGGACATTTTCATGAGACCAGTCTTTTTATACAGGACAATCCATGTTATTCCCTCTGGATAGCGGACACTCCAAATAGTGGACAGGTAATTTTGAAATACTTTCAATTATTTTGGCAAATATTTCAAAATTATTCTAACAAGCAAACTAAAAATATATTCAGTAGTTTTTTCAGTAGTAATTAAAATAATTTTGCTCCAATATATTGTATTTTGGGATTATTTAATGCAAGATAAAAGGATTAGCACACAATTAAAAGGTAAAGTAGCAAATAGTTATTCTTTTCTTACCTAATTAATTTTTCCTTTTTAATTAAAATTACAGCCGTAATTTTCAATCAAATGTCAAACAGAAGTGCAAAAATTTTTTGTATGTAAAGGTTGTCCTCCCCAATAGCGGACACCTCGTAATAACGGACAAAACTTTTGGTCCCTTGAATGTCCGCTTTTCGGAGGTACCACTGTATAAAGAATTGTTCTAAATTCCCTTATCGATGTATTTCGTTTTACTGATGGATAGACAAATAAATCTATATTTACGTACACCAAACTAGTGATATCAAATGCTGTTTTTATTATCATCTTCAATGCAAAACTTACAATTGCTTAAATAACTCTTAGTACTCAGCGCAATGCGATTATAAAAGTTTAGTTAGCAAACTTTGGCATAAAAAGATTTAAGCTGTTCCTGTTTATACGATACTTATTTCCCTTAAGCTGTAAATATTAATACTTAAAACAGGTTTTTAGAGTGAAATTCTTTGTCATATTTTCGGCGAAACGAAAATTGTTTCCCGTCATTTACTGCAGGACGTCAAGTGCCAAACGAAATTTAAAAAAAGATGCAATGAAGGACATAATTGTCCTTACGTCACTCTTTACCCCTGAAAATTGACTTCGTAAATTGAAAACTTTCAACATAACCATGTAATTTGAAACCCTGTAGACAAAAGGCAGAAAAAATGGTCCATGTCATAAATATGGTGTTCACAGCACACACAAGCATAAAAAGTGTTATTAATACATATGACGCGCTCGAAATGCCTTGGAAGATTTAATTGCACTTTAATGTTTTTTCGTCATCAGCAGCTATAAAAACAACCGCGTCAGCTTCACAAAAACTGCTTATATCACTAGAATCTCATCTCGAGCGCCATTTAAATTAAAACTTAGTATTTGAAGCGGGAAAGTTCTTTTGTTTCAAGACAGGGGAGATATACCCAGGCCTTTGTGCGGACGTTGCTGTCAGGCAAAGTTTTAAAGACCATCTCGCTACGTAAGCATTTAATATCCGAGATTTTTCCCCACCCTCTTTTCAAATTTCATTCTTGGCATACAGCCTTAATCGTAATTGTTATTTAACACGTTTTTAAGTATAATAGATTAAAAATAGAGTATAATAAATCTCTTACACAATATAAGAAAATAATTTTTTTTAAATATACATGAAGTATCTGTCTATGTTGTTTTCTATTTGTAAGTTTGACAATATTTATGAATACGATGGCAAACACTATTTCTGCGACATTATGGCAGATGTTGATATGTCATTTTTTGATGTTTTCGCCAAATTAAAAAAGTAAGTTTTGTTGTGAAATATAAAATCGCTCAATTAAGTTTTTCGATCCATATACAGAAGGTCGTTCGTCCTTTATGGAAACGATTTTGATAGTTAAGTTTTATGCATAAATGCCGTATTTTATGCGGTGATTTGCTTCTATCTTATAGCCATAGTTCTTGACAATAGCTCTAGCTCGAATTTTCCATGAAAGTAAATTTTTGCTTAGTACTGTCATGTCAGTTTTACCTCATTCCTCTTAGACCGTTTTCCAAAGTCCGTTCAGTATTCTTAGATGCCGTTTTCCTAAGGCTCGAATTAAAAAACCGAAATCTCAAAAGTCCATTGGAGAAGAGTCAGGTATTTCATTAAATGGGACACATTTTATTTCTGTTTCTAATTCTTTCTCGGCTAAATAAGCGGCAGTTGATTTAGACGTGAGACTAGAGACTTTGTCCATATGAATCTCAACTTTATCAATGTCCTTTCCATATAAGGCTAGAATTTCTTCTTAAAAAATTGGCTCTAAAATATTCTGCTGATAGTAGAGTGAATTAATTTTGGCTTTACTTGAGACTTTTTTTTATTTTTAATTTGTCGTTGTAACAAAATCCTGCTACTATCATGAACTCATTTGAGAATTTTTCTGTACACTGACGTAGCCATTTCGTACGGTCATTCCCGGCAGTTGAGCAATAGAAAATTTATCTTTTTTTTACTACAGTCACTTAAATACACCCATGCCCCATCGAGTGTTACCACAAATTTTCATTTTTCGGTATCTAGGTATTTTTCATATAATTTTCTACAATTTGTTTTTCTTTCATCAATATGCTTTGGCAAAAGCAGACGAACTTTAGGCTTAAACATCTTTTTCAACTTCATTTCTTTATGAATGATTTTACTTACAGTGGCAGAAGACATTCCTAGTTTCATTTCCTAGTGGATTTTTGAGTCGGCGTATTTTCTTTTAGGATCAGAGACTTCACTTTCTTGATATTTACCTGCGTTTGAACAGTCTTAGGATGAGGTTTAGTGGTCATGTTTTCACTTTTACTTTCAGTTATACGTTTATTTCCTTTCATATTTAATAAATTATAAATACCTTTTTTTAAATGCCATAACCGCGATATTTACACCGCTTTATAATTTGTTGATACGAATATTTCTCCCCGGAGAGCGCAGTTACGTAACCTTCGAGCCATCTATCAATTTTAGGAGCTATTTTCAAAATAAATCTTTTATTTTACATTCCAATCAAACCAAAACAATAGCAGACGATTATTCTGAAGTTGCCAAATATTTATCTCAAAATGCAAACGCCAAAAACAAATTACAAAATCGTTTCCATAAAGTGCGAACGACTTTCTGTATTCTTTAGTTAATACTCATATTCAACCTCAAGCATAAGGCTGGTCTTCAATGAAAATTTTCAATCAGGGACTAAAATATTCATTTAGGGACCAAGTAATGCCTCTTTTATACAGAACAGCATTTGCCAATACGAATATCTTAGTATTATTTCATAATTCCGCTATCAGTTTTTGCCACATTAAAGACCCAATTTTAAGTGTGACATATCAACTTAAAACATAAAATTAAATTTTTCGGACATATCAACATCTGCCATAACGCCACAGATTTATATATATATATTTATATATATATATATATATATATATATATATATATATATATATATATATATATATATATATATATATATATATATTAACGATAAAATTCGGGAGTGTAAACTTACAGAAAAAGTATAAAAATGATGTATTGGATATATAAAGTCAAATGTATTTTTTTACAATAGGAAAAAAAATGTTATCTTTGTTTTATCATCAGACATATATCATGCACAACTGTGGAGGTTGGGAAGAAAATAAACTCAATGAAGACCTTATAACTTTCAAGGGAAACTTGATCTTTAGAGAAGCCATCTGTTGATCGGTAGACCCATGAATAAAGTCCCTCATCAGACAGAAAAATGTTCTACGCCATACTATTGGAAAAATAATTAATTTTGAATTCAGAACTTTTTGAACATTAATGATGTGTAAACAATTAAAACTTGAGAATCGTCGTGAAAAATAAGCTATAAAAAGGTTGTTTGGCTAACATCATGGTTACTGATCTGAAAGAAAGAAAACTAGGGGATGAAAAGTCATTGAAAATAAGACTTCCACATACCTTAAGAGTAGATTAATACGAGCAACCAACTGCTGATCGGAGATCCATGGTCAGACCGACTCCTAGACCTGACAATAAATGTTATGAGGCTAACTTGACATTATATATAAATTTCTTGCAAAATAAAATAGTTTCTCCAGCTCTTCTTTTTATTTATATTTGTATAATTTTTTTTTGCTAATATTATGCAGGTATATTGTATGTGTAGTTCACATTTTAATCATTAAAATTTGAGTGTGAGTTCCCCTCAGTTATTCAATATTTTGGAGTTTTTTCATAAATTTATTTATGATTATTGTAAAATAGGACTATCAAATACATCTGTCATGTAAACTAATTTATCAAGAAATGAAAACCTGCAGTCATCTGGCGTAATAAACTCACATTCTAAAATCTCACCTTGTTCTTTGATACACAAATTCTCAACTCGGATTACCTTCTCAAAAGGTTTGGCATGAAATCAACAAACTGAAAACAAGATTGAACCTATATATACAAATCAGTTACAGTATTTACCGCAAATTGTTGTATAATTTTCGGATTAATTTCTGACTGATATAACTGTAGGGTTGTTGATTTACATCAGTGGAAAGTTAGATATCAAGAGTATGCTGGATAGTTAGATATCGCGTATGGTGGAAACGCAAGACAGGAAAACTCGGTATAACTTTTCAAAGTTCACAGCTGAACAATAATTTCAGAAGAAATAGAAATTTTTTTCTCTCTCCTTGTCTAGTTTAGATTAAGTTACAACAATTAATAATTAGTAATTTTCTGTAAATGTTTTTATAAATCTCCTCTGGGATATTCTGAGATAATGCAAAAATTAGATACTTCTAAAGTTACTTCTAAAAGTTACATTCTAACTTACATTTAAATTCTAAAAGTTAGTTTTGCATTATTTCCTTTTAAGCTTTGTGATTTTTTTTCTAGAACTATAAAGATCAGAAGAAAGGCGAATCTTTCGGTTGTTTCGTTTTCTTTTATCGCGATATTCTTATGCACACATCTTACAAATTTATTAAGTAACACAATAATACTTCTTTTTATTTATTTTCATTTTTACAATAAAAATCGTTGAGGCAGATAAATAGGTCTGTCTCCGATTTCATATTTTATGAATAACATTTATAAGTTTAGTAGAATGAAATTCTTATATTTGGACATTTCATTATACACGCATTTCTTCGGCAGTGAGTAACTTTATTTTCATTTCGAGTATGCGAGACATAGAGCACTTATTACAACAATACATGGAAGTAGAGGGGAAAGCATACATGAACTGGAGACTTTTTTGTGTTTGGGAAGGGAATTACATATATATTTGTACAAGTTATTTTTATGAAATCGTCCAAAACTGCGCAGATACAGATTGGAAAGAGTAAAAGCTTTGAACTCCCTCCTGATCATGCAGAATTTTTGTGTACAGTTAAATTAACCAGACGGTAAAATTTACCGCATAAATATATTACAAAACATTAAAAAAAGTTTCTCACTATTTCAGATGATGATATTTTAAAATCCTTCTGAAATCTTCAATATCTCCTATGTGCTTCTGCTTTTCATACTACTTTCAAATCGGTTGTCAAGTGCTGCAGATTTTATATAAACTAAAAACACCAATAATTTCTTTTTTAACTGACAGAATCGTAATAAGGATAATGCAATCACACCGAACTACAGAATCCAGAAATTTTAGAAATACATAATTAAAAAAAGAGTGCTTTTCTCATCTCCATAGTGTTATTCCCATATTCCAAACAATAAATTCCGTAGTTCAATCTATTTCTTCTGCGGAAATACTCATTTCTTTCCCTAGCACATTACTACCTCATTAAAGCAGCTGACTACTAGTTTAGCACATTCTTTTAAACGATATCCGTCGAACAAAAATAATCTGGAGAAGAAAACCTTCACCAGAACTTAATTACAACCGTATTCCCAATTACAACGTACTCTTTTACACCTTAATTCCATTACACTTGAAAGCGAAACTTTTATCTCCAAATGACAAGACGCTGCAGCAAAACTGAATCTCTGCCAATACACGCCGGAGTAAAAAGACAGCTACATTTTTTTTCTTCTTCTTCTATCCCCTTCCATCTATCTATCCTCTTCCATCCGAGTCGCATTGAGTAATCATTTGCTGTGTTCATCTCCACGCTTTTACGCAAAGTGTCTCCTTAATTGGAGCACGCTTATTTTGCGTCTAGCTTTCTTCCGTTGGCATCAGAGAATAATCGAATTAGTGGAGTAAAAACGGATTCTTAAGAGAACATGCCGCTACGAAAATGGCTTAAGTCAAACGAATTTGTTTTAAGTGCATAAACAGGACTCGGAACCAAGGCTTGCGTTGAATTGGGGATATATACGAGTAATTTTACCGAAAGGCATAAAATTATGTCATGATTTATGGCATTGTATACATCCTCAGTAACTGTTGCTTTGATGATTTGTAAAAAGAATCGCTAATTTTCCCCCCTTTTTTTAAAGTCATAATTATTACTGACTTCCTCTGGTGGGATAGCAGTATTAAATGATCCGAAACTTTAAAATACATTACACATACAAAAAAGGAAAAATGTGTTTTGTAACAGTGTAACATACTCGTATCTTGCGTTTGATGACTATGACATAGCTGAAATTTTGCCGTCTGTGAACATAAATTACTAAAATTTGAGGGGCAGATTGTAATGTGGGTTTCTTAACATTCATATGAATATGAAGGAGAAGAAAGTTTTATAGGCGAATTAAACAGCGAGATGGCCGTTTTAATCTCGCTCTTTAAATCGAGTCTGTTAATATATAGCTTATATTGAACCTTATTTCTGTATAGTCAAATATAGACAACACAGCTTTGCAATTTTTTATGTAAGTAAAATACTGAAATTTCCTAAACTGTCATCAGTATACATATATACAGGAATTTCACACATCGGCCTATACTACATGCTTAGCTAAAATGTCCTAACTAACATTTTCAACTTTTTGAGAAAAATACGACGTGGTTACGACACAGGCTGAAACGCATTTAGGAGAAGTACGTAAGATAGATTTAAGAGACTTTCTAAGCAAGTACGACATTCTAACTTCATGAAAAGGGTAAAAAGCATATTGTAAAGCATCAAAAAGTAGAAAAAGAAAACAGAAAATTTTCCACGTAGGACATTTTAACTAAGATAGGCAGTGTATGTCTTCGGATTAAATGCCTCTCTAATTTATACCTCAATTTCTGGTGCGTTCGTTTGAGCATATTGGAAAATTTTGCCATGCAACTATCGTGCATAGACGCCAGTTTAAAAAAGGTCCATGGTTTTAAGCCGCAAAAATTTTCAATATCAACATCTTCTCGAATTTCCTTTTTACTGTTGTTATTCCTAAAATACGTTGCTATATAAACTAGTAGTTAATCATAAAAATAAATACCTGAATAAATTAAATAATAAAGGAAAGTAAATATGAATAAATACATTTCTTGCATTAAAGCACATAAAAAAATGAGAAAAAATTCTATTAACAATATATATCTCACAAATAATTTAATATTTAAATATAATTTTTCAAAATAAATCACTTGAAGGAATTGTAAATTTAAATATATTTTAAATTTTTAATTGCCTATATGGAAATAATCAAAACTTTCTTAATTTTGTTATTTTATTGTTTTCTATGTACTTACCTTTTTTATGTTGCTTCTTTTTCTAATTTTTTTCTTTGAATTTCTAAAGAGTGCAGATTCACTGAGCCTTTTGAGTTCCAGTTAAGTTCTTTAACTGTACATATTATTTTGCCTTTTTCCTTGTCAAACTGAAATGTCTTAAATCAAGTAGTCTCTCCCTTGAGCGGCACTCTCCCTTATAAGAAATTTTTAGTCAGTCTCTTGAACATAAGTTAAGTGAGAGGTTACTGCATATATATATATATATATATATATATATATATATAATAGTTTACAATGCTTTTACTGTTTTCATTTAATATCTTAATATTTTATTAAGAGAATATATCAGTAACAATTAAATAGTGATTAATACATATGGTTTACGATTTAAAAATATTTGTTACATAAAAGTTTAAATAACTATTTATTTCCTCCAAGTAATTGTAAACATTAATTTATTGGATGTTGTTTGAAGTTGTGTGTTTGTTTACTTAAGAAATCTTGGAGTAACAAAGACAATTGTTACTTCCAGATTTACTTTCTTCAATAAGTTCTTAATTGTTCACTTAGGTAAACATAAAGTTGTGTTAAGTTTATTTATGTATAAGGTTCATAGGATAATCTTAACAGAATCAACAAACATTTATGCACATTAATGTTTACAGGGCATTCTAGACTCTTAGTTAAGCTTTTGGAGTAAATTGAAGGTGTCACACAAATGCCCAAATTATTTATAGTTTTGTGAACAATTGTGTAGTTTTTTTTTCATTTTAAGTGTCAATCTAATTTGATCATATCGAAACCTCTATGTTAAATTGTTTTGACTCTAATCGCATCTCTTAAATGTCAGTTGTTTCCGAGACTGATATAACAATATGCACTTACTTGATACTGCTATATACTGGTAAGCCTACTATGAAATACAGTACATATGTTTTCTATGGGAACTTGATTTTTTTAATCTGAAAACTTTCTGTGATACATGGATTGGATAACAGGCTTAAATTAAAACTTAAAGGCAATATAACTTATTTCTTAGGCAAATTTAACAATCTCGTTACAAAAAATATTTTGCAATATCATCTTTTCCCACAAAAAATAAGGAATTTTAATTGAGTCTTTCATATTTCGTTACCTTATAATTGAAACTTTTTCAGATATGGAAAAAGGAGGATTTTTGAAACAATGTTGAAGTTTATCATCGTAAAGAAATTCTATGACAATCTCAAAAATTTTCAAATTGAATAGAAATGTCCAATTTTGTGTTATTATGAAAGTATTAAAAACGGAGGATTCTCATTTAGTCTTATGATAGCTTTCAGCCCTATTAACTAAAGAAAAACAGAAATATGAACACCAAACCTCGCAAAAAACGATTCAAATAGAAATTGACATTAAATGTTCCCTTTTAGAAAGCAAAAGCTATTGCGATCAGTTTTAAAAACGCCAAACTTCAGTAAAGTACTTTCTTTTCAAATTATGAATTTTAAAGATTTTTTTTAAAAAAATATGTAACTGAATTTTCTTTATTTGTATAATTTTTTTATTTGTATCACTACGTGGGCTAGGGGTACTCGTAATTCAAATCGAAAACATAAAGAGACTTTATTAAAACTGCATTCACGAGAAACTCGTTGAGCACGGAAACTACAGATTTTTATAATATACTAGCTGAACGCTAGTATACTGCTTCGCTAATTAATAAAGAATAATTAATTATAACCACCCGGTATATATATATATAACCCTCTTAATGGCCGCTCTTACAAAGGAGGTATGAAATTTCTCGTTCTAAAGAGGGAATCGGAAAAATGGGCCCCGTAAGCTAATGGTTAACGGTCAATCGTTTAGTGTTGTTTCGCCACAAAAAAAAAGCGAAAAAAATGAGTCCTTTACAGTCTAACTGCTGCAGAAGTCAGTACTTCTGTGGCGTTATGGCAGATGTTGAGATGTCCGAAAAATTCAATTTTATGTTTTAAGTAGATATGTCACACTTAAAATTGGTTCTGTAATGTGGCAAAAGCTGCTATGTGGAATTATGAAATTATATTAAGTTATTCGTATTGGCAAAAGCTGTTATGTATAAAAGAGTTTTTCTCAACCCTATATCAAAATTTTAGTGCCTAACTGAAAATTTTTATTGAATACCAGCCATATGCTTGGGAGCTGAATATGTGCATAAACTAAAGAATATTTGTATTGAAAAACTCAATTGGGCGGTTTTATATTTCACAACAAAAGTTACTTTCTTAATTTGCCGAAAACATAAAAAATGACATATCAACATCTGCCATAACGCCACAGACTTGCGAATTATTAAACAATTATTTTAATTTTTTTTCTGTAGTAAAAAAAAATTTGAATTGGATATTATTACTTTTTTTCCCTTGCCAAATCGATTAAGTCCCTTAGTCACGGAAATATTATAATAATAATAAGAATGACTCCAAGGATATTCTATCTTATAGATTTTATTTGTCGTGAGATAAAAGCTGCAGCTGCAAGAATACATTCTACAGTGTTTATTTGAATTTATATTTTCAGGGAAATTTTAAAAAACAATGTATATTATTTTATCATTTTTCACCACTTTTTATTTTATGGGCTAAACCGATTTGGCAAGTGAGCGACTTAAATAACTGTACAGGCGACTAGTTCAAATTATTAAGCTGCTTTGATAGCAAGCTTTCGCGACCCCTCTTAGATGTCACGCTCCCAGGTTGAGAAACTCTGATTTCGAGCATGTTTAGTTACAGTTATAACTGCTGAATCGATAGCTCGATTTGCATATTGTTTTCCACTTTGTTTGATTGGTTTTATTTGGTTTAGTTTGGAGTTTTACGGTCATTTTTAACGCAGGATTGCGTTCCTCTTTAACGGTCCACGGTAAAGCAAAATTTATGACGTCGTCACGAGTTATAAATCATGAGTGGCAGAGTAGAGTTCCAAGATACAAATACATCTTTTCCGAAAGGTTTCAACAATTTTGGCCACTACTGTATATACATATATACATGTATAAACATATATATATACATAAGCATAGATAAACATATATATATATATATATACACACACACACAAACATGCAAACACACACACACGCATATATATATATATATATATATATATATATATATATATATATACACATACACACACACACACACACACATATATATATATATATATATATATATACAAATGCATATATATATGCGAGGTGTGACAATTAAGTAACGGGACTGTGCCTGCCTTAGCCGTTTGGCCAGGTATGGGGGAGTGGTAAGCAATCCTACTTTAATAACCCGCGGTAGTATCGTTAAAAGAGACTACGGGAATTTTTTTTTCTGCTACACAAGGGCTAATTAGACTGAATCCTACTGCTTAGATTCCGAACGGCTACAAACGTCCATGCCAAGAGAGGGACTCGAACCCACAGACTCTGGTACCGAAGGCCAGCACATTTTGTTTGAATAAAGTGTTTCCAATTGTAAAATCTCCTTTCATTTATAAAATTTTGAAACATCCTATTGGGCAAAAGAGTGCCATTGTTCAGAGTGATTTTTTCTTGAGAGAAAATATTTTCAGAATTTTCAAACTAAATTAAAAATTATGTAGATAGTTTAATGAAAATAGAACAAAGGAAGTACCCTGCACTACAAGAAAAAAAAATCCAACCTTGTGAGGAATTTTTAGGTATATACTTTTACAGATTCCATGAAAAATTCTATCTTGAGATGAATAGCATTAAAATACCCTTATACGGCCGGGCACGCATATTCTGTATATGATAAAAGTATTCGTCGTAAAGATAGCACGTAGTTTGCAGTATTCTATTCGATAAGCTGTACAGTTTATTACATACGAATAATACAAAAATGGGCCTTTTTGAGAATATTTCTGTACGTCAGAGGTAAACCATCAAGTGAATTTTCTTCATTTTCGATATTTTTATTGACTCCTTTTGGATGGAGCTTCTTTGAGGAAAACTCTCCTATATGCAAAAACAAGATGGTGAGTGAAATATAAATTTATAAACTATCGCGACTGTAAGTCCTGATGAGAGATAAACCATCACAAAGCTCTCCTGAAAAATGGGAAAATTCACTGAAGAAAATTCATTTATGACGGTTTACCTCTGACGTACAGATGTTTGGCTTGAAATCAGTAACACTTCATTCTTGGACGACGGAATATTCAGTGTTTACTTTTGCAACAGACGTTGTTTGTGCATTTTCTGAAACTCAGGATAATTTCACGAGCTTAAAACTCACTTAGTTATGTGCGACGCATTCCTAAACAGTTATTTCTTTATTTAAATAATTTTGTTATGTTTTAATATTACACTGAAACTATTTCTTATGGTGTGATGTCAAAAAATTGAAATTGTTGATAGCAGTAAGTGTAAATTAAATTCTTTTATCAAATTCCTACGACAACTGTATATGTTATGTGACTTTTAGTGGTGCCTAGCGAACTTCATGAAATAGAGCGGTGATTCCCCACTCGAGTGCCGCAGCACTTTAGGGTACCTCAAAATCGGCCAAGAGTGCAGCGTGATTTTTTTGGGGTATAAACAAAAAAAATGTTAATAGGGCCCACTTAAAATAAATATTAAGTTGATATTTAAAGCACGTCTCATTTGTGCTTTAAGAATCAGTCGCAAACGAAACTATTCTTAGTGATGTCTAGGGATACGTGATTTTCGTATTTACGAAATAGATGCGAATAAATGCGAAAATTATTTTTTACTACTTTTCGGCGAAAAGTCGGAGATTAGAGGCTTTTTAAGCGAAATTAGGTAATAATAGTAATAATTTATTAACATAATTACTTATCTAAGACCATCCGCGGTCTTTGACTGATTCTATCTTATTCTCGATATTTGCTTAATACTTATTGCTAAAGAGTCAAGGAAGAGAATGTGGAGACAACTACAATGTTGGCTTTTAACTAAGAATTTTGATAATTACCTAATCAAGTAAGTAAAATTGGGATTTTTTAATAAATGCGAAACTTTTGAATATATATATATATATATATATATATATATATATATATATATATATATATATATATATATATATATATATATATATATATATTTGCGAATAAATGTTTTATATATTGCAATTTATTTTTTGCGAAATTTAAGTACCCCTATTGATGTCCATTGCAGTCCTCTAGTGTAATACTGTACAGAATCCCTTGGCTATTTTTGAAACTTCATTAATATATTCTAGTCTGGTGTTTGTTACTTATACTTTTCATTAAATAAATAAAACCAGTAATGGAGTAAGAATTTATTTGAACATAAATCTGATAAGTTCCCGATAAAAATTTAGCTGTGATTTAATATTTAAAAAATATTAAATCAAAGCTACATTTGATATAAAAAAAACTGAAAAAAGCTAACGCTCTAACAAGGGTGCTTTGAGTTTCTAATATCATTCCCAAGGGTTCCTCAGATGCAAAAATGTGCGGAATTCCTGAAATAGAGAAACACAACCCTCGGCAGATAGTTTTAGTTATGCGAAATACCCCGTTTATAAGGTGCGATGTTACACGTGCAAGAACTTTTCCTTGCAAAAAAATTTCTTATTATTGATAAAAAGATGTGCTTCTAGGGTTACTCTTAAAGTATTTATAAAGTAATAAAAATATCTCGTCGTTCTCAACTCCCAGGTTTTTTCATACATAGCAATGCGCATGTGCAAGTTTTTTTTTTCCATTGTAAAAAAGGTTGAAATGAGTTACTCTCGTTACCCGTGCGAAACGCATTGAATACAATATTTGTTTCATGTTCAGGAATTTCCCAAAGGAACGAAGATCATCCACACCTATGACTCTGGAGGTGGTCACGTTAACAAAATTAATATAAACCATAACACATTCGTATGCATCGTGACCAATTCGTTGCTACCACTTTTCCTTTCTCTTTGTGAAAAAAAAATCATCCTTGCGATGATGAAGTTAAATTTTATGCTGCGTGACAACGATATCATTACCGACTGCAGAAGAGAGAATTACAATTGTTGAAAATAAGAATAATTGTTTTATAATGAAGCTTTAATGCCTAAAACGTTTTGAGGCCTGGCCTGCAGTATGGGTACCGATTGCGATATTCGGGGTGAACAGACCGGCGGCAGTTTTATAAGGCGCGAGAACTAAATCACGTCGATATAACATAAAGATCAGGTTGTGCAGAAGCTGTCTCACGAGAGATTTTTGTTTAGAAAGTCTCAAAGTTCGTTAGAGATGATCATGACATAGCCTTCGGGTGTAATGGGACTGCATGTATGTCGGAAAGATGGAGGTTTGCAATTTGACCTACGGCGCAGCCAAACTAGGGCTACCGTCATTTTGACGGTTTCGGACATCGATTGAGAACTATGCCTGCATTTATGTCCTCAGGCTTCTGAAATTTTATGACTTTTTCTAATTTTACGCGAAATATGCACACACATTTATAAAATTATATTCGATAGTAAAGAGAAGGAGAAAATGTGTTGTATACCTACTAATACTGAAAGCTGTCAATTTGACGGCAATATAGAAAACATGCAGAAATCATTAAAATAATATCAGAAAAATGTTAGTTCCTTTTCATCTCTTCCCCCTTTTGCAAATAACAGAAATATTGGCTCTTCGGAAATATTGGTGTTGAAAAATAAGAGTTGCACAAACCATGCATATGTTTTTACGGATAAACCATACCAGGTCGTCAGCTCGGCATAGCTGCATAAAAATATATCTTAATATATACTAATTTGTTATACAGGGTGTTTCAAAAAGAATTACCCGATTTGAAATGAGTATATTATGAAAAATATCGAACATAGAAACTTAAAATTAATTTTACATTACATGGACAGGGCCAAATTTAGACTTGCTGCATGAGGCCCTAAGCTATACAAACCCCAGGGGTCCCCTGCTGTTTTAAATTACATCAGCTGGTGTAGGAAAAAATTTAAATATGTACGCCTTTTTAATGTATGAAAATATATTTCTTTTAATTTTTATTCAAAGATAAAAAATTATGTGTTTACAAAGTCACAGAAATAATTATTTAATTAAAGGGTTTTAAAAACGACAAATAAGGCTCATAGAACAGAAAGTTTTAAATTAAAATATTAAAATAAAAGGTAAAAATTAAATTAATATAACAACATAATTGGTAGTATATAAAAACTTAATCTTCAGGTGAAAATTTAGTCTCAATCAATTTTACAATGCGCTTAAATTATTTTAATGTTTCATTTTGTGTATTTAAAATTATTTAGAAGTTATCGTGCATGTCTGACTTCATTTAAGTAATTTTTCTACGAGATATTTTTATATCAATTTTTACATATTTTTTATTTTTTTATTTGAGGCTCCGGCAGATTTCGAGGCCCTAAGCTGTAGCTTTTTTAGCTTATACGTAAATCCGGCCCTGTACATGGCTAATCATAATTTTGTTTTTACAAACCAAATTTAAGGTGCTCAATATGCCTACCTTTGGATGCACGACATATGTCTTTACGGTAGGCAAATTCGTCCCAAACTTTTGCGAGCATGTCTACATACACTGCTTCCACAGCTGTTATGCGTATACAGACAACCCGTGTCTTGGAATTGTCTATACCAGAGGTGGCCATAACGCGCTGCCTCCGTGATCTTCTCTTGCGGCCTTCGTAAAAGCTAGCACTTGTATTAATTAATATTTAATTATATAGATTACAACAATTTCGAAATCAATAGAATTAAATAAAGAACGGCATGAATGTATGTACAGTGTCGGCCAAAATAAAGTTGACATCTTGAAATTGTTATCTAAAGTCGCTACAATTGTATATTTATCCAAATGAGCGTCGTTAACCTTGATTGTATGATACTTTAACTACACTTTATATGTAATTTAATGGTCAGAGTTTCTTAGCAACACTACCAGACATGTTATATGATCTCTACACAAAAACTGTTATTACTATTATTGTTGTACTATTACTGTCTTACTATTATTGTTGTGATTGACTCCATGTACGTTAAAACGTATTATTTTTTCTGCAAAAGAAAATAATAATTAATGATTAATGTTATAACAAGTTTTTATCCTTATGTGAATACAAAAATATTTTATATTGCAATTTTTTATGTCAAATAATAAATAAATTAGGACTTAATTTTTTGTTATTTTTCTATATAATGCATCAAATTGTTAAAACTATACCTAACTATGAAAATTTCGTAAAAGTCGTATTTATAGGTTAATCAACTTATGCGGCCTCCTTTATTACTACCTAATTTACGTGTGGCCTCCTTTATTACTACCTAATTTACGTGTGGCCTCCTTTATTACTACCTAATTTACGTGTGGCCTCTAATGGTAAAAAGGTTCCCCACCTGTGGTCTATACCATCGCCTAATGCTCTGAGAGGTAGGAACTTCAATATAACCTGAGTTTTGTCGACGAAAATCACGCTGAACAGTTGTTACTAACTCACACTTCACACAGAGTAAAACACAAAATGATTTCTGTTGTGCAGTCGCCTCTTTGCAAACACTGAAGTGGCGGACGAAGGAAGAGCGTTAGCGCTACTTGTCGGCAACTGCGTGAAACTTGAGATTTCTCTCTTTCTGCCTATACATTATTCTATCAAAATGGATTAAAAGATGAATAGTTATGATTTTTTTAATCGGATGATTCATTTTTAAACACCCTGTATATTGGTATGAAGTAATTCAAAATTTGAAGTATTTAACCTTTAAAAAAACATTAAATATTTTAAATTCTTGATTTTATTTTAAACCGTCAAAGATGACGGCGTTCAGTCTTTTTAGTAAGAAAAAAATTCCCGTCTTTCTAGCGTTAAAAAAAAATGAGCCTCTGGAGGAAATACATGTTGAAGTTTCTTTACCCCTGGGTTCTTGAAAACAAGTACGGAAAAAATACCCTGCAGTTACTAGAGATATGATTTAAATATGTGAACAAAAATTGTGACTTTTTGAATAAACAAACATTTATTGAGGTTTTTCAAAACAACAAATTTAATTTCTATACGATTAATTTTTAATTTGAAATTACTAATTACTTTGCGGGGAAAGTTTTGCATTAAGGTATACGATATAGGAGTACTATATTGAACCTAATTTCATTATGTGCCTTAATTTTGTTTCTTGTAAATATGCTGTAGTTTATTATTGTTTATTGTTTATTATTGTATTTTGTTTATTATAAATATGTCTATATATATAAAACGCGTAGGTATGCGGCACCAAAATCGACGATATTTCAACACTCAGAATGACAACGGCTGCAACTATTAGATGTAAACATTAGCGACCGTCCGCAATTTGCAACCGCGTGTGTGTAGGGACTCGACGATAGAACGTAATTTGGTACAATTTAATTGCTCTATTTTACTCGTGAATAATTTTAATTTATTCACGAGATAATTTTAATTTATTCGACTGTTCTATCGGTTTGTCTAAATGTGCGTAAGTTGAAATAAAGTCTGTTGGCAGGTAATGGTAACATTCCTTGCACATGTTACCTTGAGTTCAGTGGTTTTGCAAAAGAAAATATAAATCTAAAAGCGACCATGCTGGTCTCGCAGTGGCTAGTATTAAATATTTAGTGTTCTATTTCTTTAAAATGAAAAGATTGAGCAATTAACTTAACCGTTAATATTTATAAAATGGGGTTTAATAAAATTATGGTATAAAGTTGCTCACTTTAAAAGCACAATTTTATTGCTTAAAGTTAAATATTTTATAAAAACTTACAGAAAATGAACTATGTCATTTCCTATTTAGAGAAAAAAAAGTTACTTTTACATTAGGTATTCTACGAAAAATCATCAAGTAGAAATCGTATAGTTTTAATACCATTTCAATGAAATATAGGGTCAAATTTTGAGGGACATGAGAAAATAATTCTTACGGGACTATATTAAGAGGTGCAGGGTATTGAAATGGATACAAAATAAAAGAAATTTCAGTTACAGTAGATTATTCATTATAGTAGTCATATTCATTTCCTTATCAGGGATGAAACTTTGTGATTTCGATAGGATGGCAAAGTGTTCTTTCTTTGAATAATTTGGATTTCTCATAATATGTGCGAAAAAATTGTCACAGGCTCATTTTTCCAACTGAATCGCAAACTTTTCAGTGCCAAGTTCCATTGATTAAAACCTCAGTTTGAAACATTTTACTTCAGATATTGATCCCAGTCAAACTTTTTAGTTTTCCTGTGACTATTACATGTAGATGAAATCGGTCCATGAGTGTAGAAAAAGTTAGTACATTCTGGTAGTTTATAGGTAAAAAAAAAATCCACAAATTTATATAGATATCATTGGGATGGGCAGTGATTAAAACCTCACTTTGAAACATTTTACTTCAGCTATTATTTACAAAGTTTTTAATTATTCTGTAACTATTACATATAGACGAAATCGGTTCTATGAGTGTGAAAAAAGTTAATATAGTCTGGCAGTTTGTCGGTAAAAAATCCACGAATTTATGTAGATATCACCGGGATGAGCAACAGGTTAATCACGAGGATCTTGTCAATCGTGCAAGGTTTTTCCATGGTATCCACACAGAGATCTTTTATAACCAATTTATGTACTAACTCCGACTAAAGCCAAATTCTTAATTTTTCGCTTTATTTAAACTTGCTTTTGGAGCTCATGTCGAACGCTTTTGAGTGTCTGAGAACAAAGTAAATGCATATCAGTAAAATAGGTAGCTTTTAGTATGTGATCAAAGTTGTTGGATATGAGTTGAAATTATTCAATGCTCTTGTAGGTTTTTCCGTGGTCTAGCTTAAAAACAACCCCGAAGCCTGACTTCATCTGAATTTCATCCACATGACTCTGTTATTTCAGAATGCGAATCACCCAGGCGAGCGGTGGCATGCAATCAACTTTAATAACACTGAACTTACACAAAATCATTAACATTCGGTAAGCCAGCAACGCAATGGAAAAAGGGAAAACGGAAAAGGAGGCCGGTAGAAAATTTGGATATTTTTATCGCGGTTCGACGACGCTCAAGTCAGTTTGACGTGAACATCGTCGAACATTTGCATTCCGGTTTCCTTCTTGTGCTGACGCCACAGGACTCTCCCACCAGTCCAAACTTACGGCTGTGGAATCCGGAAACAGACGTGTCTTCAGGACCTGGTAGTTGTGGACGACTTCAAGGCTGGTTTAGCCGGCGTTGGACCGCCCGGACGAAGCATATGGGCCGGTTTTAAGCGGTCGATGGAAATCCACTTTTTGCTTGTTCCCATTTGCAGGTTTAAGAACTTGTCCTTTCGTTCCAGCACTTCAAAGGGTCCAGAATACAGTTGTTGCAAAGGACGGCGGATACAGTCCAGGCGCACAAAGACATGTGAAGAGTTCCGTAAATCTGTGTGAATGAAGAAAGACCTCGAACTATGATCGGACGTGGGCTTCGGTCGAATCTGCTCAAAATGCCGATTCAGATCCTGGAGAAAGTGTTTTGGATTCTTCGGACCTGCAATAGACAAAAAAAATTCTTCGGGAAATCGGAGGTTAGTCCCGTATGCAGATTCTGCCCGGGACGTGCCGATGTCTTCTTTAAATGCAGTGCGAATTCCAAGCATATCTAATGGAAGTTTTTCAGTCCACCTTTCGTCACCCTCCAAAGTGCATTTTAAAGCTTCTTTCAATTTCCTATGAAAACACTCGACAAGACCGTTCACGGACGGATTATACGCGGTAGTCTTATTTTTCTTCATCCCCAAAAATTTGCCAGTGCCGAAAATAGGTCGCTTTCGAAATTGCGCCCCTGATCTGTCGTTATAACTTCGGGAGTTCCGAATCTGGCTACCCAACCTGACATAAAGGCTTCCTCTACTGTTTGTGCTGACTGATCTTTTATAGGAATGGTTTCTGGCCAACGAGTATAGCGATCTATGCAGGTAAGAATGTAAATAAATCCTTGTGATGAAGGAAGAGGGCCAACGATATCCAAATGTACGTGACTAAATATATCACCTGGTAAGGGAAATTGTCCTATAGGAGATTTAGTATGACGACTAATTTTTGATTTTTGGCATTCTACAAATTCCTTACAGTCCTTTTTTAAGGACTTCCAAATATACCTTTTTTTTAAAACAGCAGCAGTAGTTGGTCTAGGGCCAGAGTGATCCAGATTATGCACTGATAGAAACACTGCTCGCCTAAAGCTCTTTGAAACGTATGGGTGCACATGACGAGTTGAAATATCACAGTATAAAGGTGGTATGCCCGAAGAAAAATCCACAGTGTTAAAAATGAGGGACGAATCATTTTTTAATTCCTCCAGTTTGTCATCTAGTTTCTGTGCCTCCGCCATGGCCGCGTAGTCGATACTACTAGGGGTTTGTACTTTCTCAATTCGTGAAAATGAGTCAGCGATACAATTTTCAGTACCTGAAACGAATCTGATGTCTGTGGTATATTGGCTTATGAAATCCAATTGTCTTCGTTGACGAGTCGAAATTTTATCCTGTTTCTGCTGAGGAGCAAACGTTAATGGCTTGTGGTCTGTAAAGATTGAAAATATCCTACCCTCCAATGCGTAGTTAAAATGTTTTACGGCATTGTAAATGGACAACAGCTCTCGATCGTATGTGCTATATTTCATCTCCGCAGATGTCAATCGACGGGGGAAAATGCCAACGGTTCGTACTTGCCATTAATTTTCTGCTGCATAACAGCACCAATTCCAGTATCTGATGCATCCACTGAAAGTGAAAGTTTACCCTCTGGATGTGGATAAGCTAACAATGAAGCATTTGAAATTAATTACAAATTTCGAACGTATTTTTTGTTTCCCCAGTTCATTGAAGTGGAGAGGAATCGTTCCTTTCCCTACACTTTATGAGATCATACAGCTCAATTTGTTTTACAGCGGCCTTTAGGTATAAACCTACGGTAGAAATTAACCATTGCCAAAAACCGACGAAATGCGCGAACTGTAGTTGGCACAGGATAATTTTTATGAACAGCCACTTTTTCCAGTGAAGGTTTAATAACTCATTTAGAAATCGAACAACCTAAGAATGTCAATTTCTGGACGCCAAAAACGCATTTGTCAACATTCAACACGAGACCTTTGTCGTTAAGGCGCTGAAAGACTGCTTTTAGATCAGACAAGTGTTTCTGCGTCAGCTGATGCGAAGAGAATATCATCAAGATATGCATAACACTTAAATTCTCGCAATGTTTCATCAATTAGACGCTGAAATGTCTTCCCTGCGTTTCTTAATCTAAAAGGCATGTACATATATTCAAAAAATCCTATAGGTGTTATAACTGCAGTTTTAGGGATATCACTTGGCTCTACCGGGATTTGATGATATGCTTGTTTTAAATCCATTTTACTGAAAATTGTTTTCGCATGTAGCTCAGCTCCAAAGAATATGTGGAATCGGATATCTGTCGGGCTCAGTTACTGTATTCAGCCGACGATAATTTCCACAAATTCGCCATTCATTATTACTTTTCGGTACCAAATGAACAGGACTACTCCAAGAACTACTAGAGGACCGGCAGATACCCTGTTGTACCAGCTCCTGAAATTTCTGTTTTACTGCAGCTAATTTATGCGGGAGTAACCGGCGTGCACGTGAAAAAACAGGAGGTCCTTTAGTTATAATACAATGTGTAGTACTGCGAGTCTCTTTTTCCAAATTCAATGAAGAATTAATCAAGTTTGGATATTTAGAAAGTAATGTGTGGTATTCACAATTCCCCATAATTGCCGTAATTCCGGTACTTTGTTGCGTAGTGCGAAAACCGCGAACAACTCTTGAGCATGAACTGTCCATTAACAGTCGATTTTGTATGTCCACAATTAATGCAAAATGCTCGAGAAAATCTGCTCCCAAAATGGGTCTGGATGCATCAGCAATTATTAAAGTTCATCGAAATTTCCTTGGGAATCCCAAATTCAAAATAAACACACTTTTCCCGTAAGTATTAATTTGCGAACCATTTGCTGCGAATAATGTAACACTTGAGTCGAAGCGTTACGTACTTTATGTTTGACAGGAAACACTGATACCGTTGCACCGCTGTCGATCAGAAATTTCAATCCAGAATTCCGATACTTAATGAATAAGCGACTTTGTGCATTACTCGCAGAAGATGCAGCTAAACTCTGTGAGCCCTTTAGTTTTCCTGAAAATTGCAAGGTTTCGTACACTTAGTAGCTTTTCCCCCAAACTTAATATGATACCAGCATTGTCTATGTTCAACTTTATCTCGCGAAGGCGATTTACTCCGGTTTCGTCGATTAGGAGATTTTTGATTTATTTCAACCTGTCAATTTTTCGACTGCTTTAGTTAGTTCTAACATACGAGTTTCCAAATTAGCCCACCTATTTGAATCAGTACCAACTGCAGCAACAGATGCGGTAATACCTGAAACTTCTGAAATTTCATCAGCTATACCGGATAAATTTTGTAACGTATCTGAATTAGCAGACAAAATTTGTTGCATTGTCACAGGCAATTGTGGTAACCATAGTGTTTTTAAAAAACCTTCAGAGATACTAGTTCCAGCAAGTTGTTTCATTTTGTGTAAGAACTGTTAAGGTTTTTGGTCACCCAATGACATGCCGGACAGAAGTGTGCGAATACGTGTTTCCCCAGATTCTGAAAATTCATTTATGAGGCGTTGTTTAATCGATTCGGGCCTCTTTTGGTGGGTTTGTAATTATGTCGGCAACAAATGCCGAAAGTTCACTGTCTAGGGCTATAACCACATAGTGAAATTTAGTTTCCGAACTCGTTATGCCACTAACCGTAAATTGCGCCTCTAAATTTGCAAACCACAATACAACATTGTCGTGCTATAATGGAGGGTTTTTTTACACCTACACGTGAAATTTCATTCTGAGCCATAATTACACCTGATAACACAGTTACAACTTATTCTCCTATAGCAGTACAAAAGTGAGATAACAGAATTTCAAAAACTCACTGATTTTCATTCTGAGCCATGATTACACCTGATAACACAGTTACAACTTATTCTCCTATAGCAGTACAAAAGTGAGATAACAGAATTTCAAAAACTCACTGATTTTGTTCCGAACAATGCTTCAACTTGCTGAAAAATACTTGACGAAAGATCTCAGCTTGATATCCAGGTCTAACAGTCGCCACTTGTCCACTTGTCCAACGGTCACCACCTGTGGGTTTTTCCGTGGTCTAGCTTAAAAACAACCCCGAAGCCTGACTTTATCTGAATTTCACCCACAATGACTCTGCTATTTCAGGATGCGAATCACTCAGGCGAGCGGTTGCATGCAATCAACTTTAACAACACTGAACTTATACAAAATCATTAACATTCGGTAAGCCAGCAACGCAAAGGAAAAGGGGAAAACGGAAAAGAAGGTCGGTAGACCATAGGACCATAGGACCATAGGAACATGTGATTAACTGTATTACCTAGGCCATCGCCTTCTAACACAGATATTTCATGAGATTGACAACGGAGAGCGAAAGTTCCACCGAAATGAGAAAAGGAATGTTCGTTTTTAAATATCTTCGGAAGCGTAAATTGCAACACAAAAGTGCAGCAGGGAGTTTTTTGGTCAGAGCTTTGGAGGGTGAAATGAAGAGTTCTCGATGGACGTCTCCAGGATCTTCGCGATGCTTCTCTGGTAGAGGCGGAGTCACTAGGCCAGTAGAAAATTTGGATCTTCATTTTATCGCGGTTCGACGACGCTCACGCCAGTTTGACGTGAACATCGCCGAACATTTGCATTCCGCTTTTCATCTTGTGCTGACGCCACACTCTAAAAATTCGGTTTCGAGGAATAACAGATGCCATTGTATTGAGGAAGTAATAGATTGATTGGTTGAGAGCCCTAGTATCATCTTTTTGCTACACTAGGTCTAATTAAACCGGGAGCTACTGCTTAAAACCGATTCCAAACGGCCTCAAATATCCATGCCAGTAGTGGAACTCAAACCCACATACTCTGTTACCGAATGTCAGAGCTTTAGCCATTAGGCCACCTCCCGGCCAGAAAGTGGTAGAACATTTTCAAATTGAAGCAGTGATAATAATATCAAAACTTCATGCTTTTCAACAAAAAGATCCTAAATAATTTTTTCAGGAAAAATAAGCCCGTAAGGGTATCCACTTTATCCGTGAAAATTGATTTTTTTTTCCAATGCGACAGACGGTTTCTTGAACATTATCCTTACCGCCATATGACACCGCAGTTTTACTGGCCACTTTTCTGGGAGCACCGTATAGGTGGACAGCCCACATACTCTGTTACCGAATGTCAGAGCTTTAGCCATTAGGCCACCTCCCGGCCAGAAAGTGGTAGAACATTTTCAAATTGAAGCAGTGATAATAATATCAAAACTTCATGCTTTTCAACAAAAAGATCCTAAATAATTTTTTCAGGAAAAATAAGCCCGTAAGGGTATCCACTTTATCCGTGAAAATTGATTTTTTTTTCCAATGCGACAGACGGTTTCTTGAACATTATCCTTACCGCCATATGACACCGCAGTTTTACTGGCCACTTTTCTGGGAGCACCGTATAGGTGGACAGCATTACCCCCCCCCCCCCTATGGACCGGTCCCATAATTTTGAAGTGACGAGACCGGAACACTTGACCCCACACTTCCAGAGGTAATTTTGAGAACTTGGATAACATTGCCGTCACGACCTATTTTACGTACCCCGGCCACCATTAGTGAACACGGCGGTGGATTTGTCAACGCCGGCATCGAACCAGAGACGTTTAGATCACTGGATCGCTTTCTTTGCCAACTAGGCCACCGCACCCCAAAGTTGACATTTAATGTTTAGAATTAATATTCTGTCGGGCATATTTAAACTGGAGTGCTATTTCTCGACCGAAGAGAAGTTTTCGAGCGGGAAAGTCGATCGCTACAGTTGGCAAGTTGAGCACTCCAGTTTATATCATGTGTCAAACAGTATTCTCGTTTATTCCTAAATATCAAGTAAATCCAGATCTCGAGAAAAACAACAGGTTTCACAGCCACGATATATCGAAGAATTATTTTTGTTTTAATTATACTACAATCCAACGCATCTTATACTCCAATATTCAAGTGAAGCGCTAATGTTTTATAGGAAAGCGCTCACAAACGACACATTAAAAAATTGATCAGCGCTAAAGAATCCCGCAGTCTCCAGTGTAAGAAGGCGGGCATCTTTTTAGCAGACTAAATTGATAGCTAAAAAAGAATATTCACTTTTTTTACATCAAAAATTATCGTCGGAGCTGAATGTGAAACAATTAGACGCTTTTCTTAAAATCTACTTCTTTTCTTTTTTTTAACATCTTAGCTTCTTGCGCGTAATAACTCTAAATTATCTTAAAGTGCAAATATCGCTCACATTAAGCAACCTCCTCTCATTTTTGATTTGTTGCTATAGCAACAGCTGAGCCTCACAAAACCGGAATGTTTCTTTTATTCTATCACGAGGAATAATTTCAATTAAATACACCGCACAGAAATTTCATTTTCGTTCGTACCTTCTCCCCCCCCTCCCCCTTCACCCCTCCCAATCGAAAAAATTCCGCCCTCTTCCCTATCTTTATTAAGCATATAAATAATTTACAAAAAAACAATTTTCTATTTGCCATATTTCCGAAATTCCCAGGCCGCATTAAGGAAAAGCCATATTTATATAGAGGAATTTTTAAAAACCACTTTAAACTCTCCGTGTTTTTTTTTTCTTTCTTCCCTTCGATAAAACGGTAAGTTTGAAAAAAAAAATTGGGGCGAAAGAATATTTAAACAAATCAGTGCAATAATACTGACTTTTTTTTTTTTTTTTTTTTTTTTTGCGCATCCCCCCTGTCTTTTTCCCAGCGTGATACCACTCAATCACACGCAGTATCGGTTTTGTGTTGTTGGTTTTTAGCTAACATCCTTTCTGCGTTATCACTTATTAAGAGGGCTCCAGCGACAGTATGGTAATTTTTTAATGCATCCCAGGATATTTAAAAACCGTTATCTGTCGATTAGCAGGAGTAAAGGCAAGAGGGGGGTGGGTGGGGGAGAGAAAAACCCGAAAAGGGAAGAGGGGAGGGTATAGAGTGGAAGGAGCATTCGTAAGACGTTGCCTAATTTGTGGGTTTTTAAAGCTTTTATGAAGGTAAGTGACAACTCCATGTAGCACTTTACGAAGTTTCGCTAATTTCTTAAGTGTGATTTTAAAAAGAGGGAAATGAATTTCCGACTCCGAGCCAAAATGACTCAAGTCACTCATAGCGCCTCGATGAGGCAGGATTATAACTGCCAAAGTTAAGACTCATAATTCTCTGCCCAGTATCTTACAACGAAGTATAATATCCTATGTTAAAAATGAGTATGAAAAATAAAGATGAAGCTTCTGAAATCGGAAATGATGTATTAATTAATACTTCTCCATACACGTGATTTATAATATCTTATTTTATAAGTAAAAATTCAAGTACATTTGCTAAGGTTCTAAATTAATGTAAAACATGGTGATTTTTTTTAGCTATTTCGAATAATAAAATTGGAAAAATACGAGAAAAAATTCTTAAGTCAAGACTCTTACATAGATTTTTAGCGGATTATATATCCTTTGATATTTATTATTCAAGACATTAAAAACTTTAATTTCTATGCAAGTTATATCTCCTCTGGCCTTCAAAGCGATTAATAATCTTTTACGTTGTGTCGTGCTTTATAATTACGGAAAATAAGGATAAAAACTTTAATAGTTGAGAATTTGAGTTTTTACGTTAACAGTTTTTCTAGTGCAATAACATTTTGTAATAAAACTAATGCAAATATAACTTCTAAAATTAAGATAAAATATAAATAAATTATTATTAGCTCGAAAAAAATCTTAATTTTACGTTACTTTAAAATTTTAAGGAAGATACTGGAAATGTGTTAGCTTTCAAAATGGGTTATATAAATGTCAATTTTGAGTTTCACAGGAAAAGTAATTCATATGTTGTTGTTGTTTTTGTTAATGCCCCCTGGTTGGAGGTTCCATTCACCAGGTCCTAATAGTCTATTGGGCAGAAAGAGGCGGCTCCTGTTTTGAATTAGCACCACAAGGGTCGGAGTCCGACTTGGCTAAATGACCGGTCCCGTAATTTTGAACCGAGTCAAGTGACGAGACCGGAACACTTGACTCCGCACCTCCAGAGGTAAATTTGAGAACTTGGAGGACATTGCAGCCACGACCTATTTTACGTGCCCCGACCACCATTAGCGAACACGGCGGGGGATTTGCAGCGACGAGCATCGAACCAGGGACTTGCAGATCACTGTCCCGCTGCTCTTTCCAACTGGGCCATCGCGCCCCGTAGTCATTCATATACCAATTTCAAATAAATAATACCTTTCAATGAAAAAGTAGTGTTCTCTTGAACTGATTTATGTTACTTTGTCCCTATTTGAGCATCTCGTTTCCCAGAATTAAATTTTGAACGAAAATTTTGACACTTTTAAAATATTAAAATCAAGTTGTATTTCAGTTGCTGGAGTCTAATAGAACTTGTATATTTGGAAAATTTTATCGGAAATTTACTTAAAAGCAAATATATTTTTCAGTCAAAAATTTACTGGTCCCTTCTAAATTTGATAATGGCTAGCCGGACAGATATAATTCTGATTAACTAATTCTGATTAACTAATCTTTTACATAAGTGTATTGAAGTCATGGTGGTAGCTTTGTGTTAATATCGACATTGTTATGCATCTCATTTGCTGTAGTTTGAACGTCGGTTTATAATGGTTAGGATGACAAATTTATGATTTTGATTAATTTTTCAATTTTATCTTGCTCACAGGGATCTGGAAATTATGACTGTAGCCTGTGCATTAGTTCCGTAAAAATTTACAGTCTTCTTCAAAATTTCCTTTTCTGTTTCTATATTGTTCCAAAGTTATAGTCCAAAGTTGTAGTTCATTTATAATATTTTCTCTGCAGAACCCTGTTAAAATATTCTTCGGGGCGAATTTCTACAAAGAATACGTCTGTAGATAATTCATGGACTGAAACTACAAACATGTCGTGTAAACTTACTATACAACCATTCTTCATTTACTTAATATCGCCCATACGTGCGATGTCAAATTGATGCATACGAACAACTTCTGATCATTATATGTTTACGAAGGCTCAAATGAAGTTTTACTTTGAAAAAGATGAAAGAAATGTAATAAGAAGAGAAATATCAAACCATAATCTTTTACATCTACACCATTTTTTTATCATTCGCATCGTTTAGAGGATTTTTAATCACGTTTAAGGGTTGAACAAATAAACATAATTGTGGGAACTTTAATGAATAACTTATAAAGTTGATATTTTTGGGATCACATTATCTCAGTGTTGCCAACTTGGGGGTTTTCCTCTAAATTTGGGGGTAAGTTAGATGAAAAGGGGTGTTTTTAGGGGGCCACATTTTTTTAGGGGCATTTTGTGGGGGGAACATTTTTTAATATTTTGTACAATCGAGACGCGTTTTTTTATTAGATTATAAGTTCCATACATATGTCAAATGTAAATAAACTCCCATTTCATTATGTAAGTGTGTATTTTCTATTTATTTCAATTTATCTCTCAAACAGGATGCCTATTTGGAACCAGAATTTCTTTTAGGAAGGTCTAGGGTGAGCTCAAGTTGGTGCTAGGGGGGACACAGGGGGATTTCGAGATGGCGCTAGGGGGAGGCGCTTCGTAGAGGTTGTCAACACTGCATTATCTAAATCTATTTGCATCTGGAGGTTATATGCTCAATTCTCACGTACATCAATTCAGCAGCGTAGATAACAACCTGCAGACCTCAATTCATATTTTTATATTTAGGGAGAGAATACTGAACATCACCATTATTTTTAAGAAAAATTGCTCTGCTCGCTTCAGAATTATTATAGGTAATTTAAACATAACCTATTTTTATATCTTTAATTTCATTATTTAAGTATTTACCATTGGGTGATAGTAGAGAAATAAAATATATTCCGCCACCTGCAGGTAGAAGTCCAACCTCGAATGGCACCCTTCTTCTATAGATAGTGCAATTTCTTTCTTTTTTCCTTCACTATTCCTAGACACGACAACAAAAACAACAAAAAGTAATTAATATGACTGATAACTTACCACATCAAACACTTAAGGTATCCGACTACGTTCGGAGCCCTTTTTTTGTAAAACTGTACTTGAGAAAATATCTGCCTTATTTTTCGAAGGAATATAACACCAAAACTCAAAAATGATGAAAAAATAGACTTTAACTATGCAAATTTTTTCAAAATTGAGGAAATTGGGTTGAAATTTAGCAAAATGATTAAAAAAACGGCTCTAGCTCTGAAAAAAATATTATACATATAACATTAATTTTTTTTTTACCATATGTACGTAAGTACCTTCTAAGTATAATGAACTACAAGGTAATCTATATCTTAAAATCTAAAAAAATACAGGTCATTATATGCAATTACTTGTAAAATTTTAGTAATTTTCTATGATATTTTTTACAAATGCAGCTATAAATCAAAAAATAATATACCTAGAACCAAATCTGTAGTCCATTACATTCTTAGTATTGTGAAAAACATACGTGAAAAATTTCATAGACATATCATGCTTAGATTTTTAGTTATCACAAGAGTAGTTTACATTTTTGATGAAAAACAAGTTCTTCAGAAAACACGATTCAAGTTTTCGACTTGTATTGAAATTCATAGCTGCTGATGATATTTAAATCGTTCTAATTTCATATCTAATAATCGTATCGAGAAAATGAAAGCAGATTTAGAAACGTAAATTTATAATCTTTAAAAAGAGGGAATAAAAACAATTTCTGAAATTTCGTCAAAATCGATGTTTTAAACGTAGTCGGATACCTTTAGCGCTATTAAACATATTTACGCTGTTATAAACGTATTTTAGAAAGAAAAAAATCGTATGTTTAATATCTATGAAATGTATGAAGGGCACAGTAGTTTCAATACGCATAATCTCTATAAACTTAGTATACTGTTCTTAGTTGATACTTTCAAAGTAAATAAGCAAACCGTTATTAGTGACATGTCACTGAAAAAATAAAAATAAAAATGAAAATAGTTATGAATTTTGTTACAAGCCATTAAGCATATCAGTTTAATGCAGTTTTAGTACAGGTAACCCTCCTATAGCACGGTAGATAGGTTCCTAGAAAATGCCGTGTTGTGTGAAACCAAGTTACATGAGACCCAGAGACAGTTCAAAAAAGGAAGGTTACGTTCCGAAAACTTATTAAAAACAAATATTTTTTTTAAAATTCCATATAAGAAACTTAATTTTTATTAAAAATATAAATGTATGTATAAAACAAAACGAAAAGAAACAAAAAAATATTTTCATTTAATGCGACCTTAATTTAATAAATTTCTTCCTCATCACTGCCCAGTACAATCAAACGAGAACGTTTTTTCGATTGAACAATATCACCTTCACATTCAGAACCTTTTTCTTCATTTAGATTTTTTGAACCTTCTATCCTCTTTAAAAAATCTGTAATTTTGGTTTATTTGCTGGTTCTTACAAGGTCATTGTAGATTCACGGTATGGAGATAAGACAAATTTGCAGCTCCCTTTTGAATTTTCGGCTTTTTTCAGCGAAAGGATCTGCATTCAGGAAAAATGATTCAAAATTTTCAGCTAAGCTTAGGCCTTCTTGTAATTTTATAGAGTTATAAATGAATAAATTATAATTTGTTTATACATTTTCATGTAAAGTCACTATAGTTCATTATTCCTTCCCGTCATTATTTTAAGGTAATTTAGTTTTTAAATCTGCAAAACAAAAATCATGTTATCTAGTGCTATAGAAGTACAGTGTTGTACAAAGTTTTTCGCAATTTTTTTATAGTGTTAGAGCGAAACCATGTTACAGGTTGCACTGTCATAGGAAGGTTCCCGCAATTTATCTTATCGTGTTAGAGCGAAACCGTGTTGTAAGATGCCGTAGGAGGCCACCTGTACTATAAAAACGGTTCTGACTTTCCCTATTATTTTTTTTTAATTTCTTTTAATTTTCCCTAACTAAACAATAGGTTGGTTGCTCAGGTTTTGGTTGGCGTTTTTAATGCTAACAGATGGTTTGCTTTATTCAGGTAATTTATAGAAATTATGCGCAAATGGCAGTGAAACATTCATTTGTAGCATCTAATACGTAATATTCCGAAATAACAAGTTTTATTAAACTTGTTAATTGTGTATTAGGGGTTTCAGGTGTATCGTGTCCGTATAATGATTTCTCTTTTACAACAGATTTTCAATACTCCACATATGAGCAAATTTTTCAAGTTATTCAAATTCAATTAATTGCTTTTTGATACAGTTTCAATTGTTTTCAAGCAACCGGATAGTGAGAATTGGGAACTATTTAATGCAAACTTATTACATCTCTGTTTCTAAGTATGTATGTAAAGTTGTTGCACCGTTTAACTTTTTGAATATTTGCTATTTTCTTTCAAACCTATTTAGGAGAGAGATAAAAATATTTTCTTTGGAAATCCAAATTAGAACATTCAAATATCATGCTTTATAAAAAACTGATCCGAAAAGAAAAAAAAATAAATAAAGCGCATTAGAAATTTACTATTTTTAGTTTGTAATGTCAACATGTAAATTCTTACTTTCTGAAGTTACTTTAATTATTTTTTTTAAATTTTTATTTTTGTTTTTATTATTATTATTATTTTATTTATTATTTATTTATTTATTTATTTATTTATTTTTTTTTTTTTGGGGGGGGGGGTGATAAGGTATCTTAAAGCAATGAAAGTCGAAGGCATTCGCAGTGTGTATATCATAGTTGAAAAGCTGAATTATTTGCTAGTGTGGGGATGAAACTTCTGTCACTACTCATAGATTCAGAGAGTGGTAAGACTCATAGAGTGGTAAGATCTAGAAAATTGTTAAATGCCTATACCAATATTTTATTTTTCACCTACGTGGCAGGCACTTCTCTAGACCAGTAGTGCGTAAACTGTTGGTCGCGACCCATATGAGGGTCGCGAAAAAAAAAAAAAGAAAAAAGAATAAGAAGGAGTCACTGAGAATTTTAAGTAAATTTATATCATATTGAATTATTTAATTAAAAAATAGGCTTGAAATTTTTATAATTAAATACACTCATGGACAAAAAAATTAGCGCACCAAGAAGGAGTCATCAAAATGAAACGAAATTTTACATACGTAATGACTACTTTGATATAAGTAAATGATAAGAAAATCAAAGAAAAGGGATAATTTATTTCAGAGAAAAAGGCAAAAGAACGGAGGAGTTAATACTCCGTTGGACCCCCTCTAGCGCGAATGCACGATGCGATACGATCGGACATTGAGTCATACAAGTTCTGTATGATGTCTTGAGACATTTCGTTCCATATTTGCTGTAACCTTGCGTCTAGTTCTTTCAAACTCGTGGGATGCCCAACTTGTCGTCCCAAATGATCCCAGATATTCTCGATTGGAGACAAATCTGGGGATCGGGCAGGCCAAGGAAGGGTAGTAACAGTGCGGAGACAGTCTTGTGACACCCTTTCCGTATGAGGCCGAGCATTGCCTTGTTGAAAAATGGCTCCTGGGAGCCGTTGCATGAGTGGCAACACATGTGGTTGCAGGATTTCATGAACATACCGCTGGGCTGTCATGGTGCCACGGAACAATACTAAGGGTGACCGTGTATTGTAGGCAATGGCACTCCATACCATCACACCAGCTGTGGGAGCGATGTGTCGCTGTACAGCAAAGGCAGGATTGAAGCGTTCACCACGGGCTCTCCACACACGAACACGATTGTCATCACTGCAGAGATTGAATCTGGATTCGTCGCTAAAGACGACCTGGTTCCATTCCGCTGCAGTCCAGTTTCCTCGTGCGCGGCAAAACTCCAAACGGAGGCGTCGATGGGTGGGCGTCAAGGGCAGCACACGTAATGGGCGCCGCGATACTAACTGTCCTTCAGCCAGGCGCCTTCGTATGGTTCGAGAAGACACAGAGGCCCCTAGTGAAGGTGCTACCTGTGCCTGGATGGCGGCCGATGAAGCAGTTGGCTGTACGCGTGCATGTCTTACGATGTGGCGGTCTTCTCGACGACTGGTCTGTCGAGGGTGTCCTGAGCCTGGTCTTCGTGTACATGACATCTCTCGGGTCCACTGGTCCCAACACCTCCTCACAACACAATCAAAGCGGCCTAATTGACGAGCTACTCGCCTAGCTGACCACCCAGCTTCCATCATCCCGACGATTCTCCCCCTCTCAAACTGCGACAACTGCTTATATTGTCTTCGAACACGGCGTAATGGCATGTCTATCTCAGCTCTTCCTTTGTAAATGATTCAGCACACTCAAACAAGCTTTGATTACCTGTTTTATACTCCACAGAGTACGATGTTCAACGCCCTCTACCGGCTATACGTAATGCGCAATCACGCTGCATTTCTAATCATTTGCATATCTTCCCGACATGTACCTTCATTGCAAGTTTCGTTACAATCCCTCAATTATTTCTTGGTGCGCTAATTTTTTTGTCCATGAGTGTATTTGTAATATCTTTATTTATGTTTTTATATGTTAAAAAATATATGATTTGATATTTGCTAAATAATAATTGCTAATAAGCTGTCAAACAGTTTTACAAGGCTATACTTGCATTGCTTTCGTTCGCATCTACCTGTATTGTGTGAGACAGTGTTTTCAAAATGAGTGGCGTATAAAAACCAAACCAGACTCACCCGGAAGATGACATGAGAATGCGCGCTCAAATCTTTCACCAAATATTGAACAAATATTATCTGAGGTCCAGGCCCACCCTTCTCATTAACTGTTTCCTATTTTAATTTTATATTGATAAATGAACTATAATTTTCAGTGTTTTAATATGAGGCTAATAATTTTAAAATCATGCTCTTTTTTAAATTTTAATTTCCCTTAATTTATACCGAAATTAAATGCAAATATGCATTAATATTTAAATATGAAGTTTTAGTTACGGGAGATTTGTCAAAAACAAGCGCAGAAAGTAAGCAAGACATTTAAAAAAAAATTCTAATTGCACCAAGTAAATATAAGCCCAAAATCTTCCGTTCATTGATTGTGAAACACACGTAGTGAGGCTGGATACATTCCTTAAGTGGAAAAAGCCTTCCCTCGTGTGACCATTTTAAATGAGATTGACAGGGTCGTTAACAATTCGCTGACGGACAGTTCAAAGTAAACTAATAACAGCCACCGCAGCTCCCGGCGCCACCAGATGTGCCAACACACAAGGGACTGGAAAACCGCAGGACCGTTTTCTACAGTAAGGTTGAACTTTGTAGAATCTTCTAGAACTTTCTGAAAGAGGAGAGATAAAAGGAAGAAAAAATGGAGGGGAGGGGATCGCTATGAACCAGGTGGTCACTATGAACGGACAGATCGCTAGGAACTGATGAGAGAGATGAGATATGATTGAGACGTGCTTGCTGTCTCTATGCTGGACTTTAGATTGAACTGAGTTATGACTCTGTCTGTGGTTTTCGAGTGATGATTGTGTGTGTGATTGTTTTCAGAAAACGTCGTATAATAATTGCTGTATGTACATATGAACAAACAAGAGATCTAAATATGTAAGGAAAGTGTGGTTTCTGTGTCAATGAAAGCCATAAATGAGTTACTTAACCAGAAGGTCACGACATTGATTTTATAAATAGTATGTCAAAATTTGCTTATCTTTTATATTTTTTGTCAACAATTTCTTAGTAATTTTTTTTTTAAGTACCAAAAAATGTTTACCAGGGTCAAGTGATTTTTTTTTATACAAGCAAAATGGGTCGCGGTCGAAAAAAGTTTGTGCACCACTGGTCTAGACGACATTCGTCCATTCACATCACGAATTTTGTTGGATACTTTATTATCAGAGCACCCAATAAGTGAATCAGCGTTGCTCCCTATGAGGGGACAACACAAGAACATCCTAGCCTTAGTCAGAAGCCTAAGAAATATAGTTGCACAGAGTGTGGGGTAGATTTTCGCTGTAACGTGAATACAAAAGCGTGAACCCAAATTCCTGTCATTGTGGATGAGGCATTTTCTATTATCATCTCATATATGTGACTCATAGGAAAGAATTTGTGGTAATCACTTTGAATATCGCTGTTAATTCTTTTTATCAGTATTTATCTTCATGAGTAATGTGTTCCACTGATCCGATGATCCGGTTCATTTGTGCTAAAAAAAATAGCATTTTTTTCAGTGCAAAAAATCTCGGCAATAGTTTTTTTTTTCCTCTCCAGAAAAAGTCAATATTTTGTGTAGAATATTGGGTATATATCTGGTAACAATAATTCTTTTTTTCATATTATTCATTAAGAAGAAGCATATACTTGGTTTATAATAGTACTAAAATTCCATAAAACAATTGGCTTAAATTTATTTATTTCTTCAGTTATATTCGATCAGATTAATTAACATTTTTTTTAATGAAACTGTGATGTAGTATAGGAAGTTGTTAGAAGTTCACTTCTTTAATTGGGGGAATTCCCGAGCTGAATAGAGAAAAAAACTATGCAACTGTTTAGAATTGTGTGCATTAATATATCTAACAGGTTTGTCATGAAATTATCATATGGAATTTCAGTTTTTAAAAGTCTACATAAAAATTTTTTAAAAATGATGACCCTCATAATTTTCCTATAATTGAATCCTAAAATCATCTTGAAAGTTAAATATTTATTTCCAGTTCCAAGTTTATAGGACGTTTAGAGAAGCAAAACTTCACAACTTGATTCGGGAGATATTACTAATGTCACGAAGAAAAGAAAAGTATAAAAAAAGTCTCTAAGAATTAATTTTTGAAATATCATAGAGTTTCTTGGCACCATAACATTCCATTTCATGTCTTGAAATTGAATAAATATTTTAAAATACATCCATAAACTATGTTGCATTTCCCCAATCTGTTTTTTAAAAAAATCTCTGTACAATGGTCATATTCGTCTGGCCCGTTGAAATTCAGAGTAGCGATACTGTAATGTATTTTCCTTTAATAAATCGTTTAGTTATAATTATAATCTGTAATTATAGTCGTTAATAACAAAATGGGCGTTATTCGTTAATACAAGATATTTAGTAATGGGGGGAAGGACAAAAGAATGTTTTCGCGTACGATCTCCTATTGTTTTAAAAGTCTGAAATTATAATACATGTATTTTGTCATAAATGTATCAGTAAATTGTATTGTGAATCACATTTGTTAACATAGAGTGTGTACGGTATTGCCACCAACATTCGTATAGTATTACTACTGCGTAAATAAAGTCTATCTTTCATTATCTTCACTTTACGCAATTTTTTAAGCTAAATAACTGCAATAATATTTAGATATTGATAAACAAAATTTCAACCTCATTATGAATAAATAAATATAGAATGAATAATCTTTCATTTAAATGACGTATCATACTTTTCTCGCTAGCAATTGAATGGGCTAAAAGTTTTCGGTTTTTAATTGGAATAAATAGCTTTTGTCAGAATACATTTTTCGAGAAGCGCTAACAGATGGCGCCACAGGAATCAACGATTCGTAAAATTTACTTGATGCTCCCAGTATTTAATTTGAGGAATAACCCCGCAGTATTTGAAAAGCTTTCACTGAAAGTCTGGCAACTGGGCAACAAAATAAAACTGGAACTGGGCTGAAGCTGGAATCTGGGAACTGGGCTGAAGCTGGAATCTGGAAACTGGGCAACAAAAATATAATGTCACTTAGCCAATATGGCAAGAGTAAACTCGTAAGTGTAAGCCCATCTGTAAGTTTCATCAGAAATCAAAACGTAGAGAAATAAATATTTCTGTGCGATGTACGATACTTAGAACTCCCGATTTTCCGTGAGAGGATTATTGTTTGTAAACACTAGTGGTGCGTAGCAAAATAAAATACATATTGTATTAGAAATAAAATACAAATATTCGAAGTGTTAAAATGGCTCGTACAGGAAGGAATATCACGAAATGCTTCCAGAAGGAAAATTGGAATAATTATTTTAGGTTATCTTTATTGAATTTTATTTAAATAATTTAAAACATTACAAAGGTAACTTTTTTATCGTATACGAAGCCATTTTGGGATTTATGTGTTCTTTATGCCGGTAATTAACAGCCATGAATAATTTGGATTAGACGGAAATGATAAACTAGGATTAAATAATACATTCTCAAGTTTTATATGGTCAATTTTATAGCATTTCTCGTATTTAAAAAAATATATGCATAAGAAGTTCTCAAATGTATTACATAGAAAGGTACATTTCTGTATAAATGGAAATGTTTAGTAAGCTTTAGAGTAAAAATGAATAATAACAGATAGTTTTAAAAAAATATATTTGAGGTTTTAGATTCATCCCCCCCCCCCAAAAAAAAAAAATAAAAATAAAAAAATCATTGCATAATTATGTTTATGTATATATGATAAACTTATATAAAAAAATTTAAGGTTTTTAATGTTGTGAAATGTTCCTATCGTTATTGGGAAGCACGGGTCTTACTGACTTCATAAACTATTATTGTAGTCGACTTTAGTTGTTGTGTATTGTTTTTATTCTCTTTTTTTTTCTATGTTTTCCGGCTCAGTTGTCTTTAAACATGCCATTAGAATTTTTTTTTTTTTTTTTTTAAAAGGCATGTAGCATTTTGAAAATGGTAGAACTTTTTGAATTTTTTATTTTTTATTTTTGAGAAACATGCAAAAAATATCCATATTAAAGAAATATGCCAAAAATCCTTATTTTGAACTCTGAGTGTCTTCAATGTAGAAAAAAGAATATTAATTATTCTTATTCTGTGCATAGAATTAAAAATCGAAAATTAAAAGGCAGCTTAAGTTCCCCTGCCTCCTTAAAGTTACTTAGAATGTCAAGAAATACGAGCATACCTATAAAAACTTACACATACTCATTAACAGATTTATCCTCTTTATCGGCTGAGAAAAAACAACTCAGCGTTGAAAACACAAGTGCAGCATTTTACCTCTTTCCGAACACCTAACTATCCGCAGATGCCATTGTAAATTATAACTCTCCATTCCCTATCCCCCCCCCCCCTTCTCTTTTCAGAAATACCAAAATAGCGGCACTTCGAGATAGCATATGTTGGGGAGAAGTCAAAGGTGAGGTGAGGTTAGGGGGGAAAAAGTGGGGAAGGGATGAGACGGAACGCTACTCCTGCTTTTAAACAGTAAGTAAATTGTAAACAAGCTATGGTCAGGTCTGGGAATACCGTATTTGGAGCGGGTGCTAAAACTGATGTTGACGCAGGAATGCACAGGCCGCTTTATCCAAACATGACATTTTAGTCTCGCCCTAGTTATTTAGGAGAAACAGAATGGTGTGAGAGAGCAGCACGGTTCCCCGGCTTGGATTTGCTCCGGTCCCAGAATCATTTGTTAGCATCTGAAAAAAAACTGGATAGCTCCACCTCCGGCACGAAAACGTAAAGATCCAGTTTCGGCCGCGTGTGCATCAAAATGTGAGATGCGTTTTTCCGACGATTATCAATACATGATGTCGTCCAGAAAGTGTTACTCGTATATATATACGCACTGATTGTCAGCTTAATAAGGAAAAAAACTGCGGAAAATATGAGCGAGAGTACTCTCGAAGATTTACTAGCTCGGCGAAATGGAGGAAATGGAGACATCTGACATCTTGCACCGTATTCCGGGTTCAAACGAGTTTCGTTCTTTACTCTATTTGATTTTCTGAGCACAGTGGTCATCTTTAGATATACGAGATTCAGATTAACTGGGATCTACATCTCAAATCTCACTTCAGAGTGACAAACAACCATTCCTTTCGTGAGTCTTGATCCCAAAGAGTGGGTACAAAAGGTCAGCACCCTATGTGTTCCTCCCGTATTCAGCCTTGAACTCTTAAATGAAGGCTTGTTGTTGTTGTAGCTAATGCTCCCTGGTTGGAGGTTCCATTCACCAGGTCCTAATAGACTATTGGGCTGAAAAGGGAGGCTCCTGTTTTGAATTAGCACCTCAAGGGTCGGAGTCCGACTTGGCTAAATGACCGGTCCTGTAATTTAGAACCGAGGCAAGTGACGAGATGGGAACACTTGACCCCGCACCTCCAGAGGTAAATGTGCCCCGGCCACCATTAGTGAACACGGCGGTGAATTTGCAGCGACAAGCATCGAACTTTGACGTTCAGATCACTGGCCCAGTTGGCCACTCTTGCCAACTGGGCCACCACGCCCGTTAAAAGTGAAGGCTCACTTAATACTAACTTCATAGTGACAATGGTTTCGCCAATTTTTCATAGTATAGTGCCGCCTTTGACATTATGAGACGATGTCACGGATTCATCTTTATGTCACTTCCATAAAGCACACCATCACCCATTTCTGGGTCATTTACCGTGATATGTGACCTAAAATGTTTCTAGATTGCGACGTATTTTGCTCAAACAGAGGTGGCGTAAAACAGCTGTTGATAGTTTTTAGGGCATAAATTGAGGTATTGTCACAAAGAAAAAGGATGATGGTCTTTAAACGGTGGCGGCAAAATTGGGAAACAAAGATTACAAAAGTTAAAATAGGCTTAAAAATTCAATATCAGAAGTAAAAAGGTAAGCATACCGCGTGACTGTTTACTACTGTCATATAAGAAATCTGTATAAATCTTGGGAAATTTCGAAAGAGTTCCTTTTTACCTCTAAGGACAAATTTTTTTAGGCTGCTTTTGAATTTAATTGTAACTGCTATACGTCTGAATAACGCCTTGAAGTGCTTTTAATAATTGAAGTTTCAAGTTTTGAAAATTCTTGCTCACACCACACAACAGTGATTACCAACCGCAACACCCGAAATTGCCGCGAGATTTTTTTTTTTTTAAATATGAGTAGGGTCTACTTAAAATAAGTATTAAGCTGGATTAATTACTGTCACGATCGACAGATTGTGATGCAAATCGATGCAATCAGCTTGTGAACGAGAGGAATTCATTGATTTATGCGCTGATTCCACGCTCAAGTTTACCAAGAGTGTGGCATTAATGACTGTTTTTTGGCTTGGACTGACAGAGGAGTAGCCTAACCTAGTGAAGAAAGCAACAGTCCTACTTTTGCTCTTTTCAACTTAAAGCTGCTATGTACTAGCCCTATTGGATTCGCTCACCTCAATGTTAACCTATGGAGAAAATATGTCCAAGAATTGCTGACTTGGATTTAAAGATTTTTTTTTAAAATTGTACTCCGTAATAGAGAAATAAGTTTTACACCTTGGGGTATTTTTAAATTTTAAATAAAAATATTTAAATAAAAAATAATTTTATTTAAATAAAAATATTTAAAAATTTTAATTATTCGGGGGGAAAATATGGTCTAGTGCGTTTTAAACGCTCATAAATTCCTTTGGTGGACGAAATTTATAAAAAGATTCCTTCCTGTTTCAAGGAGCAGAAAAGTTCAGGCTATCTAAAAATACCCTTTTACTGGATTATCAACATTTATGTTGCTGTAAACAGTAAACAAATTTTCTCCATAGGTTAACATTGAGATAAGCGGATCCATAAGTGTCACAGCAGCCTTAATATCCGTGCGAGCAAGCCTTCTCTGTTATAGCGACGATAAATTACAAAGCGAGAGATAAACTTCTAAGCCTGAAGTATGATATGCGTGTTTCGTCGTCAATTTCTGGGTTTGATATCAAACATTTTGTTCTAAGCGTCAGTTGCAAGTCTCATATTAATAAAACAAAATTTATTTTAGAGATTTCCATTGTAGCCCGCTAGTGTGATAGTAAAATTAATCCAATGGCTATTTCTGAAACAGTATTAATTTATTCTATTGTGTTGTGTTGTTAGTTCATTATATCTTTCAATAAATGAATAAAAGCAGTAATGGAGTATGTATTTATCTGAAATTAAATTTAACATTTTTGGCTTGGAGTGGCAGAGGAGTTGCCTAACCTAGCGAAGAAAGCAACGGTCCTACTTTTGCTCTTTTCAACTTAAAGCTGCTATATACTATTCGCTCACCTCAATGTTAACCTATGGAGAAAATATGTCCAAGGATTGCTGATTTTTTTTAATTGTACTCCGTAATAGAGAAATAAATTTTACACCTTGGGGCATTTTTCGTTTTTTTCAAATTAAATTCGTTTTTTTCTGAAATTAAATTTAGCATTTTTTGGCTTGGACTGGCAGAGGAGTAGCCTAACCTAGTGAAGAAAGTTAGAGTCCTACTTTTGCTCTTTTCAACTTAAAGCTGCTATGTACTATTCGCTCACCTCAATGTTAACCTATGGAGAAAATATGTCCAAGGATTGCTGATTTTTTTTAATTGTACTCCGTAATAGAGAAATAAATTTTACACCTTGGGGAACTTTTCGTTTTTTTCAAATAAAAATATTTAAAAATTTAAATTATTCAGGGGAAAAAATGTGGTCTAGTGTGTTTTAAACGCTCATAAATTCCTTTGGTGGACGAAATTTATAAAAAGATTCCTTCCTGTTTCAAGGAGCAGAAAAGTTCAGGCTATCTAAAAATACCCTTTTACTGGATTATCAACATTTATGTTGCTGTAAACAGTAAACAAATTTTCTCCATAGGTTAACATTGAGATAAGCGGATCCATAAGTGTCACAGCAGCCTTAATATCCGTGCGAGCAAGCCTTCTCTGTTATAGCGACGATAAATTACAAAGCGAGAGATAAACTTCTAAGCCTGAAGTATGATATGCGTGTTTCGTCGTCAATTTCTGGGTTTGATATCAAACATTTTGTTCTAAGCGTCAGTTGCAAGTCTCATATTAATAAAACAAAATTTATTTTAGAGATTTCCATTGTAGCCCGCTAGTGTGATAGTAAAATTAATCCAATGGCTATTTCTGAAACAGTATTAATTTATTCTATTGTGTTGTGTTGTTAGTTCATTATATCTTTCAATAAATGAATAAAAGCAGTAATGGAGTATGTATTTATCTGAAATTAAATTTAACATTTTTGGCTTGGAGTGGCAGAGGAGTTGCCTAACCTAGCGAAGAAAGCAACGGTCCTACTTTTGCTCTTTTCAACTTAAAGCTGCTATATACTATTCGCTCACCTCAATGTTAACCTATGGAGAAAATATGTCCAAGGATTGCTGATTTTTTTTAATTGTACTCCGTAATAGAGAAATAAATTTTACACCTTGGGGCATTTTTCGTTTTTTTCAAATTAAATTCGTTTTTTTCTGAAATTAAATTTAGCATTTTTTGGCTTGGACTGGCAGAGGAGTAGCCTAACCTAGTGAAGAAAGTTAGAGTCCTACTTTTGCTCTTTTCAACTTAAAGCTGCTATGTACTATTCGCTCACCTCAATGTTAACCTATGGAGAAAATATGTCCAAGGATTGCTGATTTTTTTTAATTGTACTCCGTAATAGAGAAATAAATTTTACACCTTGGGGAACTTTTCGTTTTTTTCAAATAAAAATATTTAAAAATTTAAATTATTCAGGGGAAAAAATGTGGTCTAGTGTGTTTTAAACGCTCATAAATTCCTTTGGTGGACGAAATTTATAAAAAGATTCCTTCCTGTTTCAAGGAGCAGAAAAGTTCAGGCTATCTAAAAATACCCTTTTTACTGGATTATCAACATTTATATTGCTGTAAACAGTAAGCAAATTTTCTCCATAGGTTAACATTGAGATGAGCGGATCCATTAGGGTTAGTACACAGCAGCCTGATGCATATTATTTAATATTTATGAAATTGAAAGTACTTAAATTCTAACATGAGTGCTCCAAGTTTCGAAGTTTATTCCGAAGTGTGCCGCAAACGTAAAAAGGTTGGGAATTTCTGCCACACAACGTAGCGTTAGAACTAAATTCTTAATGTGAAGGAAGTTTACTGTGATTGAGCTGATGTATTTTACCTATGGATTTTCCTTAACTATCATATACAACAGAAATGTGTTTGCATTTTTTGGACGTCTTCAATAAAAATAATTCACACATAATATATAGATGACATTGACTTATTAATAATTTTTCCCAAACCTTCAAATATGTGTAAAAGTTGGATTTGTCGTCCAGGTTCATAAAATATACAGTCGGACCTCTATTTAACGAAGTCGCTAAAACCGGAAAAAAATTTCGCTATGTGGAAAATTCGCTAAATAGAGATTCACCTTTTAAAATACTTTAAACTTCACGAAACAGATTTTAAATTCATAAACACTAAATATTATTAATAAAAGTAATTAATCACACCTTTTTTTTTGTAAATTAATGTCTATTTGCTTTATATATCTTACCCATCAAACAGAAATCTGCAAGGAAAACAAGAATAAAACAAAACATTGTCCGGGAATGCACTGTATTTTCAATTTAAAAAAAATTATATTAAAATGAATGAATTTTCATGACATTATAGCATTTATTTTAACAAGTTATTTTAAGCATACATTACCACATGCGTCCTTAAATTTAATTAAAGATAAAGTCTGTTAATTTTGTCCGAGTTTTTTGTTTGAAAAAGTATTTTCTCTCATAATACGTCTCGCATCTTTGCAATGCACCAAAAACCCCTTCAGGCATATTTTCTACAAACTGCAATCTGCGTCGGAATGTGTTAAAAGAAAGTTAATAAAATGTGTTAATAAAAGAAAAAACAAGTTTGAAATGTTCAGAAATATTTTGAGAAATATGGAGAAAAACATATTGGATCAGAAGAAAAAGTTCGTTAAAAAGAGAATGCACTTCGCTATTTGGAGTTTATTATACGAAGAAATTCGCAAAATGTTCTTGGTTCCAAGGAAAAGTTCGCAAAATAGAGAAATTTGCAAAATAGAGGTTCGTTAAATAGAGGTCCGACTGTAATTGTTGATACAAAGTATGTTACTGGCATTCAGTTCTTTTGACTGCTTTTATAAAGATAGATTCTTCAAAATTCGAATAATATATCTATTACAATAATACCTGTATAGAGATTATGATAATGCTTGTAAATCATTTTCTTCATAACATCGAATCCGAATTAAAGTTACGTTGGAAGTCTGAGGTTTTGATTTGCTGTTTATTTTAAAACAGCAATGCAAATTTTTGTCTTCATAAAATCTCAAACTGTATTTCAAATTACAAATATTTGAAACGGACAAAAGTATGCTACAATGTCTATTTTTTTTCGTAAGCTCTAGTGTCTTTCTGAGTATCAGTTATCTTTCAACACTAAAGCTATATATATACAATGAAACTTCTCTAGCCGGCCACCCCGCAAAACGGCCACTTTTTTTCCGGAACCATGACTTGTCCCCTTAGAGAAGTTTCACTGTATATGCAAATACTATCACCAAAAGAGAAATGAGATTGCAAAAATAACAAAGATAAGTATTATATGGCTTCAACTGATATGCACAGTAGAGAGGCATCCACGAATTCAGGAATGGTTTAGGGCAGTGGTTCACCCTCAAAAGTGTCTCGGCACAGCTGTTGAACCAAAGACTAATTTTGTGAGATGTGACCTTAAAGATAACAGACTCCTCTGCACGAAACAATCCCCTTTTTTTTAAAAAAAAAGGAAAATTACTTTTCCCAAGGAGGATTGGATAAACGATGAATAAATTTCCTTATAAAAATGCGAGTCTCTTCGAAATAATAAAAAAAGAGCTTTCATCGGAAATAAAAACTTCTCAACCTTTCACTTCGTTGAGGAAAAATGACACGAATGAAATACGGCTTGATTTCTGTAAGCTTACAACAGATGAAAACAAGGAGTGAAAAAAAGAAGAAACTTTACAGCTTAAATGCTCCGCTGTGTGTTACTGTTACACAAAAACATCCTGTTGAGTGCAGAAATTTACGAGACTCCAAGACGAAAACATTCCTCTTCGAACTCTCAAGGAAGAGTTGTTCTCCAAGCCACATTGTTTATGCAGGAGTCCGAAGGGCCAATTCAGTCGTATAATTTATTATTTGCATAGTTTTTATTCTTGATTTCGGAAGGAAAACATGTGGCCGAAGGGCAGAAGTGCATAGAGATGAGTAGTTCGCAGTTTTAGAGATGGTTCGCACACTGGCTGAAAACAGTTGGCTCTGGCGCTAACCAGAATTTGTAGCACCGGAGTAAATAATAAAGTTAATATGATCTGAATTTAAATTTTTATACATTAAGTTATGTATAAAATAGTATAATGATTAATTATATATATCATCTATTATCAGATTATTAGTGTATCATATTGAATATTCCGTTTAAAATACATAACATGTATTAAAATACGAATATTATGCTGCAAGTAAAACATTTGTACATCAGATGTTTAACCCAGTATCTGTAGCCACTATGCTATACATATGGTTAAAAAAATCAGATCATGTTTGTTCACATGAAAAAGTCTCTCGGGGAAATCCGTGAGAGGTTTTGAACTCCCCCAAAAATTCTAAGATTATAGATATTTGTCTAGTCCAGGATGTTTTTTTTCACAGATGAGCCTCTATTTAACAAAACCCTGACCTTTCAGGGAAATATCTTCAAAAACTTCGTTATAAAGAAAATTCATACTATGGCAATTTTTTTAATTATTAAAAAATTTAAAAATTAAAAAAAATTTCACCTTAAAAAATTTAAGAAAAGTTTAAATAACTAAACTACTACTTGAAGTATAATGAAATATCAACCGTTTAAGTAAATTCTTTTTATAGAAGCAAAAACTAGTTTACAAAACGACGCAATGTTGGTAAAATAAAAAATTAAAAAATTGCTACCAAACGGAATCTATGCATTAAAATGTGGTGTCCAAAAACTAAGCGATGTCGCTTAGTTTTCGGCTTTTTGAGCTGCCACTAAGTTCTTTGCACTGAAACTCCTTTGCAGCTTCGAAACGGACGTATGCAAAATTGCACCTTAATTCTATTTGTGCTTTATTTACTTTCGATTTCCTGTTTATTCGTATTGAATTCGCTCACCTCAATGTTAACCTAAGGAGAAAACGTGTCTACGGATTGCTGACTCGGATTTAAAGATTTTTTTTTAAAAATTGTACTCCATAATAGAGAAAGATACTTTGCATCTTGGGGCATTTTTCGTTTTAAAAAAATGCAAATGATATTTTTAAACTGAAATTATTCGGGGTGGGGGGGGGGGGGAAATATGGTATGGTGTGATTTAAACATTCGTAAATTCCTTTGGTGGACGAAATTTACAAAATGAATCCTGTTGCAATGTGCAGAAAAGTTCAGGCTATCTGAAAATACCATTTTGTAACAGATTATCAGTATTTATATAGCTGTCAATAGTAGACAAAATTTCTCCATTGGTTATCATTGCGGTGAGCGAATCCAATAGGATTAGTACACAGCAGCCTTAACAAACGCCGGATGTCGTGCTCAGTAATGGATTTTCTTATACTTTAGTATGTACAGTGTCCACGACGCAGAAAGCGGAGTGGGTTTTCACACCTTCCGCCCGAAACATCAGCCCAATGTCAAACTTGGGAGAGTCAAATATCCATCATCTATTTCTTAATCCTTTGGGCTCCTGTCACTGACTGTCGGAGGAGAAAGAGCTTTAGAGTTCATTCTTTCTCATGTATGCGCACATCCTGAGAGGGTGACCGTTAGGAAGGGGATACAGAGAGAGAACCATTTTTTCCCCTTTCCCAATCTTAGCGGTCATTAAACCGGACGCCGGACAGACGAGCCTCCTTTTCCGGACATCTGGAGGAAGTGGACATTGGATCGGGTGTCCGAGGCGGAAGTTAGAATCCAGCGAGGTCTCCCCCGCCACTTGCGAGTGCCTTCGGAGGTTCTCTACTAGAAGAAGGCTCCAGTGCCCCACTGACCGAGCTGGTCGTAATTTCGTAGCTGTCCTCTACAGTGGCACACCCAGAGGGGGGGAAGGGGCCCTGCCCCCCCCCAAAGAAATAGAAATTGCATTATGAATATTGATTTTGCATTATAAATATTTTTATCCGTTCATCTCGGGCCCCCCCCCCCATGCATTATAAATATTTTTATCCGTTCATCTCGCCCCCCCCATGCATTATAAATATTTTTATCCGTTCATCTCGCCCCCCCCCAAGAAAAAATCCTGGGTGCGCCACTGGTCCTCTATGCAACTCAGCAGTCGGGGACATGTATTTCTCGGCGCGACACAAGTGTTGCATGTGCGAAAGAAACCTCCCCGATTCTGAAGCTTCGAATAACGCTACGCTGTTACCGATAACTTAATACAATCGCGTCATTTGCCAATTCGTTATGCAGATTGTGCCGATAGTTTTTCGTAAGTGTTTGGGGTCTTCTGTTATGTATATTTTATCATCTCTTCGTTATCTTGCATTTTTGTAACTCGGTGTGGAAGAACTTCTGTGGTTTTCTACTCAGTACTGGAAATTAGGGCAATAAATACAATTCCTGGATTAAATTTTATAAAATCCCTTCAATACAATCAATCCGTAATTGGTGTACGAGTTATAGACGTAAAAAAAAGTATGAGGAAACATTACGTTAACAACACACAGAATACGTTCACATTATATTATATGCCGGAGAAATATATAAATAAAAATAGTTAAGATATTTTTTTTCAGAATGTAAAGTGTATTTAGATGGAATGATGTAAGAAAAACATTAAAACATTCTAATTAAATAAAATACTCATTACTAGATATAATAAAAATTATCACAAATATATATTTCCAAAGCCTTACAACAGCTTCTCTATCTTTACCGTATTTAAATACTTGAATTTTCTAGCGAGGCAGTCGATCCATTATGAATGAAAATATTTATATGCTTTGTAAATACACTAGTTATCATAAATTAAGGAAAAATCACAAAATGAGGGATAACACGTTCAAAACTAGGCCAATCTGTTTAAAATTTTAATATGTTGTTAAGTAAAAGGAAATGAACAATACTACATTATGCAAAATAGTGGCGTTGAAGTCGGAATACGTCATTTGCGAGGAGCATAAAAGTGCACGTCTCAGAGCAAGGCGGCAATTGTATCTGCGAGGCTGAGATTAGACATCTGGCATAGCCAAATTGTAACAATGACTTCCAGGCATCATTTGACCGAAGAACTGCGATGGCGAGCAATTGGGAGACTAGAGGCAGGACAAAGTCAGACAGAAGTGGCCAGATGGCTAAATGTGAGTCCGTCTGTAGTTCATAGAGTTTGGGAACAATTTCTAACCACGGACTCGGCATCCAGGAGGTTCAGCCAAGGACGGCCATACGCTACGACGAGTGCCGATGACCGATATTTGTCATTATGCTCACTAAATAGAACCGTAACTCCGTCTGCAAGCTCCGTCTGCAGATCCTCCTTCTCTGCAAGCTCTGCAAGGTTGGTATCAACGTCAACCGTGTGTAGAATGCTTCACGAAGGTGGTCTTTTTGCGAGGCGACCAGCCATTTGCGTCCCGCTCACGTTACGCCATAGGCTAGAACGTTTGCAGTGGGCACGCCAACATGTCCACTGGACGCGTGATCAATGGAGGGCTGTTCTCTTTACGGGTGAGTCCAGGTTTAGCCTCCAAAGCCATTGTAGGCGTATTTTGATTTGGAGAAAACAGGGAACTCGTTTTCATCCATCACACATCCGTGAAAGAGATGCATACGGATCAGTCAGTGTCTGCGGCGGTATCTCTTTGGGTGGACGCACAAACCTCCATGTTTTTTCCCGTGGAAATATGAATGCTCACACCTATAGAGACGGCATTCTTGATGCTTATGTGCGCCCTTATGCCGGGGCAATAGGTGATGCTTTCGTGCTACAGGACGATAACGTGAGACCGCACATCGTGGATGCTTATCTTGAGCAGGAAACAATTCAGCGCATGGAGTGGCCAGCTCGATCACCGGACCTGAATCCTATCGAGCATGTTTGGGACGCATTAGGACGACGTATAGTTGCTCTCAAACCCCCTCCTAGGACCCTAGCCCCGCTTTCAACTGCTTTGCAAGAGCAATGGCTCTCACTTCCTACCGAACTCATAGACCGCATAATTGACAGCATCACACATCGCTGTATGTGCTGTATTGCTTCTCGGGGGGATTATACGCCATATTAAAAGTACTTTTCCTATACCAAACTGACACATCCGATTTGTTCATTGTATACATATGCTAGTTTCTATAACACCATAAAGGTCTGGCGATTTCTTTTTATGCTATTTTAAATCTACCATGTATTGTATAATTTGTATAAATTTCATTAAATTCTACGCGTAAATTTTTGAGTGACCGCTATTTTTGTGACTTTTCCTTAATTTTTGATAACCAGTGTACTTTAAAATGACTGATGCTTACTTTTTTTCAGTGCAGTGGGTGCTTATCCTGAGGATATTCGGTCACATACAATCCAGGTTTATAGGCTAGTTTATAATGGAAACACCCAGTGGGTGCACCAGTATTGCTCCTCTGATGGGACAGCCTAGTATGCCTAGTACGGATACATTTTACAGAAGTGATTTTATATAAATAATTTACATTTCTGTAATTTCTTTTTATAAATGAGTATTTTCAGTTCTATAATACGTTATGTAGAGCTTACGTTAAAATATTCCATTAATTTCAATATTTAAATCTATCACGTTTTATGACGTTACGTTGTAGATAATCCGTGCTGCTGCACCACTACAGTACGATATAATACACTGTTAGACTAGACCCCCTCCTCCTCAAAAAAAAGCACCAAGAAAGGGTAATGTAAATTGGAGACAAATTGATATGCATACAGGTTTCGACGGAAAATATAAAATTTTAAAGTTTGGCGGCCAGTGAATGAACATGTGACGCTGCAGCGCATCTTAACTGCGCAACTGGCAGGCTATTAAAGACGAGAAATTTCAATTCCAGGTCATAAATTCTTTGCGAATTTCTTTCCGTGTACTCAGGTAGACAGTAACTAGCCTCGCATACAGGTGCGCGTACAATATGCGCAGATGTCAGCATTTGAGAGAGGACGTGTAGTTGGGCTCAAAGAAAACGGTTGATCTAATCGGCGAATCACTCAACATTTGGATAGGAGCGATGCCACTATTAGACGATGTTGTCAGAAATGGGGGAACAATGGCCGAACACAGTGTCAAGAAGGAAGCGGTCGGCCTAGAGCCTAGAGAAACGACAGAACGTGAGGACCGAACAATCGTCAGAGAGGCACACAGCCCCAGATTCGTCGTTATCATCGATCGTACGTGCAACTGGTGCTTCAATGACCGCAAGGACCATTCATAGGCGGCTCAGAGAAAGGGGGCTGAGCCCACGGCTCCCCTTGCGCCGACTACCATTGACCTCTGTACACCAACAGGCCCGTTTGCAGTGTTGTCGGGAACATTCCACCTGGAATGTCACTGACTGGAGTAGAATTGTCTTCAGTGATGAGTCCGAATTGTCTTCGAATTGAGCCCCGATGACCAGCGAATACGTGTCTGAAAACGCCGCCGGACAGGGGTGGGATACCAACCTGACTGTCTTCCGCCATACGGGCCGACAACCAGGAGTGATGGTCTGGGGTGCCATTTCATTTCATAGCAGGATCCCTTTGGTTGTCATCCGTGACACCCTTACAGCACAGCGGTACGTCGACGATATTCTACGCCCAGTTGTGTTGCCCTTCATATTACGCCATCCTGGGCTTACATTTCAGCAAGATAATGCCCTCCCGCACACGGCGAGAGTTTCTACTGCTTGTCTTCGTGCTTTCCCAACGCTACCTTGGTCAGCAAGGTTGCCGGATCTCTCCTCCATTGAGCCCGTTTAGAGCATTATGGGCAGGGCCCTCCAACCAGCTTGTGATTTTGACGATCTAAGGCGCCAATTGGACAGAATTTGGCACGATATCCCGCAGGAGGACATCCGCCACCTATATCAATCAATGCCAAGCCGAATAGCTGTTTGCATAAGGGCCAGAGATGGACCAACGCGTTATTGAGTTTTTCACGTTGGGAAGCTGTTTCTGTTGAATAAATCATCCAATATTTCTCAAATTGTAATAATTTTTCTTTATGTACATATATATCACATCTGCCGATTTTCGTTCCATTCGGATAACTCCTTCTTGGTGTTTTTTTTTTTTTTTGTCTAAGAGTATAGTAAGCATAAATGTTGAACCTTTTAGAAGTAAATGCAATGTTTTGAAACATACCATTTTCAGCTCTGATACGTAACGTGTAAGCTTTACATTTTCGTCACAATTGCCCCAAGGTGTAAAATTTCTTTCTCTATTACGGAGTACAATTTTTTAAAATAATCTTTAAATCCAATTCGGCAATCCTTGGACGTCATTCGACCTTAATAGCAACATTTATAATTTCTGTGTTGCAGCATCAAAATAATAGAGGTTATACTTATTGAATTAAATCAGTATTTTTTTAAAGAGACTGTTGTTAAATTAGAGGTATAAAACGGTTGACACAGTGGTATGAAAATTTAAATCAGGAAAATTTATTGCGAACGCCCACAACATTTTCATTCAAATGAAAATCCTCTTCATGGAGAATTCGACAGCAGATTTAAGACGGCTCTGCGTTTACCGCTTTAAGATGGAGAATCGAGCGGAAATGCAGGCGACCCTGAGACCATCCCAGTGTTTACTTCCTGGAAGCAATGCACAGCAAAATATGCATCAATGTGATCTGGCGAAGATCACATGGATTCTAGCTTTCATCGCAAATTTGGGGGGACCCAAAGGGTTATTTTGGGGGTCCCCCGCAGATAGCTCTCGGTTAGTGGAACCGTGACAGCGTTGCTTAGCATCACGTCATCGCCGCCATAATAGCGGATGATGGATTCCAAATAAAAAATGCAGTGTGGGTAAATATGGCATCCCATGCGCGCCGTGCAACGTAAATTGAGAGTAGTAGGTTACGCCGCTTTCGTCCGTCGTGACGTCAGTCTGACGCGTTTTCTCAATCGAGCTTTTTCCCACTCTATATAACCATCGATCGCAAGGTGTAAAGCCAGTGTATTTTTGCTTTGCTTTCAGAATAACAAACAATTTAAGGAGGTAAATGACTGATTTTCTTTATTTTTATCTTTTAATAGAGTAAACTGAAGAAAATTCTTAAAAAGTGTTGATACCACAGGGAGGCTTGAGTTTTCTTTCAAACTCAGGAGGTAAAAAAAAAATAATAATAATTATAGTGAAAAGTGATTTCAGTGTTACTTTATTAAATTTAATGTACAAGATTATTAAGGCTTTGAACGAGAGTCAAATGGATAAAGGAAAATAAAACTGTAAAGTGTATAATCCTTAAATGTGCAAATTGAATGGAAATAAAATACACTATTGGGGCTTATGGCGGTCCTGTGGTACAGCGTGCTGGTTTTCGGTGCTGAGGATGCTCGGATCGAATCCCGGCGTCACGGCACTAAAAATGCATCCGTTTGTGTCGTCCCTTCATAGGGGATAATGCTGTCCGCCTATATGGTGCCCTTATAATAGAATGGACTGTAAACTGCGGCGTGGTATAGGCGAATGTTTGACGACAAGTTCATCCGCTTTAAATTAAAAAAATAAATTAAAATAATACACTATTGTCTACTAGTATATATATAATTCCACTAGTCTCAAATTTCTGTCTTTTTCCCTCCCCTATTCATGATACAGTTCAATCGAAGAAATTTGTTAACAAGACTTATTTAAGAATAACCATACTGGAAGTTGCAATTGAAGAGCACTTCTCTCTGAGGATGAAGTACGACATCACCGTTCATTTACTAGATTTTTCGGTAGTAAACTATAACTAAAGAAATTTCGGTTCTTTACCGTGAAAAGGAAAATTTTTATATATTAGCTTAACTCTGCGAAATTATTTGTATCTCAGGTAATAAAACCAATACAAATATAAAAATAAAAGTTAATCAACAGCAAAATATAAATAAACAAAGCAAAATTCAAAAATAGTGCCTGTCAAGAGAACTGTCAGAATTTGAACGAAGAATTACTCGTAGAATAAGTGGACGTCACTGATCCCTCAAAATAACACCAGAAAATTAGAAAATATTCCAAGCTGCTGTTGATTTCACAACGTTTTACTTTTTTTTCTTTGTATGGAAATATGCTGTAGGAAGTCCACTTCTAATAGCATTTTTTGTACATTGAGGAAATTTTATCTATAGTTTTTCCAGTTATTTTCATATATCTGGTTGAGCTATGTCTTTTGAGTTGTGTGCTTTAAAAGACCGAATCTTTCATTTCCAAAAAAAGATAAAGGAAAGATTTTTAGAAAATGTATCCGTAGAAATTTTAACTGTCACCTCGTTGAAACGTACCCTAATATCAGCGTTATCTTTTTTCTATGAAGAAAAAATATGACGACAAAATTACAGGAAAATTAAGAAAACTCTATAGACATTCTAAACAGGAATAGTTACACTGTATGCAAAACAGTACTAAAACTGACTATATTTACATTAATTTCAGCTTGTAAATAAAGCAGCAGTTTTTGAAGTTTCAGCCAGACTACTGAGATTTAAACGTACGCCTGTGCTACAAATATCAACTTGTTACTGCTTTTTCAGATTTGATCGACTTCCAGCAATCGATATTTCCTACATTAAGACGTTAACAGACGACCGTGAACTGTATGTCTCCAGAGAAAGAAAAGAAAACTTCGAAACAGCATTTAAAGAAAAGATAACATTGCTGCAGAAATACTCAGCAACTTGCACTTGATGGTAACTCTGTTCATCCGGTAAATGGTTCTAGAGTAATTAAATTACCGTCTATAGATGCGGAACAATTTACCTTCCTCACTTGGATAGGAAGAAAAATGGTCAATATCGTAAAGACCAAATCTCAGCTTCTTGTCTGTATATTTATTCAAAGCTAGGATTCAATCGGATGAGATGGAAGGATAATTTTTTCACATTTCTCAGTTCACCATAAATTCTACATGATATGTAGGATTTTATCTTTGATGCTTGTCTTGATATCGCTATATAATGTGGCTGACTTTTTACTGCTAAATTTTAGGCAGATTTTCCCATCCGACCTAATGCAGTAGCAGTTTTGGGTACATAGTAAAATTCTGATTTATAATGAAGAGATGGAAAGGTGATTTTTTTCGCATTTCTCATATCACCATGAAATTTATATCATCATTTGTGTGATTTTATCTTTGATACTTGCCATGATATTACCATGTATTTCCGACTTTTTAATGTTAAAGTTCAGGCTGATTTTTAAAGCAGGCAATGGACGGTAACTGATGTATATAGTAAAGGTGGTTACTTGATGTATTGATTATTTAAATATAAATAATATAATATTATTTGATGAAGTCTGACAATAATTATGCTACCTCAGCACCAGAACACGAATTCGAAAGATAAATAAATATACTTTAATTCCGTCTGTTAGTGGCTTATATATATTTTTTAATCCTTTCCAGTAAAGTCTGTGAAGTACGCCTCAGAAACAAGGTAGATACTAACCTGTACTCTATACGTATATCTCCCAAGCAACAGCATTTAACACCCAATTTTACGTTCTGTTTCATAGTCAGACATATTCTGGGGAAAACAGTATGCAAATTACACCACTAAGTAAAATATGTGAATACTATCTTAAGTTGCGAAATTTCACTTCCTCAGAATCCGAGAACGAACATCGAAAAATGAACTGCCAGTCACGTTTTACCTTCTATCGTCTATGGTAATTACATATCACCTCTATATTCCCTACTTCCTACCCCCACACCTTGAGCTGAAAAGGAAAACAAAAATACCTTAAAGAGGGGGTAGACTTTAAAAAGTATCTTCCATACCTCCTGTAATGACGCTCTTTGGAATGGCCCCTTCTCAATTCAACTGAAGGTTGAACACATCACGATTAACATGTTAAGAAAAAGATTACCTTTTTTAGCCAGGGGGGAGTTACATTTGCACGGGGGGCGTAACTGCGTGGGAATGCTATTCTTTGGCTTGTGGAGGGGGGAGAATGCATCACGACTTTCAGTTAAAAAAAAAAGAAAAACACCCGCGGCCTCTTTTATTGCCTATATCCATATATGTAATATGTATGTTAGGTACTGATGTATTTTAATGGACTCGCGAATGTGTGCAAATCTCGTTTCATGGGTGGAGGTTAAAGGAATCAAGAGGAACAGTTTTGGTTACACAAAAAAGCAGCGTTTCTCTCTCTTTACCAGCTCTTGAACAGCTCTCTCTTTACCAGCCTAGAGTTACAAGCAACAACGCTTGTAACTCTGGGTTACTTGATCATTTTATCTGGCAATTTCCTAAATATATCCTTTTCACGTTTGCTAATGAAGTTCCGCACAGAAATCTCTCATATGTGTTGTTTTGAGCGCGGAATCAAAAGTCTAGATACAAGTATAAAAGTTTAGTGACAAAAAATACATGGATTTCATGCATCCTCAGTCCAAACAAGAAATAAAAGTAGTGCATGATACATCACTTACGAAGGAATGTTTTAAACGGTTTTTCAGATTAAATCCAACACAATTCATTTGAACACGAATATGAGTCTAAAAAATGTATTAGTATTTCTTAGTACCACGTTCCGGTACATCAGTCGTTCGGTAGATTGGGGGAATATGGTTCCATTAGAGTGAATGCCTCTCGAAAGATGCGAGGGAAATGTTGGAATAGAATGCATCATGTCTTCAGTGAATATTCCACGTAAAAGCGAGTACAAATTGCGTTATTTTGAACAAAAAGAAAAATAACAGGAAAAATAACAATTTTATGCCATGGATATTAGGATTCAATCAACACTCCAGAAAGAACGAGTCTGCGAAAAATACCTTCATAAAGAACCGATTATTTTTTATAACTTACATAACAAAAGAGGGTAGCAGATAAAGTTAAAGAACTTTTAGCTTTTTGCAACGTTGAGGTTAAGGAATGAAACTCATTTTTATTCCCTTTCTGATATGAAAATGGATCAGTTTTGGTTACGGCACTATAATGATAAATAGAACGAACCTGAAAAGAGAATCTCCTACTCACTTCGTTGATTTTATGATTCAGCATTTCCTACAATAACTGGTCAGTATTTTAGCCAATCTTGAATCAAGATTAGAAATACACTCATGGACAAAAAAATTAGCGCACCAAGAAGGAGTCGTCAAAATGAAACGAAATTTTACATACGTAATGACTACTTTGATATAAGTAAATGATAAGAAAATCAAAGAAAAAGGATAATTTATTTCAGAGAAAAAGGCAAAAGAACGGAGGATTAATACTCCGTTGGACCCCCTCTAGCGCGAATGCACGATGCGATACGATCGGGCATTGAGTCATACAAGTTCTGTATGATGTCTTGAGACATTTCGTTCCATATTTGCTGTAACCTTGCCTCTAGTTCGTTCAAACTCGTGGGATGCCCAACTCGTCGTCCCAAATGATCCCAGATATGCTCGATTGGAGACAAATCTGGGGATCGGGCAGGCCAAGGAAGGGTAGTAACAGTGCGGAGACAGTCTTGTGACACCCTTTCCGTATGAGGCCGAGCATTGTCTTGTTGAAAAATGGCTCCTGGGAGCCGTTGCATGAGTGGTAACACATGTGGTTGCAGGATTTCATGAACATACCGCTGGGCTGTCATGGTGCCACGGAACAATACTAGGGGTGACCGTGTATTGTAGGCAATGGCACCCCATACCATCACACCAGCTGTGAGAGAGATGTGTCGCTCTACAGCAAAGGCAGTATTGAAGCGTTCACCACGGGCTCTCCACACACGAACACGATTGTCATCACTGCCGAGATTGAATCTGGATTCGTCGCTAAAGACGACCTGGTTCCATTCCGCTGCAGTCCAGTTTCCTCGTGCGCGGCAAAACTCCAAACGGAGGCGTCGATGGGTGGGCGTCAAGGGCAGCACACGTAATGGGCGCCGCGATACCAACTGTCCTTCAGCCAGGCGCCTTCGTATGGTTCGAGAAGACACAGAGGCCCCTAGTGAAGGTGCTACCTGTGCCTGGATGGTGGCCGATGAAGCAGTTGGCTGTACGCGTGCATTTCTTACGATGTGACGGTCTTCTCGACGACTGGTCTGTCGAGGGCGTCCTGAGCCTGGTCTTCGTGTACATGACATCTCTCGGGTCCACTGGTCCCAACACCTCCTCACAACACAATCAGAGAGGCCTAATTGACGAGCTACTCGCCTAGCTGACCACCCAGCTTCCATCATCCCGACGATTCTCCCCCTCTCAAACTGCGACAACTGCTTATATTGTCTTCGAACACGGCGTAATGGCATGTCTATCTCAGCTCTTCCTTTGTAAATGATTCAGCACACTCAAACAAGCTTTGGTTACCTGTTTTATACTCCACAGAGTACGATGTTCAACGCCCTCTACCGGCGATACGTAATGCGCAATCACGCTGCATTTCTAATCATTTGCATATCTCCCCGACATGTACCTTCATTGCAAGTTTCGTTACGATCCCGCAATTATTTCTTGGTGCGCTAATTTTTTTGTCCATGAGTGTAAATATCACAATTTTCACATCAGAATCCGTATTTTTGCCGTTTTTCATTTGTTCTCCAATTTTTTGCTAATCATCGATGAGTGACATCATATACAACAGTTTATGATGATGAATGAATTACTAATATCATCTATTGAATTTGGGCACTTTCACTTTGGATTCAGTATTATTTTGTTTTTATGTATCAGAGATATTCTAGGCTAATTCCTCCCAAAACAATATTAAGAATTTCGGCATCTGTGTCAATCCTAATTTCTATTTTTTATTAACGTTTGAGATCCCGGGAATTACGAGAAACTGTGCTGCCTATAAATTTATTGAGCTACAGTTCGACACATCAGAAAATATGAACTAACAAATGAAGAAACAAACTTCAAATCCCAATCACATCCAAATCCACGGAATATAAATTTTTTTATGCAGTCAAAGCCAATAAAAAGACACTTGTTTAGGGCCTCTGACTTATTTGATCAAACATTATCTCACACTTTCCCTTTTTCATTCAGTCATTAACCGATTCTCTCTCTTTCTCTCTCTCTCTCTCTCTGATAAAACACACACGCACACCACTCAATAGTGACTTCCTTTTTATCCAACAGGTAATACTGATCTTAATTTAATCACTTCTGCTGCATAAAGAATTTTACATGTGTGTTTGAGAATTTCTGCCCAGAGCCATATGAACAGAAATCCTCGAGAGCTAGATTTCTGCTTATATAACGCATACTCGGAGGAATTTAACTTTTTTTTTCACTACTAGGTCAAGAATATTTTATTATGTTCTTCGCCAGTCGTGGGAATATTGCACAAGATATTCCATTACACTTATCCACTGACGCTTCCCCATTGACAGCCATATCACGTGAAAAAGCAATATCATTTAAATTACTTAGGAAAACTCTAAAAATATACATGCATAAAATTAATTTTCTTCCAGTTCCAGAGCTGCTTCATTAAATGCCTTCTCTCGAGACTGAATAGTGAAGTAAAACTTCCAAGATTCGCGATTTTTTTATTTATTTATTTTTTACCGTGTCTAAAGCTCGCCAAATGGCTATAAATCTCAGACTGATTGGGGAAATAATCGTGAACCACTACGCCAATTCATTTCTAGTATTTCTAGTATGGCTCAACCCTATGCTAATACATTGCTTATTTAGTTAATGCTGCGAGAGATAATTGAACGTACTAACATCCCGAAACCATAGAGCCGTTTCAAAGAACCTCCTCTGCACTTACATCATCAAAATGCAAGGTGGAAGAGGGGAAGGGGGGGGGAGAATAACAGATTGTGAATTCATTTAAATCCAATTCCTTTAAGATTCGATTCTGAATGGGCCCACACCTGGGTAGGAGGGTCGCGACTGGCCCGGTGTGGGCAGTCCCCGCACGCACTCATTAACCTCCGACCTGGCGGCCGCAGCCGATGATGTACAGCATCCGGGAATGATAACTAATTGTTGCCCCGAACCTACTAATGAGATTATTAATAGGGGGTGAGTGAAATAAGGTGCCGTGTCCTTGGAAGGGAACGGCCAGCTTGTGGACGCCTCACTGCCTCGAAAGATGGGCTAATTAAAACTTCTAGTAAGATGCGGCAGTTAGTGACAGTTCTGCGATAATTTAATATTTCACACTGAGGAATAGAGTGCTAAACATTGCATGCGTAAATGAGTGCATTTGCACTTCAGGCAAAAGGATATACCAGATGTTATACCTATCCTTTTTAATGGGATCCCGGGCACAAAATTTTATAAAAAAGGAAGAATTTTATTTTTATGGCATAAAGCATATTATAGAGATTTCTGCCAAATGATATAAACTACATGTCTCTATGGTGATTATATTGCTAAACAGAACACTTTTATGTTCTCCTTGCTGTACATCTATACTTCAATTCTTATTGTCTAGGAATGGAATTTTTCATGATTTGCTACTTTCAAAAGTATATATATATATATATGTAGGTCAGGAATTGGACGAGCGGGATAATTACAAACGAAAATATTTAATAGTTGTTCTTGGATATACAGGGACGGCACAGGTGACATTTAATATTTACAAAGGAGATTAATAAAGTTACGTCTTGGAAATACTCTTAAAAACAATAAAAAAACGTCGTTTAACATTGCACCTATAATAACGTTATGAGTCCATCTTAATCGAATGAACATCCGTCTTCGTCTGAGCGCAACGAACCAAAGTCCAAAAGTCCAAGCAAGGCGAAAAGCTCTCATCAGCATGACGTCACAGGCGCACACATTGTGGAAAATGGGATGGAGGAAGGTGGCTCGCTCTACAGTTAGGCCATGCCCGACTTTCAGCAAGTCCTCCTGACGACGGGAAAACATCTGAAAAAAAAAAAACAAAGCAAGCAAAGAATACAAATGAATGTTACTATAATCATAGATAGTTTTTTTTATGATTTTCTTAAAACACAACTGGTACAGTTTTTTCTTTCTTCTTTAGATTTCTTGCGTTAAATTTATACGTCTTTCACAATAACATCTTTTCTTTTTACGTCGTTGAAGTGATACGTCTTAAAACTTATACGTCATAAGTCTTTTAAAATTCTACGTCTTTTTTTTTAATTTTCTTCTTGAATTTATATGTCTTTTAAAATTCAATTTCTTCTTCTGTCTTTAAAGTGAAACTAAATTAAAACTTTAAATTGTCTCCAGGTAGCCATGGTTTGATGAATTCAGCACATTTGGTAGTATGAGTAGGTCCTTCATAACACTCTTCCTTAATCACATTGTATGTATTATCACCTTTGATCTTTGTAATCTTGTAGGGTTCGAAGTACAGTGATTTCCGCTTATAAGAATCACGTTTGTTATTGCTGTTTTTGATTCTTATAAGCGGTTGATTCTTATAGCCGAAATTTAGATTTTTGGAAAGGCACACAAACATCTACATATACATATATTAGATAATTTACCATAAAATACTCTTTAATTTAAGTTAATTATCTTTTATTAAAATTGTTTTTTATAATATTAAAAATACAACTTAAATTCTAGTCCTATAAGTAAATACACATGATTATAGTGAGAGAAGAAAAAAAATCCAATATTTGTTCCAACATACCTACTTAACAGTTTTAACATTTCAACTACAGGAAGGGAGCAAAAAAAAAAAGTTTTCTGTGGTAGTTTTACGTAAGGAAGTTTTCAGGAGGCTGTTTATACCTCTCTCAATATAAATAGTCTCAGACGAAGATTCCCCTTCTAGCTTACATTTCACGGTTTGATAACGTGCTAAATCTACTACTGTCACGTTTGCCTAAGTGATAGTGGACACCTCGCCGAAGATTTATGTGTTTGAGGGTCCAGGAAGCCGCGACCGGGATTTGGGAGGTGGGAAAAAAGTCCCTATTTTTGTTTGTCAGTGGAGAAAAGTGAAATCGGACCCGGACGAGTAAAGATGCCCCTGGGTCAAGCTAATAGGACAGTGTTGTGCTAAAGCGTTTATGGGGAAACTATTATGTTATGTCTAACAAAGAAAGGGATGCATTTTACGACTATATTCCATCCACATCTTATCAATCTTTCTTTAAAAAAAACAAAGAACTTCGTGCCTTTTGAGGGTTTAAGTGGTTTTTTTTGAAAAATGAAAGGAAAGCGAAGAGTGTAAACTGATTCTTAAAACCGGTGGATTGATTCTTTAAAGCGAAAATTTTAACATGGAAATAATACATTTGTTTTTGTTTTCGCGATATTGATTCTTATAAACGGTTGATTCTTATAACCACTGATCACTATAAGCGGTGGTTACTGTACTTATGTTTGAGTTTCAGGTGTGGTCTTAACTTTACTCGCTTGATCGCAACCAGATCATCGATGTTGTAAGGTCGCGGATTTCGTCTTCGAAGGTTTTCTTCCTGAATTTTCTTCCTTGAGTTTTCTTTCTGAATTTTGAAGATTGGTTTTCTGGCGTTTTCATGGAGTTCATCTTGTTGGGTCTCAATGTCAGCACGAAATTCGGCTTCTATCTGAAGTTCTCTTTCCGTAGTTCTCTTATCTGATATTCGAATGGAAATAACACATTTTTCTTTTTTCAACTCTGGCATCTGTTCTTTTAACATTTTGTTGTAAGTTCTAAGTTCATCGATCATTTCTTGAATTTGGGACATAACATCTTCTTTTTGTACAACAGCAAAAATATTTGTTTGATTAATAACAACAGTAAGATATAAACTTATCATTGCTCCTCTTATGATACACCAATCATAGTTAGACAAATTGCGAAATAATTCTATCAACAAAATAAACCAGTTAAAGAAAGATCGGCGTTTCGCAGTCTTCCGAGATTCACGTCTTCGAATATAAACATTTTCACTCTTATTTTCATCTTGTGGTTCGTCACGAACATGTTTCCGTCGTATTTTTTCAGTACTTTTTCTTCTTTCAGAATCTTTCACCTTTCTGGTATCTTAGGCCATTTCATTTGGTTTGTAATCTTGATTATCCTCTGACTGAGATGTAAATAATTGTATACTAGATGTATCGACAACACAGGAATTGATAGATAGCGATGGAGGTATAAAAGAACTTGTGATGTTTTCTTAAACATTTTCATCTATGACGTCAATATCACTTAAGGAATTTTCTATGGCAGTCATTTCTTGCTCAATATTTATTCTTTTTGGTATAAGCTCTGGAGTATCTTGATCAAATTCTTCACTTCTCTTAATTTCAAAAGTCATCTCAGGGCTATCTAAATTATTATCTAAGGGACTTTCAACATGTACAATATCAACAATTCTGTCATCATCTCCTGGGTTTCGCTTAAAAGTATCAGTACCATGTTCAGTATTTACATTTACTATTTCTTCAAAAATAACATCAGTATTTAATTCAACTTCTACCTCGGTATCTTCTCTAACATTAGTAACAGCACTGTTCTCAGACTCAGTTATAGTAATACTCGGTTCAGCAGCATCAGTACTGCTTTCAGGTTGTATCTCAATACATGTAATATACCGACCCCGTCTGATATGATGATGATGATGAGATTACGATGACCGGAGCCGGCATACCACAACAGTAAAGAAAGAAGTAGCCGAGTGTCCAAATAAGAAGTCGTCGTTCTTCCGAAAATACTAATTTATTTCACATTTCTAGTCGAAGGATAACAACGTCTTAACTAGGCAACAGAAATCCGAAGAGTGCATACCTCTACGTAACGGAGGGTCTTTTATAAACTGTTTGAGGTCACTCGTCATGTGATCTTGAATAGGAATACTAATTGGCTAGCTCTGACTCTGGTGTCAGAGGTGACGTATTATATGCGCAATTATTTTTGATTTTGGGGAACGCTACGCAGCTCTTTTGTCTTTAAAATCGGAAGCGAAAATAGCTCAACGCCCAAGGAAATTTAGAATAGACTAGAATTGGAAAAGGATATAGGGTTTTTTATGTTTATATATATATATATATATATATATATATATATATTCTTTTGCCCTAGGGCTATCTGAAATTTTCTACAGCGTTTCGTTGTTCCACTTTCACTAAACTGTCTCCAGGATTTTTGATTGAGAAAAAAATTATGAAAATATCCAAGTTTTCGAAAAAATTTCTTTGAAAAAAAATTGATTATTTTGCCCGTTAATGAAATTTAATATTTTATGAATCAATCCTGAAGATAAATTTTTATAAACTTTTCCCTATGCACTAAATGGAAAAAAAATATGGCAAGACAGCTTGGGATTCATTAGATATATATAAAACATAACCATGCTTTAAATTAAAAATTTTTTAGAAAAAAAATTGAAATTCTATAGGTGGTTTTTATATGTATGATCATGTTAATATAAAAACTTTGTGTCCCGAACCCACCTAAAGATGAAGAAAATGTATACAGAGAGAAAAATGAAGTTAATTGTAATTTGAGTTGATAATAATGAACTAAAGCACATTGTTCATGAATATGCGCAATGACTCCGAAATACCTACTTCTAATGTCTGAAAATTTGATCGTCAAGTGGATTCAATGCGATTCAAAAAAGTATATAATTATATTACAACAGTTGCTTTTTATCTGATCAGACATCTTCCCCAGACGCCTCCTTACATACAGATGAAACGAAAAAAAAAAAATCTCCTCATATAAGATAATTAAAGGTGATGGTTACTGTTTGAATTAACAGTCTCATTTTCGTTTACAGTGGTTAAGAATGTCATCTCATTTCTATTAAATTGTATTTACGAAAAATTCCTTTTTTTTTTTTTTGCTCAGATATATTCCTCAGATGACACTTTATATAAAGACAAAATGAAAAAAAAGAACCTTTAAAATAATACACTCAAAGGTCATAGTTATTGTCTAATTTATCTTTTATTTTTAGAGATTAAGAATATCATCTCATTTACACCAGTGTTTTAAATTTCATTTAAAAAACAAGCATAATTTTAAGACATTTAAAATAGATGCACCAACATAAAAATAAATGCATTTAATTTGCAGAAATATACTCTTCTGATGTAAAAAATAGAAAGAGAGTGTAAGTTTTTAGCTGCACTGCAAAGTTGCAACCAGCTTTAGTGGAACTAGCTTAAACGATGATAAAATCCATAAGTGGGTTATTAAATCCCTGACAAAGGGTGGTATGCTTATCTGCCTTGAACGTTATTCAATGCAACAAGGAAGCGAATTACCCAACTCTCATGTAAAATGAATTATTTTGCCTGATGTCGTACACGAGTATCAGAGCTTCCTAGTCATTTGTGTGCTGGGAAATGAATAGCAAAATTGAAAATTTCTGTTCTAATTTGCGGTATTAAACTTCTGACAAAATAATTGCATAATTCATGCATAGTACGAAATATCATTCAGTACCCTCAGACTAAAAGAGTTTCTATGTTATATAATCGCATGATTCTTGAAATATAATACTAAAAATATTTATGTTGCATATCTTTGCATCTCTAAATGCATTGGGTGGTCGTAAAAAACTTTCAGGTGTTTTTAAAAATAAAAACTTTTGTATGACAGATAAAAATGTATTAGATTATTTCTGAATGGGAATAGAAAACACTTAACGAGAATGTAATTTATTCTGTTGATAGACAGACACATACTAAAATTATTGAAATATATTCAAAATACCATGAGGAACAACTTCTTAAAGGGGAAAGGTCATATAGTTAGATAAGATTGTATAAATTCGTAATTCTCCCTAACAGCCTTTGATCCGTGTGTTTGCATCAGTATTTTGGTTTTAAGAAAAGCAAAAAACTTTTTTAGTTAGTGCTGATTATCATTACTCGGCAATATGCTCTTAATAAAACCAAATTATCGGAAATGCACAGAAATTTTGTTCACGTGAATTTAAATTAAAATTTTTTTTCACTTTTAATTGCCAAAAAGTCCCCCCAAAATCAGTACATCTTCAAATGATCTATTTATGATTAAAAAGTTTGAATTAAAAGTATGAAAAATAGAAAAATAATTAAAAATGAAACACACGATGAAACATTTCTTTTCAGTGATTCATTTTTTAGTGAGAATCACGCTGAGCTTACATCGTAAAACCTGGCGGTTACGTTTTGTTCGGTGAAGTACGCATTTAGAATTGAAATATCTTTAAAACTATTAAAGTAACAGAATAAGTGTACGCAGAAAATATCATCAGTTTTTAATGCTCTTTCAAATATGTAACATTTATGTACTTTCATGAAAAAAAACGATTTCGACATTTTCAAACATAGCCGAATTTCATAACGGATGCTATACCGAAAACGGTCCACCCGAAATTGTTCCCCGACCGACAAAGTTTTTCTTTTATTTATATAGATCACTTAGCTATTATGAAATATCTCGATTTCAGACTGAAATTCAACAAGATCCTCCAGTTTAATATGAGTTCCATAAAGCGATAAATAATGGCTTGACACCCTCTGTTACTTCACTTGTACACAAATTTTGATTATGAAGGATCGTTAAAAGAAATCTTTTTCATAAAATCATTTAACTGTGTTAACTTGCAAAATTATTATTTTTCAGGGAGCGCATGGTGTACGGTGTATTTGTACTTTCCTTTCAAAAGATAAACTAATGGATTTGAGGGATATGCGCATAAAGCGACTGATGTTTTAGCGGAAATAAGTTTTATGCTTACAAGTAGCTGAGCTACACACACACCTAAAGCAGTCTGGAAATCTGTAGAAAGAAATGCAAAGTAAAGGTAAACTCCCCCTCCCGTAAACGGAAATTTTCCCTCCAGCAATAACCCCCCCCCCCCCCCCAATACTCCCAGATGACGAAAGAAAGGAAATGTAGTTGCGACGCAGGTGCTTATACACATAATTTTAATAAAAATTATTCATCAGCATCTCAGATACAAACATTTTTAGAAATTATAACCTAAAATTACTGTCACGTGTTCATAAATCATGCAAAATGTTCTCTTACGACCTATTCACACTAAATCTGGAACGTTACTTAGCGTCGGCGTTAAAAATTTTAACCAGTCACAGAGCTCGATTCCATGACCACATGAAACATCCAACCCATCACAGGTCGTGTCAACAATCTTAGCCATCATAGTAACGTAACGCAACGCTCTGGATGCAATGTGAAAAGGCCTTTGATAACCTTGATCGTCGTGATCCGTTAAATAAATGTCTCGTAGAGTTATTCATAACTGGAGAAATGGCTCTTATTTACATCTTGTTTATTATGCACTATTTATATCGGTTAATATATACATTCGTTTCGTTCCTTAGAACCATCATACATCGACTAAGGGGCGCGGAGTTCATAAATAAGTTCGATATAGAGACCCTGTCTCTTCATTCTGCCCCTCACTCGCGTCGTTTATGCCAAAAGTCCAAGTCCAGTCTCTCTTTTTCTCGCGGTCTCCTCTATTTATCCCTTTTCCTGTCCGTCTTTCTGGAACAATCTAGATCTTTCCACACCTCGGCCCCCGTCTTCCGATTCTTTTGTATGTTCGTTTTCCTTCGTACGGCCACCTACGGCGATTTCACCGTCATCGGCTTTTCGCTTTGTTGGATATCGCTACCGGCCTTTGCTAATCATTCTAAATGATGTGTCCACATCACCTATTATTGGTCATTTTCAAAGGTGCATTCCACTTCGCCACCTGTTTGTGTTCTTTTGAGCTTATTGATGGTCCTGTCGCTCACCTTAATTCAGTCCCAATTAAGAATGTCGGACGCGAGTCTGACAGCCTTTACTCATGTAATCTTAATATGAAGATGTTCAAGGTCAAGTGCAGTGGCGGATTATGCATTCGAGGGGGCCGAGGCAGAAATAAATTTTGTGGCGCCATCTGATGTTATTACATATTAATTAACTTAGTTAAATACAAAAAAGGCATTTGAATTTTTTTTAAATTTTTATTCTTATAATCAAAACAATATAACGAAAAAACATATTTTAAAATATTATTCAAGTTCAGTTGCTTAAAGTGCGAGCCATAGGTCATTCCCTTTAAGAGAGCGTCGAAATTGTACATTCACATTTTTATTGTGTAATTAAAATATTATATAATGTAAAGCTATCATAAAGTAAATTGAATAGAAAAATCAGTCAAAACACAGCACTCCACAACGCATTCAAAAAGCGAATGACTTAAAATCCGCACTGACCATAAGAATAATATAAAGACGGCAAAGACGGAAAATTAAAGGTGTTCATGTCGGTCCAGGAAATGTTATATCCGTATCTTCCTATGCCGCTTTGGAGTTTCCAAACATATGTTAAAACTAGCTAAATATCCGTGCTTCGCTACGGAGTACATTCAAATTAAATACAACGGTCAATGTATACAGTTAATTTGTATGTTTAATATCCATAAAACATACAAATTTGAATTAAATTCTTAAAAAACTTCCATCTCAATTAGTCTAATGGTAAAATTCTATCTTTCACCGTATTTCAATATTTTTTTTCCATTTATTTCGTTATTATGCACGTGAAGCAAAATTAATTTAAAGTATCACAAAAACAAAAGAAACCACGTGATCAGCATTTAATAAATTAAATTCTAAAAATTAATCTTTAAAAAATTCACCAAAAATTAGAAAATGGAGGTAAAGATTCGAAAAAGATTTCATTTTAAAGGAATTTTTATGATCTTCCTCGTGATATAAATATTATAACCCTCAAATTATTATTTTAAAGGCAAGCTTTAAAGAATGTTACAAAAACAGTTTAAAAATTTAATTTAAAAAAATCTAAGAATAATTTTTCAAAAATCTTTCTTAGTGCACCCCTACACTATAAGAAGAATCCCCATGCAAATTTCAACCCTTTAGGTCCAGCGGTTTGGTCTGTGCATTGTATGTCTGTCAGTCAGTCAGTCAGTTTTAGATATATATAGTTAACTAGCTGAAAACCCGCACTTCGCTACGGAGTACATACAAATTAAATACAACGGTTAATGTATGCAATTAATGCCAATATATATATATATATATATTTATATATATATATATATATATATATATATATATATATTTATTTATTTATAAAAAAAATCGTAAGGGATATTTTTATAGACAAAATAATGTCCAATCGTCTGCCGCATTAGCAAGAAAAAAACTTATTTTTTTGTCTATTTAGTTGTTATACACGTGACGATAAATTTATTTAAAGTACCATAAAAATAAATCACGTGATCGGCATTTAATAAATTAAATTCTAAAAATGAATTTTTAAAAATTCACCAAAAATCAGAAAATAGAGGTAAAGATTCGAAAAAGATATCATTTATAAGGAATTTTTAAGCTCTTTCTCGTGATATAAATTTTATAACCCTCAAATTATTATTTTAAATGCAAACTTTTAAAAAGTTACTAAAACAGCTTAAAAATTTAATAAAACAAATCTAAGAAGGATTTTTCAAAAATCTCTCTTAGTGCACCCCTGCACCGTAAGAAGAATCGCCATGCAAAATTTCAGCCCTTTAGGTCCAGCGGTTTGGTCTGTGCGTTGTATGTCAGTCAGTCAGTTACGGAACTGTTTTATATATATAGATTATCAGGAGGTTATAATTCTACGAATTTCGAAGGGAAATTTTATGTTTTTGCCTTCACGTGTACACATAGTGACTACCTAAATAAAAATTTTTAATACATGAGGAGCTAAATTTATTTGGTTGATTTGGGGTGCCCTGGGGTTCCGGGAGACCGAGGTTTGCGCCTCTACTGCCTATGGGGTAATCCGCCACTGGACAAGTGATACGCTAATCAAGTCATAACAGTATTAAAAACAACGACATCCGAACAGCGCTTTTTCGAAATAAAATTTTTAATGAATAAATGATTCAATGCAATCCATATACCATAAGACCATATATCGTACTTTGTGACACATAGTAATTTTTTCGTATTTCGGATCTTGCGCCGGGCCCATGATACCGGGCAGGCGAAGAACAGCGCCAACAGCTTGTCCGACATACAGAGACACCTAGTGGCCAGTGTCTGAAGCTTTTGCACGCCATTAGGCTTCGCTGACCGGTGTATTGTTCAAACCTGTTGTCAGGCTATTGACTCAAACTTCGGAAACTTTGTGTACTGAAGGCTAACACCTTATATAATCAACTACCACAGGTAATTATTTTTTATTGTCAATATGTTGTGGAGCAATATAATTTTGTGTAGTGATATTTCCGAGAGATAGACGACATAACCTAAATATCGAAAGGTGACGGGGTTACTTTTTGACACATTGACACTGTCACAAAATAACCCACAAAGTACACCCACCTCCTCCAGCCACTTTATGTTGCATTTTTCCGTCCTCTAAAATACCACTGGAGACAAAGAAGTATTGACTATCTGGAAAAAAACTAGCAGAATGTGCCGAAAGACGAATTTCCTCATCTTCTCAAAGAACTGATGGCTGCCCTGGGCACCCGAGGTGTCTTCGATGTCAAAGATATAGATATAGCTATCCAATATTTGTAATAGGTATATATAATTTTGTATCAAACTTTGGATAAGCGTTTTACTGTCTAACTTTGTGTCAAGTAATTTTTCCTCGTGGATCTCAAGGCAAAAACACAGATGTCACAAAGTAGCCCAACTCGGCGGAGCAACTTTGTGACACATTTTAACTTTAATATCTCAATGGTAATTAAAGATCCGGGTTAGTGCAATGCATTACTACGTAAGGAATGGATGTACCAATGTTTTGCAAATGTTCGTTTTGGACTGCTTTTAAAACTGATCGGTTGGCACAGGAAAAAACTTAAAATTCGTCACAAAGTAACCCCATCGTACGGTAAATAAAGACATTTCGGTATTTTAAACACAAAATTTTAAGTTTAAATTCCACGATATATGCTGTTTTACTTAAACTCTGAGCTTACTACCTGGAATTTTACTATATTTATAATATTAAAAGGAGTCAGTCAGCAAATATAGTTTCTCCTTCTTCCATGCCAATATATCTGTTTCCACACAAATGCCTCCTCTTTGACATCTCCCTTACGGGCATCTAGCTACATGACAGGATATCGCGGCAAGACAAAGCCTTCGCTGGGCATCTGTGCATGGGTATGTCTATCTTTGATAGAGACGCTGAAGAACAAAGCGGGAAAATCTCATTGCCAGACTGCGAGAGCATCGGATATGGGAGTGAGATAGGGAAGGAGTGAACCTTCGGAGAACAGGAAACTTCTCAGAAGCTTGGTAAAATTATATTAAGAGCAGTGACACGCTGATAAATCTCCCACAGACTCCGAGCAATTTGAAAAGACTTGACGAGCAATTTGAAAAGAGTGAATTATTCTAGACGATTTAGAGCCCGCTAACGTTTCAGTTAGAAGGATCTAAATCCAGTGGAATATTTTTCTCATGACAAAAGTTCTTTATTTTAAGTTTATATTTTTAAAGTTAATTATCAGGGCAATTTTCCAGGGGGGGGGGGGAGGATTCTCGAAATGATATACAGTAGAGCCCCGTTATAGCGAACCTGGTATATAACGGACTAACAGATTAATGTAATCGGTTTTAGTCGATTTAATTCATAAATGATCATTTTTAATAGATTGCATCATTTTTTAATACATCATTATTGAATAGACATTGCGAATAATGAGTTATATATTTTGTGAACTCTAGCATTTTTCTTAACGGTTCGGATACAGCGAACCACCAGATATAGCGAACAAAACCTTTGGTCCCTTGAAGTTCGTTATAACGGGGTTCGACTATATTTTAAGGAAATATTTATAATATGTTTTACAATTATTAATTATGGTATACATGAATTATTAATGAGGATGAAAGTGAAGAAGTTAAAACGGTATGGCCTCAAACATTTGCACAAGTTACAAGTTAAAATTACATATTATAAAAAAAATATTGTAATCTGCAATTTTTTTAACATTAAAGGGAAAAGATTTTGAACTGAAAATAAAGCATACTTTACACACGTATTTCCTATCTTCCAGAATACTCTGGAAAAATCATGAATAATTGCTAAAAACGTATTTCTCGAAAATATTCTAGAGGTTTTAACACTACGTCGGAAAATATAGAGACATCTCCAAAAACTCTTCCGTCAAAATTACGTTTTTGGGTTGTTCACTTCTATTCTTAATGAACCTGCATTAAATAAGAGTATTTGGATAGAGATTACAGATTCCCTTCTCATTCGCCACCTCGTTATCAATTAATGTTACTTTTTAGAATTTTGAACAGTCTAGACTTCCGCTATTTTTCTTGGTTTCGAAACTAAGAGGGTTCATATCTATAACCTCAATATCCATTCAAAGTGTAATTTTGAATCACTGATACTAAAAAACAAATAAAAATAGAAAAACCAGTATTCCTTGAAAGAGTTTCAGGTTGTAGGAAATCTATACACAAATGCATTTTGCGGATCATACAATTAAGGGAATCTAGTCTTCTCTTGAAAGTAACGAGTGTCTCTCTAATAAAGCTAATCAGAATTTTTTTACACTAATTGGCTAAAGGAAAAACTAAATGACTATCGGTTCAAGTCTCCAGTTGATCAATAAAATGAAATATCAGGGAGAAAGTAATAGAACACTATAACAGCATGCGAGGATATGTGGTCATTGGAAAAGTTTTATGCACGCAAAAAGCTCTCGCTTGAAGCAATAACATTTAAAATATGATGTGATGTAACTATAAAACAAGTTTTTTTCTTCCAAAAATGCAAAAGAGGGTGCAAAAATGCAAAAGAGGGTTCCAAAAATGCTCAAGCAAGTCATCTTGAGAGATGACGCGCTAGATGGAAGGTTAATATTTATTGAATATACAGCGTGTCCGAGAAAGATCTTTATCATTCTAAACATTAAAAACAAAAATACGAACAGTCAAATGAAATGCAGTTTGAGGCAAAAGAATCAAGAAATCTAACAGTTTTTCTAGTATCAATTGCCCGAGGTGGACAAGGGCTTGAGGTACCAATACCTTGGCCTCCGTGATCACCGGACATAACTCCACTGAATTTCTTTTTGTGGGGTTACGTTAAAGACATTGTTTATGAAACACTTACATCTGATATTTCCCTTTTAAAGAAAAAGGCTACAATTCGCAATCCTCTTTGTTACACCGCGAATGTCAAAAAACACTTGGCGGGAAATCGACTACAAACACAACATTCTTCGTGTTACTAACGGAGTTCATGAAGAGCTACATTAAAGGTACAATAAAAAAAAAGTATAGATTTCTTCATTCTTTTGCCGCAAACTGCATTTGATTCGACCTGTTCATATATTTGTTATTAATCTTTAGAAAAGTAAAGATCTTTTTCGGACACGCGACGTAGTATATCGTTTCAAAAATAGAAAATGTTTGTTTTCAATTTTTCTCTTTGGTTTCTTATTGCTTTCATCTATATGAACTTCATTAATTTCTTATTTTTTAAACATCGTTAAACTACTTTATGAAATATAAACAGTAGCTAACCCGAGACTCCAAACTTTTCCCGATTTGAAAATTTCAGTGTCAAAAGAGTGAAAATGTGTTAATGACTGGTCGAAAAAATATATATAATAGAAAAATACATTCGGAAAATCCAGAGATTACTGCAGAAAAAAGACAAAATATCGGAACAACCCTCTGACCTCCTCCCTATGTGGGTTAAAAGGAAGCATGTCGTATGAATGAGGGAGAGCTGTTAGGGCCAAGGAAGGTGACAAGAGGGCTTGTTACAGAAATTTTTTCTCCCGAGGTCTTTCTTTGCTTTTGCGAATGGCACTGATTTCTACAGAATAAAGGGTATGTGGCATATTCCTTTTTTATTCTGTTGGATACTTTATTTAGGAACTTAAGTTACATTACAAGAACTTCAGAGTAGGACTTTTATATCAACTTAAGGCTGCTGTGTACAAACCCTATTGGATTCACTTACCCTAATATGGAGAAAATTTATTCAAGGATTGCTGACTTGGATTTAAAGATTTTTAAAAAAAAAATTGTACTCTTTAATAGAGACAAATTTTACACCTTGGGGCATTTTTCATTTTTAAAAAATGCAAATGATATTTTAAAATTTTAATTATTTGGGGAAAAATTCTGGTATAGTGTGTTTTAAATACTCCTAAATTTATAAAATGAATCCTGTTGCAAGGTGCAGAAAAGTTCAAGCTGTCTGAAAATACCCTTTTTTATTGGAATGAAGCTGAGCAAAAGGCCTGGACTTCATTTGTTGCAGTTGTTGGAAATTTTCTGGGCAAACGCAAAGCTGAAAACTATGTTGAACTGGTAAACGAGATGCTAAACAGTTTCAGATTGGGTGTAACATGAGCAGTAAGGTGCACTATTTACACAGCCGCTTAGGCCATTTTCCTGAAAATTTAGGAGACACCAGTGAGGAACAAGGTGAAAGATTACACCAGGATATTAAAACTATGGAGGACCACTACCAAGGAAGATGGGATACGCACATGATGGCAGATTACTGCTGGAGTTGAAAAAGGGAATGTTCCAAAATCCATTCAAGAATGTCACGGAAAAGAAGTTTCCGAGGAGTTTAGTGACTAGTTGGTTTCATAAATGACTTTTTCCTCTTTCTTGCTCTTTGTAATTAGATAAGTACTACTGCAATATTCTCTATGACTTTTATGCTCCTATAACATTTTTACCATGTTTTTATTAACTCGCTTTCTTGCTTGTTTGTGTGTGTGTTTGTCCAGTACAAATCTTGCAATCGATTTTTAACTAACTTTCCCACTAGCTAGACATTTGAAACTTCTAGAATAGCTCAGAACACGATGACAATGCATTCTTTTAATACTTTTAGCAATCTTTAAGCAGAATTGAATTCATTTTCAGTTAATTTTGTTGTTTGAAAATTTCTTATAATTGCTCTCTTTATTTAACATTTTATCATTTTCTTTCAAGTTGATGGGATAATTCATCAAAAAAAAAATTTTTTTTAAAGTATTTATTAATACATAGAATTGTCAAGCTTATATGATTCAACAGAAAATTTAAAAACGTGTTATAAAAAGTTCTTTTTATCTTGTAATTATTAAAAAATATAATAAATTCCGTGTTTAGTGTCATAATTTGATCCCTGGATTTAACTTAAAATTGTGTAATGTATATTTCACTAAACTATTATATCTTAGAAATTTGAGCTCTTAGGAAAAAACTAATGTCATATTGAAATTCAGAGCATCAAATTCATATGAAATCAGCTCCAATTTCCCCGGCACCAAAACCATGGTTAGCTTGTGTTGTCAGCATTTATGTAGCTGTAAATAGTAGACACATTTTCTCTATAGGTTAACACTGAGGTAAGCGAATTCAATAGGGTTAGTACACAGCAGCCTTAACGCACTGTATTAGTAGACGTCGCAGATTTCGAATCTCCGTGTTAAGCTACTAAGAATTTTCGGTATTTATCTAATGACAGATTAGCAATTTTTGAATAGCGCTTTTTTGCGCAAAAAGATAGACGTTCAAAAACAGATCGCACAGTTTTGAAATTTAAAATTTGTCGATAGCTGATATTTTCCAAATCATTAAATCACACGTTCAACGCTACAAAATTAAAATTGTTTTGAAAATATTAAAATCAAATAAACATAATTTTGGAAAATAAGCTCATTACATTTAAAGGTCTATTTTTAAATGCAGGAAACATAATTCAAAAATATTGCTAATCTGTGAAAAATACAGAGAGGGAAATTACTCCAAGGGAGTTAAAGATCTGTAAGGTCAGATGATGCACCAACTTAAGTCAGAACAGCATAAAAACGGCGACATTCTAACAGTCATCCATTTGTCCGGAGGTACATTGAAACCTATTCTAAGCAAAATAACAAATTTATCAGTCAATCAGTATAAACCGTATAAAAAAGCACCTCGGAATTTAAGATACAATATTTTATATTTACATTTTCTTTCGTTTGGTTTACTAAGAAAGTGCAAGCATACAATCTTGTAATTTTTAATATATATAATATTAAAACGAGTACAAGAGTAGCTTGATTAATATTCTCCTAAATCAATAGACATTTGGATAGGTGTAACTATGTATAAAGATGTCGTATAAAAATTTCAAGATTATTAATTAATTTTCGAAGGAAATGTGACCAATCTATCAAAAAAAATCTGCGGTGAAAGTTGACAAACAGACAAAAAAATTGATTATCATAAAGTTAAAAAAAAAACTTTTAAACAAACGAAAAAAAAAAGCAGAAGCTGCACGTTCGGTATTTCAGTTTTAACGTTTTAGTGACTGACTAGATCATCTGTAACCTGATCAGAAGTTAGCCCTTTAGTCTAAACCAATGGTTCCCAACCGGTGGTCCGCGAGAGCTTCGGGAGTGGTCCGGCACCACATATAAAATGACTGTCAAATTAATGAGAATTTTGAAAGCAACGTTCATTGAGCTAGATGGGCCGAATATATCCTATGACTATCAGATGTTAAATAAAAATTTCTTAAAAGTTTAACAAATGTTTTATTATTAGAATAATATACAAAATAATTTTCATACCCTGGGAACCACCCCCTCCATCAAGTCGGTAGAGATGAGGATGGTGGTCCGCACATGGTTCAATTTCTGGCTTAGTGGTCCGCAGACTTCTACGGGTTGGGAATCACAGGTCTAAACAAAGAATGCTTTTTATTACATCGTTTTTGATCCTAATTTGACATCTTTTAAAACATTCAAATGTTTTCCTTTCTTTTTTCTCGGCTAAGAGCCACACTGAATCCCTGTTATATATATAGCGACGTTTTTTCTAATTGTAAAATAATTTCACTGAAAAAAAAAGGATTCCTCTTTCATGGGTGGCAGCAATAAAAGTTTAACCGCCCTTTTTCGTATAAACATAATGATGATCTCATTATAAAATAAAATTAAAAATACCAATAATTTGATTTCCCGTTGTCCCGTTTTAGGAAAACTTTTTAACGTAGGATTACATTCCTCCATAACAGTCCAGCGGAAAGGAAAATTTCAGACGCTAAAACCGTCCGTCTGTACCTCGCGAGTTATGATTTTGGCAGCGGGCCAAACCCAGTCTGTATCGCTTGGACAAGCAGTAAACAGTTAAACAGAAAAGTACCAAAATGCGTCAAAATTTTGACATACATATATGTATATAGATACATACGTACATATATATAGATGCATATATACATAACATATACATACACATATATACATACAAAAGAGGTAAGCAACGATAAGTAATCCTATGTTAATAGTAGTGATAGTTTATTAATCGCGGTAGTTTCGTTAGAAGAGACTACTTGAATCTTTTTTTCTTACTTTGTGTTTACTCATAGTAAGCGCATCGTATTTTTGAAAATGTGGCAATGTCGTGAACCAGTTTTGCTGCATAGACAAATTGCAGAGAGACTGGGAATATCAGAATGGTATTAAGATGCTGATTACGCAAAAACTTATTGGCAAAATATTGCATTTTCTAATTTTTTACAAAATACAGAAGCAACAATAACCAAAATCAACTATAATGCGATGTTTTACGTTTCAAAAACTACCATATTTCTTAATTATTTACTTTAATTCATTAGGACTGTTGCAGAATGACGATATGATAGTTCAAACTACTATATTTAAACGTTAAAATAATATTTTCGGAAAAAAAAATCAATTTAGAATATTTTCTGCTGGAAAATCCTTCTCAGTAGAATATTGTACGCCAGGAAAAGTTAAAAGAAAAAAAAGTCCTTCCACCCCCCCTATATTACATCAGAAGAGTTTACCCATCTATTTAAGCAATCGATTCTTCGTGAATTCGCCGCTGCATCTTTCAAATTTCTAAAGACCTCGCTTCAATTGTCCGCTGAATCTAACGCTCGCCTGCGTCAGAACGACATATCCTCCCACACTCCCCTATACTATACGCCGGACATAATCACAACCTCCTGACCACTGGTCAAGGGGGTCAATTGGCCATTAAAGGGACGACACCATGTTTTGCTAAATCATACGCTGTAGAGCGGATGCTCTCTCTATGAATAAACCGATATCAGGGGAGATGGATGAGATGCAAATAAGTAGTTGTAGGTCACGTGTAGAGGATGAGCGGTGATTCATAAAAGTGAAAGTATTAGAAATTAACTGGACAGGTATAGATAATTTTTCTTTTTAAAACCATTTTTTAGTTTGATGTGATGTGATGTGATATGATGTGATTAATAAAGGTAAAAAAAATTTTAAATTAGGATGAATTAGGTTTTGATAAAAGTGAAATTATTAGAAATTAACTGTACAAGTATAGATTAAAAAATCACTTTTTGTTTGGGGCGATGTGATATGATGTGATGTGATTAATAAACGTAAAAAAATTTTAAATTAGGATGAATTAGGTTTTGATAAAAATGAAAGTATTAGAAATAACTGCACGGGTATAGATAAAAAAAATTTGAATCACTTTTTATTTGATGTGATCAGATATGAAGTAATTAATAAAGGTAAAAAAAATTAAAAATTAGGATGAATTAGGTTTTGATAAATGTGAAAGAATTAGAAATTAACTGGACAAGTATAGATAAAAAAATCACTTTTTTGTTTGATATGATGTGATGTGATGTGATGTGATTAATAAACGTAAAAAGAAAATTTAAAAATTAGGATGAATTAGGTTTTGATCAAAGGGAAAGTATTAGAAATTAACTGGACAATTATAAATAAAAAAATTTTAATAATTTTTTGTTGGATGTGATGAGATATGATGTGATTAATAAAAGTAAAATAGATTTTTAATTAGGATGAATTAGGTTTTGATAAAAGTGAAAGTGTTAGAAATTAACTGGACAAGTACAGATAATTTTTTTAAATCACTTTTTTGTTTGATGTGATTAATAAATGTAGCAAAATGAAAAAAAAATTAGGATGAATTAGATTTTGATTAATTTTTTTTGCCTGTACACACGGGATATTTTATCATAAAACATATTTTGCCAGTAACCCTTAAACTGTTGATGACAGAAAGTTGGATATTATACAGTATTTAAAGCTAGTATAACGAGACTAGGCGATAGAAAACAAAGCAGATTTTTTCCATATATAGTACATCATGACAAAGCCTTATGCGTTAATCCGAGTTCTCCAGTCATTTTTTCTACAGCTTCCTGACAGATTTATCGTAGTCATTATCTCCATGTCAAAAAAAAAGTAAAGCTATTACTAGAAGGATTGCAATTAATACACTATTTTTTTTACTAACATAAGTATAATTCAAAGCTTAACTACCTGAATAACTACGTAATTAGCAATGCCACTGATTTTAGAATAAGAAATTATGAGCAAAACATTCACCATATAAAATAACATACAATTTTTTTAACTAGAATAATAAGCATTTTTATTTTGAAAAATATCCTATTCTGATATACTAAAGTCCGATAGAATAACTAGACAGAATACGATATTTCAGTTCAATTAAAAAATAATGGATTCTAAAATTACTTATTAGCCCAAAAAATATTCTTACCTCGACTTCAAATAATTATCAATCAAAATTAAATAAAACTTCCATAATTTTCCCCGGCCGAATTATTAGCTATAAGCCGATGAGTTCATCGAAATCGAAAAAAAATTGTAAAAACAACTAAAAATAAATAGTTCAATTTCTTTGCACAAAATATTTATAAGATAATTTAATGAGAGATATAAAAAAAAGAAGAAACAACGTAAGTTATATATTACTTTCAATAATGTTACATATACACAATAGACCAGGGGTGCGCAAGATGGGTCACTTAAAAAGTGGTGGGGTCGCGGATAGTCTGAAGTACATTTAAATCATATTGAATTATTTAATTTAAAAATATGCTTTGAATTTTCTATAATCCCATGTTTTAAATTTTTTTAATTTATATATTTTTTATACATTAAAAAATATGTGTTATGATATGTTATAAATAAGGTGTCAAACATTCTTAGAATAATAACTTCTTCAGAAAAAGATTAAACTTAATTACCGCCATTTGCTTTTAACTATCTGTGTGAGACTGGATTTTCAAATCTGGATTTTTAAAATAGTTTGTCAAAATTTCCATATAATTTTTTCTTTCTTGTTAGCGTTTGTTATTTTTTTAAATTTTGTTTTGCTACTAAAATTTTTTTCGTTGGGTGTTAAGTGATTTTTTATTTAAAGAAAGTAGGTCGCGTCGCAAAAAAAGTTTGCTCATCACTGCAATAGATAGCCAGCAACCATATCAATTTAACAATCAACGTTCTAAAGATTTGGCCTGAAATAATATTAAAATGTTTTCTTGTGGTTACAGTTTATACAACCAGGCGATATTTTCTCTCTCGTGGAACCATTTACAACACAGATCGTCAACCCAATCAGTGTATTGGTTCACAGAAAAAATTTCCCATTCATCGATGATGAAACAGTCTGTTTTTAGAGAGAATGAAGGTCGACGGATAGTCATTAAAATGAAAAGATTTTTGCCAGTATCCGAGGACTTAATTTTGAGTAAATAAGCTCAATTTTCTTGAAACCTGATGGGATTGAATTAAGGGCAAGAAATTCAGGTTATTTATATCCCATCGAATTTACAAAAACTTGTTTCCTCGAAAAAACAATTTCGTGATCGTTGGAAAAGATTACTGCAAGCTCTGTGTGAAGGAGAATAAAAAAATAAAAATTGCTACTGTTATTTCTGGAATAGATTTTTAATATAATAATATTAACAGACAAAATAAAGATACTTTAAATATTGTGATATCACACTTTTTGTCATCAACAGTTTAAGGGAACCGGTGAAATCTGTTTAGTGTTAAAATATCTCGTTTGTAAGGTAAAGAAAATTTTATCAAAATCTAATTTATCCTTATTTTTAAAATATTTTTTAGTTATAAATCACTTCACAGCGCATCAAACAAGCAAAAATAAAAATAAAAAATATAAATAAATAGATGAATAAATAAATATTAACAGACACTGAGTGCTTTAAGTAAAACAAGTAAATCATTGAATCAGTATTTCTAAAATTTTTTAGCCACGACTACGGGTACATAAATTTCGCATATAAAATACCAAAATTTAGCAAAAAAAATTACAGGACATAAAATTTCGCATTTATTTTTTAAAAATAAAATTTTTCTTAATTAGGTAAGCATCAAAATTCTTTGTTAAAAGCTAACATTTCAGTGGTCTCCACATTCTCTTCCTTAAGTCTTTAGCAATAAATAATAAGCAAATTTCGAGGGTGAGATCTCTCAGTTAAAGACCGTGGATGGTCTTAGATAAGCAATTGTGCTAATAAATTATTACTATTATTCCCTAATTTCGCTTAAAAAGCCGTTTATCATCAAGTTTTCACCGAAAAGTCGTAAAAAAATAATTTTCGCATTTATTCGCTCAAATCGGCTAATTTCGCATTTATTCGCTTCTATTTTGTAAATACGAAAATTGCGTATCCCTAGCCTCAACCCATTACTCTAGAATTAAGCCCCCAGCGAGCCCTTTTCTATTCGTCAAGCAACTTACGACCTCCGCCCCCCTCGCTAAATCTGCATAAAAAAGAATAATAAATTAAGAATAGAAAACAAGTTTAAAGTAGTTTTTTAAATAGCATTTTATCCTAATATTTAACAAACCTGCCATAGAAAAAAATAAAAATATTGTAAAATATTTAATATGTAGATACTTAGCATTCTGCCACGTTTTAGTACTTTTTAAGCAACTGCCACAAGGAATTTTAAGCAACTGATTTTCATTCATCGGAAATCAGTCACTAGCAAAGTATCAAAGAATATCTGTACCGAAATAAATAAAAACTTTTGAAATTTACAATTAAAATAATTGCAACTTAAAAACGCCTCAATGACCTCGTAGTCGGAAATTGACTCATAGGTCAATCCGTGATCTAGATATAAATTTTTTTTAGAAAAAAAGCTTTAATGTAGTTGAAAAGAAACCACGATAATAGGAATACTCCCATTCAACTTTACAAACAAAAACTGGGTTATTAATTATCATATCACTAACATTGGCACAGCCAATTTTTATTCTCTCCTTCTTTCACTCTGATTTTCATGTGCTCTTTTGATTAATAGTCATGGTGATCCATTAATACAGATTTTATTTCCTGCCACAATAAACAGTTTTAAGATAGCCGATTTGCAATAATAATCTACCAATTCAACTGACTAATTTATTGAGCTGAATAAAGTAATAGACAGAAAAGAAAAAATTGATCATTAGTGACCACAAAACCTAGATGCATTGGATAATGTTGCGGATGGAAAGCTTCTTAAGCATTTACTTTTTTACTGTATGGCAGGGAACTGAAAAATTTTAAAGTTAAATAAAAATAAAAACTATATGTTAAATGTTAACTATGATTGTAACCATTTTGGGTTTTACTATGTCAGCAGTACAGATCTATGTTTATCTCAACTTATTTATCAAGTATGTACCGATGAAATAACATTACTTTCACAGAGAGAATTCCCGAAAAATTATCGCAGATTAATGTTATAGTTAAATTTTATTGTTAAATGCCTATGTATGACCCTGAACCATTCTTCAGTATACATGATATAATCAGATTGGTTGATTTACTTTGGTTTATTTTAGCTGCCTCACTAGAAAAAAAGATCTGCCTATACACTTAATTTTGATAATTGTATAGACGGGATGCACTTTCACATGTAATGCATTTACCTTCGTAACACCTCATTTAGAACCTGAAATAGAAATACAGCCCTCTATTGAGACAATATACTACAGAGAAATAAATTACAAGCCATAAAGCATCGACTTTTTTTATATTTCTAATAAGATACCCTTCTCGGATATAATGCTTAAATTTTATCTTTTGAGATTGTAATTTGGTAAATTTACATTTGCAATATTTATTTATTGCTGAACATGCTCATAATTGGATTTATTACAGTTCAGTTTAGTGGTGAATTTTGTTTAGTATTTGCTCACCTTTCCTAACGCTGTGCAAGTTTTAATTTTCAATGGCATGCACACACATATAAAAGCCTAGAAAAAAAATGTGAAAAAAATTTCTAAATGTAATATTAAAATAAAAATATTTCTGGTTAAATATTTTTAAAGTTAAATATCGTGCAAATTTTTTTTAGATGTTCAAGACACATCCTACACATTTCCTACACATTTAGTACACATTTTAAATTAATTCTTATTTTTTAATATTCTTTATAAAAAAAAACTAGATGAATACCCGTACTTCGCTACTGAGTACATTCAAATTAAATACAACGGTCAATGTAGGCAATTAATACCCCCCCCAAAAAAAAAAACATATAAAATAAATAAAACGATCAATGTATGCAAATGACGTAAAAAAACAAAAAAATACATTTATAAAAATCGCAATAGATATTTTTATAGACAAAATAATGTAGAAGAAAATATTCAAATTAAATCTAATAGAACATACTAAAGAATATAGTACAGTTAATATAGTACAGTTTGAGGATCATATCTTTTACTGTATTTTAATATTTTTTTGGATAATGTCCAATCGTCTGCCGCATTAGCAAGAAAATTTTTTTTTTTTGTCTATTTCGCTGTTGCGATCTATTGTCTATTTCGCTGCACGTCACGCAAAATTAGTTTAAAGTATCACAAAAAGAAAAACCACGTGATCAGCCTTTAATAAATTAAATTCTAAAAATTAATCTTTAAAAATTCACCAAAAATCAGAAAATGGAGGTAAAGATTCGAAAAAGATTTCATTTTAAAGGAATTTTTATGATCTTTCTCGAAATATAAATTTTATTACTCTCAGATTATTATTTTAAATTCAAAATTAAAGAATGTTACAAAAACAACTTAATTTAATTTTTAAAAAATCTAAGAAGAAATTTTCAAAAATCTTTCTTAGTGCACCCCTACACTATAAGAAGAATCGCCCTTTTAAAAAATTTTAGCCCTTTAGGTCCAGCGGTTTGGTTTGTGCGTTATCTGTCGGTCAGTCAGTTACGGAACTGTTATATATATATAGATAGTAAAATTTTATGCTTAACGTCATAGGAAATATCATATACATTTTCAAATGCAGTATATTGAAACGTATTTACATTAAATCATCTGATTTTCTTCGCCAAGGATATATTCACAGCCTTTATCTGAGGTCTTTCTCCAAGTAATCCCACTCGGCATATTACCTTTACAGTAAATGCGTGAACTGACACCCCAGTGATAGCCTTATAATATACTTCCTTCTATAATCTATGCAACCATAATTTTTACAGTATCAAAAAAAACTGTATTAATTATTGAGTCGTAGAGTCATGAATATGCACCTGTCTCTGTTGTTGCTTATGCCACTTGATAAACAGCAGCATCAGATCAAGTCCCGAAGGCTATGGGCGATAAAGGTGAGGCTCCTGTTTTGAATGGCCCCACAAGGGTCGGAGTCCAACTTGGTCAAAGGACCAGTCCCGTTATTTTGAACCGAGTCAAGTGGCGAGACCAGAACACTTGACCCCGCACCTCCAGAGGTAATTTTGAGCACTTGGAGGACATTGCAGCCACGACAGATTTTACGTACACCAGCCGCCATTAGTGTACACGGCTGTGGATTTGTCAGCGACGAGCATCGAACCAGTGACTTTCAGATCACTAGCCCGCCCCTCTTGTTAACTGGGCCTAGAGTTATTTCTGTAACGACACTCCAAATTTCCTCCCCTGCGCCCGCACCTGTCTCTGAACTTTCTCTCAACACATTAAGTCCCACTAAGAGAAAATTCATAGCGTTTGACTTTCATTTACAACAGAGTTTATACCTGGATGCTAAATACAGTCACTGCTACTATTTTTGATTTCAGAATAAAAAGTTATCTATTTTACCCTATATCGAAACGTTTATGAGGCCCAAAGTCTCTAACTGCTCTCCTTCAAAAATACTAATAATAAATGGTAATTTCAGGATAAAGTCTATGGCTCAGTGACCAATAATATCCAAAAATGAGTTTATTTCATTTTTTAACAAAAAATGAGCTTTCTGCATCTGATATGCAAGAAAGCTCAATTTTTGTAGTAGAAAGTAACATCTAGAAAAATGCTAAATGCTTTAAATAAAATATTCTAAGCATGAATGAGATTACGTTCACGACACAACGACTACCACTGCCGAAGAGGAAAGAATCACAAGATGCAAGAGGGGGAATAATAGAGTTATTTCTCTCACGACACTCCAAATTTCCTCCCCTCGCCCTCTTCCGTTACTAGAGAGTATCAATAGCCTTTACTCTGACCAATGGTCAGAGAGTCAATGCACCACTTAACGGACATCTCTCTCTCCGTTGTTCATGAAGTGGAGCACCATTAGGCTTCAAGTCTGAAGAGTACACTTTTGATACACAAAGGGATAGAAGGGGATCTAGTTTGTAATGCACTTCAAATTTATAGGTCTGCAATTCATTTTAAAAATAACGTTATGTTTAAACTACATTTATCTTCAACAGAGACTGTAATTATTAATGGTATTTTTTTTGTTTTTCTCGTGTTTAATTTTAGCAGATTTTCCAGATTCGGAAATTTTTCTTTAAAAAATATACAAGGTTCTTTAGAATTTTAATTTTTATAGAGAATTTTTTGTTGTTTTTATTCTGCTTAGTGATCTTGATATAATGCTACTAAAAACTTCTATATTTCAGTAAAAATGTAGGTGTATGAGAATTACATGAAATTTATGTGAAATATTTTGCAGTCACTATTGCATACCTTTCTTGAAGTATCCGAATTTCTGAAACCAGTAAATCGTATTTTTGACCCAATAGTATGTTTTCGTTACTAAATATGTATTTAAAACCGAAATCCTTTACCTATATCAATCTGTTTTATTTTTATTTGTATCTCTTCTTTCTTCTATCACAGGGATTTAAATAACTGACAGCGATTACAGAACAGCTTATTTAGCCTAACTGACAGCGATAACAGAATTGTGATAGTAAGTTGTTTTTTCCTCTAAATAACTTTTTTATCACGGATCTTTATGATTCTTTGATATTTTTCGTATACTAGGCATCATATAGTAAAAGTTAAATGTTAAATACATTAGAAGTTTTAAGTCGGGGTTTAAAAATATTTATAAGAGATCGATAGTTTAAACTCATAATTGTTGGTTTATTAGATTTTTTATTTACCGTATAAATTTTAAATTACTTCCAGTTTCGAGAGTTTTTTTTTTTCATTATTTAAAAATAATTATCTCAACTGCTGCACCTACTCAGTTTACAATAGGATGGTCGTCAAGAGAATACTCTATATACTAAAAATTGTTGACATGATAGTCTAATTTTGAGAAAATAAATAGATACAATCAGCAAAAGATCAAACGCTTTGTGAAAAATTTCTTTAAAAGCGTCCGTATACGTTAAAATTCCCGAAAAATAACACATTTGGTATGATATTAAAAGTTACTTGATTAAGCAGTTAAATATCTTTAAACAACAAGTTTCAAACAATAAATTCAGTATAGTGCCTGCATTTCAATATGTAAGATACCATCACTTGTCAAAGGGTTTCTATTTTTTTTAATCCCTTTATTAGTTAAATTTCAGAAGGTAGGTTTGTTATTTAAGGCGTTAAAAAGAACTCATATGTGGAAAGTCATGCAATAAATCTTTCCACTGCAGTCACTTTAAACACTGCGACGGAATAATGTTATATTAAAAACTTAGATAAAATCCAAACCGAATTAATGGTTTTGCCTTAAAATAGTTCAGTTACTTTGCAACTTTACTCTTCACCAGCAAAATTAGGCCTTTTTATCGCTATAATGGGATAGTGGAGAAAATATCAAACAAAATTAAGATTTACGTAAAATCAATTGCGTTTAGTAATAATCCTGTTAATTTTTAACATCTTTTCCTTGATCAGTTAGTAGGGAGTAATTCTAAAAGCAAAACAGGAAAGAAAAAAAATTCCCCGTCTGTCTTTATTAGTTGAAGATATCAAAAAATTGTCTCGAATAATTAGAGTTTAGATTGTCTATGTCCTCCGTATCTATCTTCAATGGACAATAACTGAGGATTTAAGCCTCAATCACTTAACACTAGGTATAAGAATTCAGTTTAAATATGATCATTTCTCCAACCTTTATGCTGCTACGCCTCCCTAAAAAAAAAACTTTTTTCCGCGCCTCCCTATCTTTTAATAGATATAATAATATTGACACGCTTTAAATAATAACAACTTTATTACAAATAATTACAAGATAAAAAGAACTTTTTATATACCATGTTTTTAAATTTTCTGTTGAATCATATAAATTTGACAATTCTATGTATTAACAAATACTTTAAAATTTTTTGATGAATTATCCCATCAACTTGAAAGAAAAGGATCAAATGCGTAATAAAGAGGTATCAAATGCATAATCAATCCTATAGCTCAAGAATTGGTAGTTAACTTGCGTTTAACTTTTCATTCCCGTCCCGGGCGATAGATGGCTGCACCATTCTACGAAACAAAATTAACTGAAAATGAATTCAAATCTGCTTAAAGATGGCTAAAAGTATTAAAATAATGCATTGTCATCATGTTCCGAGCTATTCTAAAAGTTTCAAATGTCTAGCTAGTCGGGAAGTTAGTTAAAAATCGGTTGAAAGATTTGTACCGGACAAACACACAAGCAAGAAAGCGAGTTAATAAAAACATGGTTAAAAATGAAAACTAAAATTAACAGCATAATAACAAGATTTTGCTATAACAATACGAACATGCATATTTATTTTTATATTAAATTACTAATTAAACCACATCTGACGCATCAAAATTTAATGCGAGTGTTGTTGTTGTTGTTTATTGGCTCAAAGTTTATCAAATCTTGGGGGCAATGTAGAGAATGCCGCTCGTAACTCTTTTTCGACTATTAACCTGGTTCGATATTTGGTTTTCATTGCAGCCAATGTCGAAAAGCCCGTTTCGCATAAATAAGACGTTACAAACGGTAGAAGCACTTGCATAATCTCCATTAAGATTCATCCAAAACTAAATTATGATTTCCTTTTGAAACTTTTGTTTTAGTGAGCTATCGCATGACAATTCTATCAATTTTTCTTTTTTGATGGTTGTCAACTCAAATTCGTCTATTTATAGATATTATGGTTTATTCGCTTATTTATAGATATTATGGTATGAACATTGATTTTTTTATTAAAAAATTGTGGTGCCTCCCCTGGCAATAGTCCGCGCCTCCTAGGTTAGAAACTGCGGCTCTAGAGCATACATAGAAGTTGGCTATGTGGGTCCTTTAGGTCAGTGCTCCTCAACCTTTCTATCGCCGCGGACCGGTTAACATTTGACAATTTTACCACGGCCCACTGAGGGAGGACGTTGATTGTTTATATTTTTACCATGTTTTTATTAACTTGCTTTCTTGCTTGTTTGTGTGTGTGTGTTTGTTTGTCCCTTACAAATCTTGCAATCGATTTTTAACTAACTTCCCGACTAGTTAGACATTTGAAACTTTTAGAATAGCTCGGAACACGATGACAATGCATTTTTTAAATACTTTTAGCTATCTTTAAGCACATTTGAATTCATTTTCAGTTAATTTTGTTTGTAGACTGGTGCAGCCATCTACCGACCGGGACGGGAACGAAAAGTTAAACGCAAGTTAACTTTCAATTAACTTTATTTTCTTTCAAGTTGATGGGATAATTCATCAAAAAAATTTTAAAAAAGTATTTATTCATACATAGAATTGTCAAGTTTATATAATACAACAGAAAATTTAAAAACATGGTAAATAAAAAGTTATTTATATCTTGTAATTATTGATTGTTTGATTTAATAATTGATGTTATTATAATTTTGATGTATAAATGACGTTACGTTTATTTATCGTTCAATAAAAAACTCGTTTTATTTATTTATTTATTTGTTTCGTTTTTTTTTTTCTTTCTTTCAGGAAAGCGCATTTATTTTCAATTTTATGACTGCAATTTTAATTCATAATCTTGAAATGTTTAATAAACAATAAACTAATTTAAAATAGCTACAAGCTTTCTTCTGTTACAAAGGTATAAATTAGCACAAACCCGACAAAGTCGCACAAACCCGAGAGAAATACACCACAGTCAATAAAATGGAAATAATTTAATGTCCCTTGGGCGGCCCGGGACCATTTGATCCACGGACCGGTACCGGTCCGCGGCCCGAGGGTTGGGGACCACTGCTTTAGGTCTTAAAACGTCTACATTTGTGAAACACTCTACTTCATACGATAACATAAAATAAGATATAAACTACTCTTTTTTAATTTTTTTAAAAATCCTAATGCGTAACTGGATGGTATAGTTGTGAAAATGTAGGCATTCAAGAGATGATATTTATGAGATTTATTCTAAGCTCACTATTGCATGCCTTTTTACGGTATCTGGAATACGGACACGAGTGAACATCTACCATTTCTCGTGCATTATTATAGCAAAACCCTCATCTGTAAGCAACACAAGTAATGCAGACGTTTCTCTCGCCACATTATGTACATGGAGGGAGAGATGCTCTGTGATCATTCAGCAATTTTTTCTTCCCGAACTCCATGAGAACGACCTCTCTCACATAATTTACCCCTTTGTCCAGCGGTCAGTTCTACTTCATCAGATCATTTACGGAATCAGTTCCCTCTTCAAAATCATGCTCACCCCCGCGGGGTGCATTCATTGATTGCTAGCGAGTTGGAATTTCGGAACTAAATTAGGCGCCACTGTGAGGGAGGAAAGGAGAAATTCAAGGTCGAGGGGTCGTTCATTGGCTAAATTTGGGATGATAGGGTAAGCAATCATTTTGATTCTTTACAATGTTGCATCCTAAAAGGTCCTCAACGTGGGATTAGAATGCTTGATGATAAGTTTATTACTAAAAACCATGTTTTAAGCATGATGCATTTTTTAAGCACGTTGATGGAGAAATTAGATTTGTTATGAATGGAAATAAAGAAAGTTTGTCCATGTGTTAATGATGAAAACTTTTGGAGATTATGTAAGAGCTTTTTTTTTCTTTATAGCATCACTTTCAAACTACAAACAGCGACTTTTAATTCTTAAACAATAAAGATATATATCAATGTTCTGAAAATATAATTGTATTGTCAAATATTGCTAACACTTGAAATTCAATTTAATTAAAGAAAAATTAACGGCTTTAAATCTTGTGAAATTGAAAAGAGCACTGGGCTATTTTTAATGCTTTTTCAACGAATATAACCTTGGGATATGAGAATGAAAATCTATTCCATTTCTTGGCCGATGTATTTACTAAAATGTGTTGTATGAAAGAAAAATACTACAAATATTTTCAACTCTACTAATTTCTTTATTAAATGCTGCGTCATCAAATGCATCCTGGTCTGATACATTTTACAAAAATATCTGGACTGTTATGTGTAGCTGAGCCGCCAACATGGTATAGTGGTTATCGCCGTGAGCTACCAGGCAGCAGGCTTTGGTTCGAATCCGGACTAAGGCTGGGATATTACTTTGAAAAAAATGTTTAACCAACCTAAAATGTTCACTAGTTTGGTTCAAATCCAAATTTGTAAGGGCAGAAATTTTATTTGAAATTCTCATCCTGGCTGAACGTTGTTTAAAATTTGCCTCCTGTGGTAGTATTCTACTCATTTATTTAATTTTACACCAAATTTTTTTTATTTTTTTATTATTTTTTAGAGAGAAATAATAAAATACCCTTATTGCTTTCATGGGCAAAATTTTAATGGCAAAACCTTATAGGTAAAATCCCTTTGTTATTAAAATGTAATATAAGTACAGCATGATAGAGTGAGAAATAACGTGGAATGCTCTAAAAATATACTCGTTAAAAACTTTAAAAAAATTTAAAAATCGGTAGTCATACATTCTGTTTTGCATAAAACATATATTCAAGGGTTCTGCTTTATATAAAATACATCAATCAATCATTCTGCTTTACATAAAAATTATCTGCTTTATATTTATATTTCAATTTACAAAAGAAGCAGATCGAAATTTCCCACTTTTAACTTTTGGTCCGATCCCCCATTCACTCTCCCTTTCCCCCAGAGTCTAATTGTTGCAAACCGGAAACTGCGGACACTGGTCAAGATCATCGGTCATGACAACTGAACTACGGACAGTCCATTGTTGACCCCGGCTTCTCCGGTTTCGACTGCATTCAAAGCGGCCGCCGTCTTCAATTGAGCGCGAATAAGCGATGACCACTGGTCACTGAGTGGGAAACTAGATTTCGGACACGCTGCATTGAGCGCTTAACAATGGGTTGAGATGATGCGTACGAAGAGTTCAAGAAGGGAAATATTGCAGATAGCGATCGATTTATAATGTGGGTTATCACAACCTTTGATGTTGTTTTTTCTTTTAGGTGTTGGCAACAAGTGTTGTAACAACATATGTGGACGTTAAACTTTGACCGCTGACCTTGTCCGCAGCTAGTGGGTTTGTACTGAACTATGTGCTGTTCAAAGCTGGTTCTTGCTTTAATAATAATAATGCCAGTGGGTGGTTTGTCAAAAAGTAATGCATTTCAGCATTATCGAATTGGATATTTCTTTAAAGTAAATAAAGCTGCACATTTCGCTGAAATTTTAATCTAGAATATTAATCGCAATGGATTTGAGGCTTTGTATCTATATGGAAGTAACAATTTTGTGTGAAGACAATTTTTACGGAAATCGGAGGATTTATCTGGAAATGAGGAATTACAGAAATATAATATTTTGAATGTATTTAGCGGCAATATGTAATTCACATTCCTTTAATACATTTAGAAACCCAAGGCACAAATGTGATTAATCCCTAAGGATTTTTGAGGCTTTGTATCTGTATGGAATTAATGATTTTGTGTGAAGATGACTTTTACTGGAAATCGATCGATTTATCTGGAAATAAAGAATTACGGAAATATGATATTTTGAATGCACTTAATCCCTAAGGATTTTTGAGGCTTTGTATCTGTATGGAATTAATGATTTTGTGTGAAGACGACTTTTACTCGAAATCGATCGATTTATCTGGAAATAAAGAATTACGGAAATATAATATTTTGAATGCACTTAGCTTCAATATGTAATGCAGATTACTTCAATACGTTTAGGAACATAAAACACAAATGAAAAAAATTCGAGCTTTACTCTTAAAATGGTGAAAATTTAGTACTAAATTTTGCAACCATATTTTAATTTATATGCACCTAAGCAAAAATCTACTGCAACTTAAAACCTGACTATATCAATATAGCCTGGAGTATCTGTTACTCTTCAATCAAACGTTAAAAATTATTTCAAGAACCCCAAAAAGAACAACTCTTTGCAAAACAATATTTCTCACGATTTAATATTAATTAGAAGTAAAGTTTTCGTAAGATAAGTTGATGATGAATTTAAATGTTTGGGAAGGCTTGAATTCTACACTATTCAGTAAAAAGCAACAGAAGCCGACAAAGCACTGAAGTATTTAATGAAAGTGAATGGTACCAGGATTTTTCTGAAAGATAATACAGAGTATCGCCGCCTTCTTTAATAGGATTAAACGATTATCTTTTATATTGACTCAAAATGAAGTATGTTTACTGATTTAGTACTAGACAATTGCTTTTATTAATCAACACCCTAGTTCTCTAAGCAAAGCCACTGGAGAAAAGGATCAAATGCACGTATATCTTGCATATTCGTCTGGGGGTGGCATCGAAGCAAATATAATTAAATTAATTTTTTTGGTGACAGATATGTCGCATCATATCAGTAATATATGATTGCTGTGCTAAAAATTGAACATCATTGCATCTGTAGTATTTGGCAATTCAGAAAACCATATTTGTTTAATAAAATTTTTCATTATTAAATTCTACTCTGTCATGTACTACATGTCTATTTTAAACGCATGACATATACTTTTATATGTATAAATCTTTAATATCTTGAATCGTTCATGGTAAAAGCCTTTATAGTTTGAGAGATTTAACATATCTATTTTCGTGTCCCTTCCCTAAAATTTACCTTTTTTTGCTAACCTTTTTCCTTTTCATCCTAAAACACTCAATTGTATGAGAAAGTTTGCTAGCATGCAGATTAACCCCAACCGTTAGCACCCACTTATTAATATTTAACGTCCATAATCATTCCCAACAAACCACCCCTTTTATTGCCAAAAATAGAGTTCTAGGACCTTCTAACATCTCTAAACCACCCAATGATTAAAAAAAAAAACTATACAAAGGTTCGCAGTGATATTGACTACGCTTCAAAATCACCCCGCTATACAACTCAAAAAATATGCTACAAAGCTCTCATAGAGATTAAACCATCGCCTGAGGTAGCTCATGAAAATCGGTGGCCGCTAAAAAACCGTCCATTGTTGGCGCGTGAGCCACAAAATACATTTCGCGCGCGGCGGATCGGAGCATGAATCTCACTGTCACACTTTCATATAGCTATATATAGGGGGTGAAAATGCAAATGCAGATTAGAAGGGATTAAACTGCATCGTGCATGGTCGACCGGGTGTGGCGTCGGTGAAAGTATAATGCAATTCATTTTTTGGTAACAGATATGTCGCATCATATATGAGACTATTTTTAAAATACTTTGTATTCGTTTTAAATGGAAGGTCGTGAGAATTTTTTGACCATGGTGCGGGAGCGCCTGTGGAATACTGTGGATAAAAAAAATAGTAAATTTGAGATGATATTAAGGGTTTTTTTTTCGGAAACATTTTTAATAAATTTTCTGTTAAACTTTTGATTAATTTGGTTAGTGGATATGAAATCTGAGTATGAAAAAAATGCCTTTTTTATAATAAGTAGGATAAATATTCCCAAGCGGCTCAGTGTAAAAATAAATACACACAAAATTCTAAAAATAATTTTTTTTTTTGTGAATAGGAGTCTAATATTATTCATGCAATTGATCTCTTATCCTCTATTTTTGCCTAAGCACATCTTCTCATATTCAATACACTTTCATGATATTTTCTGCAACAGTAAGTTGCAGAAAATATTATGAAATGTAACATCATATTATAAGTCAGTATATAAACATTTAATACCGTCAACCTACCGGGGTAATTTTGCCCATTTAAAAAAAAAAGTTTGCGCGCTAAACAGCAATTACTAAAATAGCAATGAGTGCTCTTTAAATAATCAGCGCTGTTAGTTGTATTGTTGGCAAGACTGAGGCAGGAGTTTTTCCATTTAGTGATAGCTTATTAGTGTGAAAATAATCAATTTGTAAAGTGACTGTGAGCAAGCAATTTGAGTACCTTAGCAACTTTGATCCGTGAAGCCCATAGGGATTGCTGGTAAGTTTTTCAAATTATTTCTATTTGCGTTGCATATAATAACACTAATATGCAAGGTTTTGTTGTTTTGAAATCAATAGGTGTATCTGAATGTATATTTTGTGCAGATTCCGAAAATGACCTTCAAAATTCCGTATCACGTCACGTTTTTTCACAAATGACGGAAATGTGAAAATAACAAAACGGTATTTTGTAATGACATCGTTATAGAGCAACGTTCGTAACGCGTGAAAAGGTTCTCTGGAGGGGCGGAATGATTGTTTAAGGAATAGATAAATATCAATATCTAGCTGATAATGGAAATGCAACTGTTTCATCTGTATGACGTCACGATTAGCGCCACATCTTTTGCTACATATGTGCCTGTTATACGACAGGAAAAAAACAGAAGCAAAATATTACGCCTTTCTGGAAAAAAATCTTATTTTCAATACTTCGGCATTAAATCCTGGGCCATACCAGAACCAGTAAGCATAACATTGTGTATCCCAATATCCCATCTGCCATAAGACCAGTGCCCCATAGTGAATCCATCCCTGTGTCATCCCCGTCCAATATCAAGCCCTGAAAAGACACCGATGTTACAAGTGAGGAGATGTACAAACCGGACATCATGGAGGATGAAACCCCAGTGCCATTTACACAGCATGAACTGAATGATTTGGTTCGCGATCTGAATTTACCTAAAGACGCAGCAGACCTTTTAGAATCAAGACTTTATGAAAAGTGTTTACTGTGCCCTAATACGAGACTCTCCTGGTACAGACACCGAGAAGCAGAATTGGTTCCGTTTTTTGCTGAGGAAAGTGGTTTGGTGTATTGTCGAGACATTCCGGCAGTCATGAAATATTTCAACATCAATTACAATCCAGGACACTGGAGGTTGTTCATAGATGCCAGCAAATCCAGTTTAAAAGGTGTTTTATTACATAATACTAACATCGATCTATCCATTCCAGTAGCACATTCTGTGACTTTGAAAGAGACACATGAGGACCTTAAATTACTGCTAGAAAGTGTGCAGTACAAATTTCATAAATGGTCTTTGTGCGGGGATTTCAAGGTGATTGGAATATTTCTCGGCTACACAAAATTTCCTTGCTTTTTGTATGAATGGGACTCCAGAGCAAGGACGGAACATTGGGTTCAGCAGCAGTGGCCGGTCAGAAGTACATTCACACCTGGCGAAAAACCATTGTTTCAATTCCATCGGTTGATCCCTCGAAAACACTGTTGCCACCTTTACACATCAAACTTGGCTTAATGAAGAAATTCGTGATAGCTTTAAGCAGGTACAGTAAATGCTTTCGGTATCTGTGTGGTAAGATTGCATCAATCACGACTGAAAAAATTAAAGCTGGCATTTTTCTAGGCCCTAAAATACGAAAATTAATGGCAGACAACAAATTCAAGAAAACCATATGTGAGTACGAATTGCGAGCATGGACTGCATTCAGAAATGTGGTACACAACTTTCTGGGGAACACGGAGGCTTCAAATTACACTACTTTAGTTGAGGAACTGCTGGAATCTTATAAACTGCTTGGTTGCAAAATGAGAGTCAAAGTTCACTTTCTTCATGCAATTACTTTCCTAAAAGTCTTAGGGATTTTTCGGCAGAACATGGAGAGCGCTTCCATCAGGATATAAAAATGATGGAAAAGACATACCAAGGAAAGTGGACTGTACATATGATGGCGGACTATTGTTGGATGTTGAACAGAGACTGTACAGACACACACCGAAGACAATGCAAAAAAAGGAAGTTTGAAGGGGAACCCAATGGTCAATGTTAGGTATGTTTGCTTTTGAATATGTATTGATGTATATCTGTTCCTTAAACAATCATTCCGCCCCTCGATAGAACATTTTCACACGTTACAAATGTTCCTATATAGCAATGTCATTAAAAAATAACTTTTTTCAAAATTTTCACATTTCTATCATTTATGACAAAACCTGACGTGATACGGAATTTTGAAGGTCATTTTCGGAATCTGCGCAAAAAATCCGTTCAGATACACATATTCATTTCAAAACAACAGAAAAAAGTTGAAAAATTGCAGATCAGTGTAATCATTGGAGGGATATGATTATCGAATTTTAATACCTTAACTTTCGTATCATTGTTTTGATGGGCAATGTTACCTCATGATCCATAGGAAAATTGGACTAATTTTGCCCACCTCTTCCTAGCTTTGTAGACTGATTCGAGCAGCGAGGAGGATGCTGACATTTCTACTCATGACTCAACCAGTTCTAATGAAGAAAGAACAATGGAAACGGAAAAAAACATTGAAATTGATGAAAGGCCCCTAAACTTGTAAGCAGGAGACTTTGTGGTTGTAAAATTGCTTGGAGAAAAACTTTGAAGCATTTCTTGGCAAAAATTTCAAACAATTGTGACGATGGGTACTTGGAACTTTCCTATCTGAGAACCAAACGTAAGGGAAGTCGTTCACATTTCCTGTAAAAGTGGATGAATTCAGCATTTCTCTGACCGATGGTTTCAAAACTCCATCTCCAAGGGAACGACGAGGCAAATTCTTTTTTGAAGAAGATTTCTCAAGATTTTTTCAAATATAGTAGGGGTCATATCACCTACATATATTCTCTTTTTTCTTATTAGTATGCTATCAGTTATCTACTAAAATTTTATAACGAGAATCTAACAATTTAACGAGGGCCTAATATAAATATAATTTATAAAAATAATAAATTTAAAAAATTTCAACTGTTTTCATGTTTATTTTGGCTCATTTTACCGCCGGCAAAGGTAACATTGCGCAGAAGTGACTTTAGAGGCAGATTTCAATAGAAAATATTTGGTGGGCAAAGTTACCCCTGTTGTCTACGTAACTTTGCCCACTGGGTTTTTGAAGTATTACCGAAAGAGAAAGCAATGAAAATATATTTAAACACCATAAATCAACTTTATAAGCCCTCCACCAAGCTTAGAAAAATTTCCCCCTCTCCAACTGATAGAGAAGTACACGGATTTTTTACTAGAAATTTTAAATTGGGCAAAGTAACCCCGGTTGACGGTATCAGTAAGTATTTCACTATAAAAAATGTAACATGCCATTAATACTATAACAGTAAACAACGTCAGGAAAGGAATTTCCGACTTATGGCGTTCACTGGGATGACACACAGCGAAGACCGCGTATATGGCATTCATTATGGAAGCACCCAATGGGTGAAACCAACATTGATCCTCATGGTTGGTTCGGAGTGCTACAATCATGTCTTTCATAAGGACTAAATTGACCTGGACCTACTACTTAAAGCCGATTTCGAACAACCATAAACATACACGTGGGATTCGAACCGCCAACTGCTCTTCTAAAAACAAGCGCCCAAAACATGCGGCCATCGACAGCACAAGAAGATCCAGGCTACTTCTGGGATTTGAATCTGGGCGCACGTGGAGCTTGGGATTTTAAGCTCCGTAAAATATATGTAGCAGCTCGAATGACAGTTACGTGTAAATATACGGTGGTTATAACAAGAGAAATAATGATAGTACTATACTTATAATAATAACCATAATATAATAACTATATCACACCATTCCCAGATATTGTAAGACAGGTTTAGTCCTTAAGTAGCAAAAGATGGCCCATAGTGCTTCAAAAACAAACCAACCCCTGTGATGACGATATCATATCCTACTTATAATAATAACCATAATATAATACCTATATCACACCATTCCCAGATATTGTAAGACAGGTATTCCCAGATATTTAGTCCATAAGTAGCAAAAGATGGCCCATAGTGCTTCAGAAACCAACCAACCCATGTGATGACGATATCATATCCTATTTATCGCTGCGTGAAGTTCATCTAACTACAATTAAAAAAAAAAACATAAATCGTAATCAACATATTTACAAGCATTTAGCGAATGTGGAAATTAGATTAACAAGGTTTTGACCAGCAACCCACGCATCAGTGTCATACAGCTAATTTTTCAAAGAAAAATTGGCACACAAGAAACCCAAAAATTAAACGCCATTATTCTTTTACGGCATTTTAATTAATGACACACGCGAACTCTTACTTATCCTTCCATCAAGGTTGAAAGCTTTTTTTCGATCTAATCTTAACATTAGCAGTTTGTGTGTTCCTTAAGAGCTCAGCCGGCAGATAATTACTTACAAATAAACCAAAAAGTTTTTATTTCCTCCCTCCTATTGTTGCAAGCGGAAGGTGAGAGGTGAAGATAGGATATAACAGCGGCGTTCGTTCATCAAAACGCTAATGAGACTGCGCCGATTGAATTGTCAGATACAATTATAAGATCAGATCGGAAGGAAAAGTAATTAAATCTTAGTTTGACTCGTAATTACTACCTTTTGAAGATGAAAAGAGAAATTAACTATTGAATGGTATTGTTACCACTTCTGTATATCACTATTTCATTTATTCGGTGACATGTGGATAGTAATTTTGTAAAGAGAGGTAATTTTTTTTCCTCCTCATTCTCGATGGCATTTCAAATGTGTAGACTATGCAGACAATTTATTTTTAATGCTAGATAATAAGGAATAAAACGTAGTATAAATGCACGATTTTGATTCGTAGGCAACATTCATCTCACTCATGCCTAACTACGTTGCTTACTTCTTACAATTTGCATTAAAATCAGCTTAAGGTATCCTATACGTTCGGAGCTATTTTTTTTTTCCAAAACTTTACTTTTGAAAATTTTTGTCCTATTTTTCGAAGGAAATGAGCCCCAAAATAGGAAAATGATGAAAAAAATAAGTCCAAAAACTATGCAACTTTTTTAAAATATTGAGGCTTTTGGTCGAAATGTAGTAAATTTTTACTTCAACGACTGTAGCTCTAATCTCATATAACATTGATTTCTCTTGTGGGGCGTCGCACTGTCATGCTGGAATTGTCCAAGTCCGCCGGAATGCACAATGGACATGAATGTGTGTAGACGATCGGTCAGAATGCTTATGTACCCGTCACCCGCCAGATTCATTTCTAGACGTATCAAGGGTTCCATATCATGCCAACTGCACACGTCTCATACCATCACAGAGGTTCCACCAGTTTGAACAGTCCCCTGTTGACATCTACGGTGCATGGATTCATTAGGTTTTCTCCATACCCGTACACGTCCATCCGCCCGATACAATTGGAAACGAGACTCGTCAGACCAGGCAACGTGTTTCCAGTCATCAACAGTCCAGTGGAGGTGCTGGCGGGCGTTAAGCTTTGTGCCGTGCAGCCAACAACGGCACACCAGTGGGCCTGCGGCCCCGAAAGCCTATATCAATGACGGACCGTTGAACAGTTCTCACGCTGACACTTGTTGATGCCCCAGCATTGAAATCCGCAACAATTTGGGGAAGTGTTGCACGTCTATCTCGTTTGAGGATTCTCGTCAGTCGTGGACGATCCAGTTCATTCAAGGTTTTTTTTCCGGCCGCACCGCTGTCGGAGATTTGATGTTTTACCGGATACCCGATATTCACTGTACACTCGTGAAATGGTCGTGTGCAAAAATCTAAATTGCATCGCATCCTCGGAGATGCTATGTCCCATCTCTCGCACCGACTATAACGCCACGTTCAAAGTAACATAAATCATGATAACCTGCTATTGTATCTGCAGGAACTGATCTAACAGCTTCGTCAGACACCTTTTGTCTTATATAGGCACTGCCGACCGCATAGCGTTACGCTTATTAGTTGCATATCTCCGTTTATTGCATACGCATATACGCATGCCTGTACCAGTTTTTTTAACTCTTCAGTGTACTTTAATGTTTCAGCATTTAATCAAAACTTTTTTTAATAGAAACCCCTCGATATATTGATAGTTTTACAGATACAAAGCATCCACATTAAAATGTCGATGTCTTTACTTTCTAGGATATTATTTCAAGGGAGTACATGCCATGATGAAAAGTCTTTAACAAGCCAATATAGTCCATGACTACTGCATGATTAAACTGGCTTTGAACATCTATTGAAACAACACGGGTTTAAAATTTTTTATAACAATGTTGACAACATTCCCTTTCTTTATCCCCATTTTCCAACGTTTTTGAATATTTCCTTTTAGTATTACACTCACTCATACCAACTTTTTCCTTAACTTTAAATGAAATCAAAGAAGTGACTATTGGATCTATAACAGAAGCATCTTTATGGGACGATCAAATGAGATTTCATCGGGCATTCTCTACTATTCGGAATAATCCCTGGTCCTAGACTAACACAAATACCCTTACCATCTTCCCGAGACTGAACATATATGACACGGATCACAGGTAAATATACCAAGATAATGCTTAATATTCCTTTCTTCAATGGACTTGCTGATGTAACAACCCTTTCTGAAGTTATTGATTAAAACGTGATCCGAGTTGAACTGAAAGGATTTGTTGGGTATATGCTTCACTGGTCTTTCGGAATAGATGGTAATATCATGAGTTCCTCTTTCATGCAGTGATTTGGGCCAAAATATCCTCAGCCACATCCGAAAACAGTTGAGCAATCATTTCGTGCTTAGTTCACATACGACTGAGGTTTGCTGCAGGATTTTTGTGATGTTCAAATATATGAGATCAGTGTCTATGATTGGTATGTTGTCTTTGGACAAATGTACGTACAAAGTTTAGAGTTAATTTTTATCTTCGTGATTGTCTAATTTATACTCTTGTAGCCATGCGTGGGCATGTGTGTGAATGGCCATGGTTCACTTCAGTAGATCAAAGCAACAATAATCTATTTAACGAAAAATTATAGCTAAGACACTTCTTACTAGGAAGTTTTTCATACAGTATTATTTTATTTTAGGCATCTAAGTTTTGAACCACAAATTGAAGAAGATGCTCGATTCTTTCCGGTCACTGGGTCAGACGCAAACAAAACAAAAAAAATTCAAATTCCTCTTTAGAATTTTGCTGTCTCCAGCGCAGTTACCGGGTATGCTTTGCAAAGGAGCCCATAATAATGTCAAATCCTAGGTCAATGGGAGCTGCAAGTGCGCTGGAGATACTTATACTTTCACTGGCGACCCAACTAAACTAGGTTATGTTTGATGTTGAATTATCAAACAGATAACAGAAAAAATCAACACGAAAAAAAATATTAGTGTAAATTATTCTAGTCTTTTTCTTTGCTATTCGTAAGTCTGTCTACAGCCCACACTCACGAGCCAAACAAAGAGGGAAAAGAAGAAAATCACTCTTCCGCGCGATGGGTAAAGTCATCACATTACCATCCGTGTTCCGAAAGAAAAAAAAAACCAAACATGTAACTAACAAATCATTTCATTTCAGCTTAGCTCACGTTTTAATTAATAACTCGAAAATACGTTATTACATCCGCAAACTGCAGCGAAGAAAAAGAAAATGCTAAAAAAAATCTATTTCGTTTTTTTGCCTATTGTTAGAGACCGATTTCCAATTACCTCACCAAACGGAGATTAGTTAGCTTGTATATCTACCATTCCCTCGGTGAGTGGCAGAAAGATAGCGAGTTCCGATACAAGGGGGCGTGGCAGAATAATCATTGGGAAGATGTTACAAACTACTTCCCAGTTAATAACTCTGTGTTGAGGCGATTTCAATGATTCCATTGCCTGGCTGTTAAGAGGGGCATTAATTCGTGATGGATGTACTGTGCAACAAACGAGGGAACCACTTAATCTTTCTCGTAGATTTATACAGACATGTGGGAAAAACAAGCGAATGCTATTTGTAGGATATATTTGCGAAGTATCCGGAAATTGGGAGAGCGTGAATGTTATGCGCGTTAGACAAACTAATCGACTGTCAAAATGGTCAGACCAATAAATGTTTGATTGCATATTACTAAACTTAACTTTTTTTATTCCTTTAATGAACTTAGTGGGGTTGTTTGCCTCTTCAGGTTTATTGTTGCAAGCCTGACAAAGGCTAATTCTTCATTTTTAGACACACGCACTTAAATAAACATGGGATCACAATAAATGGAGATGCAAATTATGCAGACATGATATCCAAATATATAAATAAAAATTGTAACTATGAGGTACATACGAGGTGTGTTCAAAAAGTATCGAACCTTATTTTTTCCCGCGTAAACCAATGAAGCGCGGGAGACTTTCTTCAGTGTAGATGTAGAGGGGACACTCATGGGCAGTCGTGAATTTTTTCCCGCCCGCAGAAAGCATCAGTCGCTGGCAATCGACCTACGAGTAAAGACGTGTAGTGAACGGTCGTCGGATTTCAGTTTTTGTAAAATGACAGAAAAATTTTAGCAGCGATATTGCATCAAAATTTGCCAAAAGCGTTGATTCAGGCTTTCCTCACCGAACACAACATTCCTGTGTGTCGTCAGGCTCCCTACTCACTCGTCATGGCTCGATGTGACTTTTGGCTATTTCCCACGCTGAAAATGCCGCTAAAAGGGACCCGATTTGAGTCAAGAGAAGACATCATGCGGAATGCGACGGCACGGTTGCTCACCATTCCAAAAACTGCGTTCCAGAAGTGTTTCCAACAATGGCAGGAGCGCTGGGAGAAGTGTGTGCATTACCAAGGAGACTACTTTGGAGGGGATAAGTGTTTCGGATTTCCAAATCAATAAATGTATTTTTGGCAACCAAAGGTTCTATACGTTTTGAACAAATCTCGTAGATGCTAGGGAATCAGGGTGCAGGTATATCCTTGTATATGCGTTTGTTAGTCACCTCGAGAGAGTTAGGTTTGATGTTCATTAGAATTCAACTATTATGTATATAAGATAACAACAATAGGTGGAGATTAGACAATCACAAGGAAATGAAATCACGGCAAGAATAATGGATCTGTACATACAGTGATTTATGTGGCTGTAAACTAAAACGATTTATTACTAGTTGTGACAAACGAGGATTATCAGCTTGCCTGGTCTGCTTCTATTCCCGTTATAGTTGTATTCAGCCTTATTTTCTTTAGCTCGAACATAGGCTGTGTTAAGAGTTTAGCATATAGTTTAGAACAATGACTCTCAGTCGTTTTATATCTAGGCTCTCCCCCCCTCCCCCTGGTTGACTCTCAGACCCCGCCAGGACAAAAAAATGCAAATATTGCTAGTAAAAAGCATTCTACTAAACTAAACTAAACTCATGGCGTAACAGTCCGCTGTGGACCAAAGTCGGCGGTGTCCATCTCCGCTTTCTTGACCGTGGATTGGGGGGCCATACAGCATATGTCTCAGTCAGGTGGTCAACCTGACGTGGGACCCCAGAGATTAGTTCCCAAGCATGCTTGGTCCTCATTTTATCGACCCACTCAAGGGATGAAAGACTGAGGCGACATTGCCCAGTCGCAGGAAAAAATATATTCTACACCTATTTTATGCTAAACCTCCCCCTCAGGCTGAGAACCACTGGCTTAGAATATTATGATCTTGTCTTAAAATTACATTCACTAAAATAAAATCTTGAGCTTTTAAATTCGTTTGAAATATTTGAAAACACTTGCATGGGGCATCGAAAGCCGGGAGAAGAGATTTTTCATCCGCTCCTATAGGTCCTACTCTGGTACCTAGGCAGTGGCGTACGCAGGGGAGGGGGCTTAACCCCCCCCCACCTCCACCATTGGTTCTGATTGCATATCTATTATTTAATTAGGTTTAACCTTTGCACTGATTGCTCAAACCTACTCTTTCATAGTAACCTCCCCTTTGAAAATTTCTGCGTACGCTGCTGTACCTAGGCATCAGGAATCTCTCTCCTACCCCTGATCCACTAGCCACATCGGGCACGGAGTCAATTATTTAATTACATAATCACACGCGTCCTTAACATCAAGTCACGATCGGGGGTGCGGGGTGGTGGACTTACAACACATATCGAACAGCTGATTGAATGTTTAAAAAAAAAGAAAGTAGTGGCCCGTAAATAGCCATTTCACTTAACAAGTGTTTACCTAAAATTACAAAGAGGGAAAAGAGTCGGGTGGTGAAAATGACAGGCTAAAAAATTAAAGACCTTGCACTTTTTCTTCTTTTCATTCCCGCTCCACGGATGAACCCGGCCGCGCGCCAGCTGTTGCCGAAGTTCAATCTGACTAATAGCTGCCGAAATAATGCATTGCCCTGACCACGGCTTTTCGTAATTACAGGACGCCGAACAGAACTGTGGGAACTGCCGAGATGTTGCGCAGAGGAGCGAAGGTAAACAAGTATCAGACTTATACGGGAATATTGTTTGAACACAATAGGATATGCATATACAGGCTTAAAAATGCTTCGTTTCCATAAAGCTTAGTTTTTTAGATCATTCCTTTGGTGGTACTTAAAGATGATGCATTGTGATTCAACTATCAATCGATTTTTGATGAAATAAATCTCAGGTCTTAAGGCTGCTGTGTACAAACCCTATTGGATTCACTCACCCCAATGTTAACCTACGGACAAAATTTGTCCAGGGATTGCCGACTTGGATTGAAAGATTTTAAAATAAATAAATAAATAAATAAAAACTGTACCCCGTAATAGAGAAAGAAATTTTACACCTTGGGGCATTTTAAAAAAATGCAAATATTTTAAAATTTGAATTATTCGGGGAGAAAACTGGTATAGTGTGTTTTAAACGCTCATAAATTCCTTTAGTGGAGGAAATTTATAAATGAATCTTGTCGCAAGGTGCAGAAAAGTTCAGGCTATCTGAAAATACCATTTTTATTGGATTATCAGCATTCATGTAGCTGTAAATAGTAGACACATTTTCTCCATAGGTTAACATTAAGGTGAGCGAATCCAATAGGGTTAGTACACGGCAGCCTCAATGTATCTAAACCAAAACATTCATAGTTCATTAGAATATGTGCTATGGGTTTCATACCTTCCTGAATAATGGAAATAAGACACGCTCCACGATAACTCTTCTTTTTTAGCGAAAGATCGGTTTTCTTTCATACTTGACCTTTCTCAGCGTATAAAACTGAAAAGAGGAAAAAAGATTTCATATGCTATCCGAATATGAAGGTTATATAAGCGGATTTCACATGAGAAATGAGGACATTGTCCCATATAAGAACTTCAAATATACAAATCAAAACTTACCTTTTTTTTCAGCCCATGAAGTTTTAAGACAAGATTATAATATTCTTAACCAGTGGTGCACAAACTTTTTTTTGACAATGACCCACTTTCTTTAAATAAAAAAATCCCCCGACTTCCAATAAAATTTTTTTAATAGCAAATTTTTTTAAAAAATTATGAAAATGTCAACAAAAAAATCTAGAAAAGGAATAAGCAAATTTTGAGAATTTTTTTAAAAAATCGAACTGTAGGTTTTGGGTATATATTTACTTTTTATAATGATATTAAATGTCTCGCTTACCTTCTGCACTTGTTTTTTGGGAAATCTCCCATGACTAAAACTTTCCTATTTAAATATATATATATTTCCTATATACACTGAAGTGCCACTGAATTAGGGATAGCCAAGCCTATGCAAATTGTGTAGCGCTGCGCATTATGTATGCGCAAGTGAGGGCGCTGTGGTAACTGCATATATAGCGCGTACTGTGGTTGTTCTGAATTAGTTGTTCGAATTGCCAGTATGGGTAAACTGCCTGATTTAGACGCCTTCGATCGCGGACAAATCGTAGGTGCGCGATGCATGGGCCATTCAATTTCCGAAATCCTCAGACAGCTAGGATTTTTAAGGTTGACAGTGTCAAGAGTATACCAAGAATACATGCATGGTGGAAAAAAAAACTAGCGATCGGGCAAACTGCAAAGGACAATTAGCCTTGACAGTGCGTGGTGAGAGAGGGCTTAGGCGTATTGTACGTAGCCAGCGAAGCCAAACGTTAGCTCAAATTACCACCCAGTTTAATGACGGTGCCAGTCGTACAGTCAGTAAACGGACTGTGCAACGCTCGCTTCACCGTATGGGTTTCGGAAGCCGTCGACCTACGAGAGTACCATTGCTCTATACTCGCCATCGGGCTGCACGTCTTGCCTGGGCAAGAGAGCAGAGAGACTGGAGTGTAGAGGACTGGAAACGAGTAGCATGGAGTGATGAGTCTCGATTCCGACTACTTAACGCCGAAGGGAGGCTGAGAATATGGCGTCAGGCTCATGAAGCCAAGGATCCTGCATGCCTGGCTGGAACTGTACAAGGGCATGGTGGCTTAATCATGGTCTGGGGTGTTTTTTCGTGGCACAGTTTGGGATCTTTGGTGCGTGTACCAACCTCCCTCAATGCAATTCGGTACGTAGAGTTGCTGGGTGATCACCTCCATCCGTTTATGCTGTTCTGTTATCCGCACGGTAATGGAGTTTTCCAGCAAGACAACTGTACCTCTCACAAGTCCCGGTTGGCTACTGGCTGGTTGGATGAGCATTCCTCTGGCTTCTCTGTCATGAATTGGCCACCTAGAAGCCCAGACTTAAATCCTATTGAGCATCTTTGGGATGTTTTGGAACAAGGCGTGAAAGGCCATCACACAGCACCAAAGAACCTTACTGAATTATGGACAGCTTTAGCCAATATTTGGCAAGCCATTCTCGTGGAACGTTTCCAGAAACTTGTTGAATCTATGCCTCGTCGTGTGGCAGCCGTTATCAAGGCCAGAGGAGGCCCAACTCGTTACTAGGTAGGTATCCCTAATTCAGTGGCACTTCAGTGTAGTTATACAATTCCTGTATAACTATATAGGAAAGTTATTTAATATGGAATATATTAAATAACTTTCCTATATTTCCTATTAAAATATCCCATGACAAAAACTTTCCTATTTCAATAATTCCTATTTGAATATGTATTTGTGTGTCATTTGTGTAAAAATGAACGAAAATTAGAATTAACACCTGCATGATTTCAAAATTATTAGAGTATTTAAAACAAATTTTTTAATTAAATAATTCAATAAGATATAAAGTTACTTCAAACTATCCGTGACCCATCCAAATATTTTCTCGACCCATAGTTTGCGCACACAGTGTGCAAACTGTGGTTACAAACTTGAGTAGTATACCACATGCTAAAATCTTTACACCGTTTAAGCTAAAGATGAGTTAAGTCCCTCTTTATCATGTTTTCGATTTAGAAACACAGAGTAGAGGAATAAATACACCCAGTGACGCACTCAGGATTTTTTCTTGGGGGGGGGGGGGCGAGATGAACGAATAAAAATATTTATAATGCATGGGGGGGGGGAGGAGATAGACGGATAAAAATATTTATAATGTAAAATCAATATTCATAATGCAATTTCTACTTCTTTGGGGGGAGCAGGGCCCCTTGGACCCCTCCCCCCCTGGGTGTGACTCTGAAGGCACCTGTGTTATTGGCCATTTGATGGCTGAATGGCTAGGGCGCTGGCATTCGGTTCAGATCCTGTGGGTTCGAGTCCCACCGTTGGCATGGATGTGTGTAGCCATTCGGAATCGGCTTTAAACTATAGATCCCGGTCTAATTAACCCTCGTGTAGCAAAAAAGTTGACCGTAGCGCTCCAAAGCAAAAACCTGTGTTATTGAAATTATCACGTTATTGGATGTAATGTTTAAAAACAATACCTCGATAAATTATTGGTAATTTGGAATGCTGAAAAAAACAAGGTTCTAGAGTTTCTTAATTTATAATAAGGAATGACTTAAATTTTTTATCACTGTTAAAAAGTGTTTATTTTGTGTTTAAGTATATCACTGACGAAAATGGCTGACAGAAAATTGGACAATACTAGCCGGGTCTTGTAAAAGTGTGTGTGTGTGTGTGTTTTGTTAATTTTATTATTATTATTATTATTATTATTATTATTATATAACCTCTTAGAACTGAAAAAAAAATGATGGAATTTGAACTTTTCTATTAATTTAAATTTATTTCATGCTAAGAAATTTTTTTTAAACTTAAAATTTTAATTAAGAAATATTTGAACATTTATGCTTGAATAAGTTACAGTTAATGTTCTAAGAAATTTGATGAAATTTACACAGTTCTGAAATGAAAAAGAAGGATGAGGAGAAAATGGCTAACCATACTTAAATACCTCATGTCGAAATTAATAAGATTGTAGGTTCAAATTGAAAAGTAAAATCACTAGATTGATAAATAAACTGTTTATTTGCAAACATTATGCGTGAATCGAGATCGAAGATCTTCACTGTCTCTGTATCAGCAATAACATTATGTTCATTGTTTTCATTCTATATCATTATAAATTCACTTGCTCACACATAATATATATGAATAGACATACTTAACTTCGAATTAAAAAAATTCAGTAAATAAAAATCCATTTGATAACCTACATAGGACTTCTTCATAAATTCTAACGCAGAACATTGTGCCTTACGTAACAATTTAATTACTCGAAAATAAGTTCTAAGTTTACCGGCATAAACAGCGCAATCCTGACATACATATCCTAATTTTTTACGTGTTCACTGTTTTCTAATTTTGGACCATGCAAGTGAATACAGCTGTCGAAATCACTGACTTTGATAAAAAAAAATTATTACACATACAGATTTTGCGCTCAATATTTTGATAAAGATATTATGATAAATATTTTATTAAAGATCTTATGCTAAATATCTAGTAAAATATAATAATTTATCTCAAGAAAAATTTTACCGTTCGTTATAGTATAGAATGTACGCCAATTTGTAGACGAAGAGTAACCAGAATCAAATGGGATTATATCTAAATATGAAGTGGCCAGGGTTGAAATGTCAGTGGAATAAATGCTCTACAGTTTAAAGTCAAAAATTTAATAACAAAGTGGTCAATAAAATTCAAGTAAAACTATTTTTGCAAATAACTCAATTTTTATTCCGATAGCAAACTCAGTTTTGGTCTATATGGGAAATTGGAACGATAAAAACTGATGCAATACACAACAGAACATGAAAGATTCATGAAAAAAGCATTCAAAAGAGAAGATCATCCTGAACATTCTCTAACGAGAACACATGTTATGAAATAGAAACCAACGAATATCAAAGATAATTTCTTCATTTTCGTCTAGCGGTTAAGCTTTACAATATAGCCTTATATCACTTTGCATCCGTTCACTTTGCTTGGCAACAACAACAACAACGCGCACACACACACACCAAAAAAAAAAAAAAAAGAAAAAAAAAAACACTTTGCAACTTTGGAAGCTAACACAATCTAATAATAATAATAAAAAGAGAGAAAGAAACCACAATTTTTTTTAGAATATCAAGTGTTTGTATTCACATTTCAATTGTGAGAGTTTTCAGGTTGCCAAGGGATAAAAAAAAGTTTCCGAAACTTTTTCATAGGTCTAAAATTAACTTTTCTGGAGTAATTAGAGTTTCTGATTAAACATGTTCCATAATTTCTTGCTTTTAAGTAGGGGAAAAGGGATTACATATTAATGTGACCATAGCTGAAATTTTCATCTAATTTTCTGAACTCTTAATATCAACGTAAATAACTATCCCAAAAGAAAATTGAAAATTTATTCAAAAATTAACAAACTGTTCGTAATTTAATCTGATATGGTTATTAATTATATCTTTTTCATACAGGGCTTTTTTTTGTTGTTATAACGAGATAAGCCTTATCTTATTATACCTGATTTTGTTATTCATCTTAAAGCTTTTGAGTGAGATACATAAGCAGTAAATAAATTTATGCATAAATACAAATTATTTCCCTATCTTCCTATAATTTTATAATTGTGTGTTGAGCTATTAACTAAGAATGGAAAACTCAAGGCAATCAAATGTTCAATATTTTATTTGCAGTCTATATTATTCACACAACGAATGCAGACGTTTAGAGCTTTTAGTCACCCCACTGACAAATTTTAATTTTGAACTACTTGTAAACATGCTTTGTACGCCTAAAATTCTCATGTAACATTGAAAAAAAAAATAAAACTACTTCATGGACACCGCAAATAGAATACAGTTCATGACCGGACCACAATATCGTCTCCTGTATACCACGACATAAGAACTCACCACCACAGTCACTCTGATCTTTAGATGACCTCCAAGAGTGATGGAGGGCAAATGTGGGGGAACCTCTATACACGTCCAAAAGCACCAGCAAACAGTTTGTTTACACCTTCTTATTTATCTTTCCCTCTGGAATGTTACAGGGTCGGAATTGGCGAAACAAGCTCCGGACTACTGGTATACTGAAACTCTTTTGCACCAACTCTCCCCTCTTGCATTTTTTTCTTCTTTTTTAAAAGTAACCATATCCTCTCATGCTTCGGACAGAACCAGGGGGGGGGGGGCAAACGATATGCTTGGACCCAATTTGTTGGGGGTTAAATACAGGCATTTTGTGTTGCAGTTGGGGAGACGACGCTTTGAAGCGGTAGGTTGAAGGTCAAGCGGGATTGACCTCCACGGTTTAGATAAAGATGGGAACCAGCAGCTTCGAGGTATATTTTGGTTTAAAATTACCGTCGTTAGCGATCGGAGGGCCGGAATAATCGGCGCATGAATTGGCATAATTGTAGATCATGACTGGTAGACGAGGAAGAGTGTGTTTTATGCTATTAAATTAGAGACTGTTTTAAAAAAGGTGCTGTCCTTAAGACTATAATGTAATAATACCTAATTTCACTGTACGGTACACGCCGAGAGTATCGTTGCTATTTTCGGGTTCGGGTAATTTTCTGTAAGTACTGAAACGGGGAATTTTTTAATGGGGGGAAAAAGTGGTGTTATAGAAGGTACTTAACGAGTTTTAGCGCCTCCGGGGCACATTTTTGTTCTTTCTGAGGTGCTGGGAACGTCTGTGTCTCAGGACAATAAATTATTTTATTTTAAACTCCCGAATTAAATGCGACTGAAAATAAAAGACTCAAATGATGATATTGTTGTTTAGAGAAAATGTCCAGTATTATCGGTCATTAAATTGCTTCAAATTCCAGTGTGATTAAGGTAGTTTTATACCTAATTATGTCAATTAGTTTTAATTGCAGAACCCCTAGAGCATGGGGTTTTACAAGGTTTGTAACAGAAGCCCTGACATCTGACATAACGGAATACCCTCGAATATATATTTTAGGCATCATGAATTAAATGAGACTGAAAAACAAAAAATACGCCAAATAGTGTTATTGTTATTTAAAGATTTTTTCCAGTGTTCACGAGGATAAAATTGCCACATTAAAATTTCTAAAGTACATACAAAGTTTGCGTTCATTTGTAGTCTGTTTAAAACAATATTAATTACAAGGCTTAAAAAATTAGATGTTACCCTCAAAATTTAGTTTATCCTTTTATGAAAGAGAATCTACTAAAAATAAGCACGCTTATAATTTTTTTTTTAGAAAATACATCCCATCTTTCCTTTTTCAAATTCAATATGATTTCTGTGAAATTTAATTTTCCAAGCATTTTGACAATTGATGTGTATCTGTGTAAATCATTCGATCTTTTCTGAGATATTACAGAACGATTGAAGCTTTTAATTTGCCTTCAGACCCAAAAATCCCCTCAGCTGACGCAACAGAAGCAGGTAAATGCAAAAATATTCTATGGACTACAAATAAATTTGGAAAAGTTCCAATATATTTTGATTTAGGAACACTGCAAAGCGAATTTTTATTTAACAATGTTAAAACTTGAACAACAATTAAGAAAAACAAAATAAATAAAATAAACTTATTCTGCACAAATATCCTATATAAATTTTGTAGGATATTTAGTCGTAATATTACTTGTGCAATTTTCTTGTCAATCCTTTTTAACGTTTCGGATATCCAAAGAATATCAAATAATTTTTGCATTTTACACAGAGATTCAAAACTTGTGCAGTTCCGATAAAGCAGACAAACTTTAAAAAAAATACACATTATTTCATTTTAAAAACTTAACAGCCCTTGAGTACGAGGTCCAAGAAAAATATGACATACCCTCCTCTGATGAGGATTCCCAGTTTTGATAACAATAAAAGATTCAAAGGATTTTGTAACAAATTTTGAAGACCTATATTATGAGCTGGGAGCAAATGTATTCAGCCATTTTTTAACCTTATAATTACCCTAAAATTTATTATTAATATTGGGCATATTGTTTCGTTTCATTGTAGATTAAATAAGCTTCATAAACTTCATAAGTTAGAAGCTACATAAGTTTCCGGAGTTTTCATGAGTACTATCTCTCATTCCTTCTTATCGGTGATGTATACAGCTAATTTTAAAAAAACTGAAGTCGTCAGTTTTATTTTAGGATTAAGAAAAGCTATTTGGATGAACAGGCAACTTCAGCAAACGAGATTACTGTTCGTTCGATTTGATTTGCGAGCGAGCGGTAACTCTTAAGCTGTATCCACCATTCCTACCACACTCGCAAGTTCTTGTCACAAATCCAGAAGACACATACGATGTTATACGAAGAACGGATTTATGCAGAGCATGGTCTGCATCAAAGAATGGTCCAAATTACTGTGATATGGTAGGCCATACCCTAAGTTGCGTAGCTGAAAAGAAAACCGAGCAAGGGATGACTTTAGTAAGTAGCATAATCAAAATCAAAACAATCTACAGTAAAAGGAAATAGCAGTACACATAAAAATAAATTAAATATGAAATAAACCATTCCTTAATAGTAAAGTTATTTTCCCATTATTACCCAATCAGTAGGTAAATAAATCTCTCAATCCTCTCCCCCCCCCCCGCTAAAAAAAAAGGAACGCAAAATTCCTCTAGCTTATTCCCATGCCCTTGCTTTTCCAGAAAGCAAATCCCATAAAAACTGCAAACCGCATTCCCGTATCCTTTCCCCATGCACGAATTCCTCTAATTCAGCTCCAGCACTTCCTAAATCTTGATCATTCTCTGATCCCCGCCTCCCCTCTGGACAATTACTGACCATCCCACCCCACACCAGAAAGACGGTTATGGCCGGCAGTCTTTTAACCGGGGCATTCCCTGGGGTGGACAAACCTCATTTGGAGCGTGGACGTATATCTCCCTCTAACTGACCCCTCCGCTGCACGGCATGCGAAAATAACAGGGGGGAAGGGCGGTGGAAAAAAAATGTAGGGGGCTAAGGTCCAGGACCTTCGATAAAGGGATTCTGGAAGAGGAACGTGTCCCTAGTGTCTGGGAGTTAAGAGACTTTCGGGGGTAAAGTTAAGGCAGGAGATGTTAAAAGGTGTGTTTTTTGTGCTTTTCTCTCTATATTTATTTCGCCCTCCGCATAGAGCTGCAGGTGAATCACGTGGTGTTTTCTCCGTAAGGTTAAGGAACTAAATACTTTCGGCGCCTAAGATGATTACACAACCTTCGCGACATTTATTAGTCGTCTACAGGATGTTGATATGTTCTGTAGGCGTTTTCTGGTCATCTAGAGGTTAACTATACTGTGTAGATGGTCTACACCAGGGGTGTCAAACTCAAAAGCTACCTTGGGTCAAACAAACAAGGTTTAACTATAGGTGGGCCGCAAAAGAATTCAATATTAATAGAAACGTAGGTTTATTTACCTAATTACAGTATATTCAACATACATGCATTTTTTTTAATAATAGCAAAAAAAGAGTATCACTAAAAAAACATTTAGCGAATTCTTCCTATCTTATTATAATTCTGCGTTGGTTATTTTATTATATATTATTGTGTGCCAATATATTGGCCGGGCCGCAAAAATGTTCGTCGCGAGCCGCGAGTTTGACACCCCTGGTCTACACCTTTGAATTTGATTGAACAGATTTTACATTTAAAGAGGTAGTGAGTAGAAATTAAACTAATTGGTATTACTTGAATTACCAAGTGGTTTCCGTGACTTTGTGCATAAATTTTCAAAATATCACGGAATTGTTTTTTTTCATATCTCTATTGTATGATTGAGTGAAAGAAATCACTTATGAAAGACGATATGCATTACAAAGAGCTATCGCACATCTCACCCATGACAGTGGTCTATTAAACTGCCTCCTTCATTAATCAGCTTACCTATGATCCTATTTCTTCCTTCATTAGAGACTTACACTAAGATTTTTTTTTTTTTTTGGTATTCCGATTACTTCTGCAACGTTTTTCAAATAAAATCAAACTTTTCTCTACTTAACAAAAACAAAAAATCAAAGCCAGAACCTCAAACTGAACAAATTCGCAGAACTTATATGTTTCTTTTCAGCCGCATAACATAAATAATCTCTATAAATCAATCTTATTTTAATATCCATCATCCGAGATTTTTCTTTTCTCTGAAAATAACTGAGTATTTGTTAAACTTTAATACTTAGACGTTGTGTTGAAAAAGGATATTTGACAAAGGTCTGACAGCATTAAGTCATGCTAAAATACCTGTGTGGGGAAACAAACCGAAAAGAAAATACCAGTTAATTTCTATTGAGAAATATAATTACCCATGGCAAATGAAAAACAATCAATTAAATCGCATAAAATGGTTGGCGAATTAAGTCACTGTTTAAGAAATATGAGTCACTTGTAACTATCGCCCGCATATGCATTAAAAAATACGAAATTATCTGACAGCACTTTTAAATTCATATTTTATGTTACGGCATATATAATGATACTAGCTGAATACCCATACTTCGCTACGGAGTACATTCAAATTAAATAAAACGGTCAATGTATGCAATTGTCTCTCTCTCTCTCTCTTTATATATATATATATATATATATATATATATATATATATATATATATATATATATATATATATATATAATACAACGATCAATGAATGCAATTGATGTAAAAAAAACAAAAAAATATGTTTATAAAAAAATCGTAACGGATATTTTTATAGACAAAATAATGTAGAAGAAAATATTCAAATTAAATCTAATAGAACATACTAAAGAATATAGTGCAGATAATATAGTACAGTTAGAGGAACATAACTTTTATTGTATTTTAATATTTTTTTGGATGATGTCCAATTTTCTGCCGCATTAGCAAGAAAATTTTTTTTTGTCTATTTCGCTGTTAGGCACGTCACGCAAAATTAGTTTAAAGTATCACAAAAAGAAAAACCACGTGATCAGCATTTAATAAATTAAGTTCTAAAAATTAATCTTTAAAAATTCACCAAAAATCAGAAAATGGAGGTAAAGATTCAAAAAAGATTTCATTTTAAAGGAATTTTTATGATCTTTCTCGTGATATAAATTTTATAACCCTCAGATTATTATTTTAAATGCAAACTTGAAAAAAGTTACAAAAACAGCTTAAAAATTAATTTTAAAAAATCTAAGAAGAATTTTTCAAAAATCTTTCTTATTGCACCCCTACACTATAAGAAGAATCACCATGCAAAATTTCAGCCATTTAAGTCCAGCGATTTGGTCTGTGCGTTATATGTCTGTTTGTCAGTCAGCCAGTTACTGAACTGTTTTTTATATATAGATATCACATTCTTTAGATATTGACGTTAAATATTTATACATTATTAAAAATTGACCCACGTACAACGTTTGCATAAAAATCCAATCAAATATAAGAAACTTTTTTTTTTTGGTCGATTAATCACTAAACATTATTACATTAAAAATTTCGTTGAAAATTTATTGAAAGTTGACCTTTTTCTGTTGCTTTTTTAAACTTCTGGGGACAGGGGTTGGGGGTGTTGCGTCGCTGTTACTTCTCAGATTGTGAATGATACAGCTAAAACAGATCCAACCTCTTTCTGATTCAAACAGTTAAACTTCTGTAGCAGTTATCCAGCTATTTAAAATTTCGTTTGCAATGTCACGGGACATCCTTTTCCGTATTAAAAAAATGTCTTTGTTTCAACGGATACTGTTGTTTCAGTAAGAGAGAGTAGCTATATTTATTCGGCTGAGTTGCGCCTCTTTCAATCATGTGTTAGTAAGGATTTCCCAAACTATGTTCCGTGGAACACCAGTGTTCCACGGAAAGTTTATAGGAGATACGCGAAAACCTGGAATTGTTTTATATCCAACAACGGCCACAAGAAATTCAAACATGTTTAACGGATTAATGCTCTAAAATGTCTAAACAATGCAGTATTCATGCATAATTTCTAAATACTATTTAAATGTTTCTTTCTAATTTTTTAAAATTTTATTGATTATGTGTTATTACATACCCTACAAAATAAACAAAGTGTTCCATTAAAATTTCAGGATCCTGACATAGTTTCATCGCAAAAAATGTTTGGGCACCCCTCTATTAGACGATAGTAACTATTCATCGATTCTAAATTTCTAATTATTGATACCTCTAGATAGAGAGTATTTACTTAGAGCCGCTGGTTCCCCCAACGTTAGATCGTTTTCGACACCACAACACTAGGATGGTTAACCTTTTTTTTTGTGTTGTGTTTTATTTTTAAAGGAATATTGAAGCACGCAATCATACACATACACGTGAGTGCTTCTGTGTATGAAGAGAAAGATGAATTGTTCGCAGTTAAACTGAAAGAATGAAAGCGAGAAACTTTTTTTCATATTTTTTGCTCTATAACTCATTAACGGTGTTAATAGTCTAGGAGGTGAATAATTCATTTGTCTTCATTATACAAGACTGCATTTCCGGATGCTTGTTAGGAAACTGAGAACCATCGTTTTGTTCTTTCCCTGTTTTTTTGCTGTAAATAAACTACATTTGCATTGAATTACAGACGTAAACTGAAGATGAAATCCATAACGCGACAGAAAATCGAATTAAGAAAAATTAAATAAAATAAAGTTTAATGGCATCAAAGTATCTTTATCAACTGCGCCAATACTATCCTTAAATAGAGGATTGTTTTATAGATATGGCATTTACGATAAATACACCTTCGTTCTGGATAATCCTTCAAAAAGCGAAGAGGAAAAACTCCAAACCAAAAAAAAAAAATAAATAAAACAATGTAGTTCGCTCAATCAAAGGAAGATAACAGCGAAGCTATACACTCCAAACAACGGCGGCTCCAAGGGGGGAGCAGTAGGGGCAATTGCCATCCCCCCCATTTTTTTTCATAGCCTGAAATCATAATCGTAGACCTAATACTAAGTTTAAATTTAAAATGACAGGATGTTTATTTCATATATATATATATATATATATATATATGTGTGTGTGTGTGTGTGTGTGTATAACCCTAAGAGCCAACGTTACCCCCCCCCCCCAAATCTCCGGGGAAAATTATTAACTCCTTTTTTGGATGCGCAATTCCATTTACTTTTTAGTTAAAAGAACTTTTCAATTGCAAATGCAGTTCCAAAGGATTCCACGGAAATGCTTTAAAAGTTCTTTTGATGGGTCTGTTTGTTTGTTTGTTAAGAGGGGGAGGGAGAGGTCCTATTTTAAAAAAATCCAACAGCTGTTGTTGTCTCGTTTAAAAAGTCATTTGCTCATGAACCAAGTCTTATGGTATATGCATTTTACAAGACTGAATATTACCAAAACGTATAAACAAGATCCAATTAACATCGTGATAAACTCTTTCTGGCTACCCTATAAGATGAAATAATTAAATTTCCGAAAGAAACTTCCCTAATAAATAACTGTTCCAAAGAGGTTGGGAAGAATCTGGAAAGTTACATGTCCCAAATCCTATCTGTTTAATACGCTTCTAATGCTGCTCCATGATAACCTATTCTATATAGACTTATCTACCGCGAACAGCATTTTAGTAGCCACTTCCATAGCATCACGTTTGACCTGCTTTATATGATAAGCCCTGATATTGTTACACCCCCAACCTGCTATGCATTAGAAGGGCACTCTGGGCTTCAGCATAATAGGGGCGGTGAGGCCCCTGAAAAGGGAGAGAAAACCCTGGTGTCGACCACATTACCAAGTTTGCGGCTTTCCCTTATCAGCCGCAGACACCAGCCGTATATCCGTGTGGCAGCTATATCCTATTGCGGGAGAAAGGGGGAGCGGTAGGTTGCTATAGCGAGAAGGGGAAGGGAGTTTTTAGATTCATCCGAGAACTGAAAACTATTCCCACTTGTTTAAAAGCAAAAAAGGATACATCTCTAACGGTTAAGGCTGCTGTGTACTAACCCTATTGGATTCGTTCACCTGAATGTTAACGTATGGAGAAAATTTGCCCAAGGATTGCCGACTTGGATTTAAAGATTTTTTTTTTAACTGTACTCCGAAATAGAGAAAGAAATTTTACTTCTTGGGACATTTTCGTTTTTTTTTTCAATGCAAATAATACTTTAAAATTTAAATTATTCCGGGAACAAATCTGGTATAGTGTGTTTTAAACACTCCTAAATTCCTTCGCTGGACGAAATTTATAAAATGAATCTTGTTGCAAGGCGCAGAAAAGCTCAGGCTATCTGAAAATATCATTTTTATTGGATTATCAGCATTCATATCAGCTGTAAACACACTCATGACCATAAATTAAGGATAATTCAGAATCACGCGGAAATCGAACTCTAAAGTAAAAATTTCACTTGTAGAATTATCAAACACATCTTCAATATGCAAATTATAGGAAGCCACCAGATGACGCCGATAGTACGTCACAATGACGGGAGTGTAAGAGAGGGGTATATAAGGAATGGTGGCAAAGAAGTAAAATTGTTCACAAGCGGTCTGTAAGCCACTCAGTGCCATAACCGAATAGTTATGATACAGAGGACGCATGTGGAGGATTTTTAAGTGGTAGAATTATCGGCTGCTTGGAATGTGGGAGTACTCAGATGGAAGTATCCATCCGAGGAGCTTGGAATTGTCCAAAGTGGCCTCTAGGCTTTGGCAACGATTCCAAGATGATGGAAATGTCAGTAGACGTTACAGTACAGGTCGCCCCCGAGTTACAATGCCGAATGAAGACCGGTATTCGGCAGTAAGAAGCAGACGAGATGGAGCACGGCATCCGACCTGTCTCGTCAGCTATCTGAAGCCACGGGTATCACAGTTTCAAGGCAAACAGTGTACAGACGTTTGGGAAACATTGGTCTATATGCTCGCAGGCCTGTCAGATGTGTTCCGCTCACGGTAACTCACTGTCTAGCCTGGAACATGCATTGTCGACATCGTCACAAAGGGCTTGTATGATGTTTTCCGACGAGTCCAGGTTTATCTTGCAGTCTGATTCACGTCGGACTTTCATATGGAAAAAGCCAGGTACCCGTTACCACCAAGATAACATCATTGAACGACACCGTTACGGTGGTGCAGGATTGCTTGTTTGGGGTGGAATTATACTGGGTTCCAGAACAGATCTGAATGTTCAAATCGGAACCATGAACGGCCACATTTATTGGGACCTCATTCTGGAACAACATGTACGTTTGTTTAGGGGTGCTATGAGCGTAGAATTTGTGTTTATGGATGACAACGCCCGTCCTTACCGAGCAAACCTCGTAAACGAATGCCTTCAATCTGAGGATATCACCCGTATGGAATGGCCAGCATTCTCACCAGACTTGAATCCGATAGAGCATGTGTGGGACATGCTTGACTGACGAGTTGCAGTCCGTCAACCACCTCCTACATGTGTACCGGAACTTGGGAGAGCATTGCTTGCTGAGTGGAGTAATCTTCCCCAAGATCAGCTCGATAATTTGATACTCAGCATACCTAGGCGTTATATGGACTGTATTTCATTGCATGGGAGATATACAATGTATTAACCATCATGTTATCCATGTAATATTAAGTTTTTGTAAAGGAGATATTTTTTACAATTGCTCCAGGGAGCAAAAATCGTAGTTTTTTTTAATGGTATCATACATACACCATCTTTTTTGTTCTTTATCTTTTGTTTAATAAATGGGCTTTATGAATAAGTCCTGTTTGATTTGTTTCTGAACCTTTATTTGCCGGAGCTGGCATTATCCTTAATTTATGGACATGAGTGTAGTAGACACATTTTCTCCATAACTTAACACTGAGGTGAGCGAATCCAATAGGGTTAGTACACAGAAGACTTAATGTGACAACAATGAACGATTTCACATCTAAGAAGGAATTATCATTTTTTTCTTTTTTTACCAATGCGGTGGCACTTGTAATCAAACATTAGCCGTTACTACGCCGCGGTTTTACTGTCCATTTTATTATGGGGGCACCATATAGACGGACAGCATTGCCCCCTATGTTGGGATGATACGAACGGAGGCATTATTCATGGCGCAACGCCGGGATTCGATCTGAGCACCCTCAGCACCGAAAACCAGCGCGCTGTACCACAGGGCCGCCACAAGCCCGGACTTATCAATATATAGAAGGTCGTTCGCACGTTATGGAAACGATTTTGATAGTTAAATTTTATGTATAAATGCCGTTATTTTTGGAGGCGATTTGCTTCTATCTGATAGCCATGGTTCTAGACAATACCTCTAGCTCGAATTTTACATGAAAGTAAACTGTTTCTTAGTACTGTCATATCAATTTTATGTCATTCTTCTTGGCCAGTTTTCCAAAGTCCTTTCAGTGTTCTTGGAAGGCGTTTTCCTAAGGCTGGTTTTAATAAACCGAAAACGAAAAAGTCCATTGGTTTGGTTTAGTATGGAGAGCTACGGTCAACTTTTTGCCACACGATGGCTAATTAGACCGGGATCTACAGTTTAAAGCCGATTCCGAACGGCTACAACCATCCATGCCAACAGTGGGATTCGAACCCACAGGATCTGAACCGAATGCCAGTGGCCTAGCCCTTTAGCCATCACCTGACAAAAGTAAAGTCCATTCTAGAAGCGTCAGGGGATTTAACAGGTATTTCATTAAATGGGATACACTTTATTCCTTTTTCTGTTTCTTTTCCAAATAAGCGGCAGTTGATTTAGACGTGTGACTAGAGGCTTTGTCCATCTGAAGCTCAACTTTATCAATGTCCTTTCCATATAAGGCTGGAATTTCTTCTTCAAAAATTGGTTCTAGAATATTCTGCTGATAGAGTGAATTAACTTTCTTTTATTTTTAATTTGCCAATTGTAACAAAATCCTGGAACTATCATGAATCCCTTTGGGAACTTTTCTGTACACTAAAAGAAGCCATTTCGTATGGCCATTCCCGTTAGTTGAGCAATAGAAAATTGATCTTTTTTTTATTATAGTCACTTATATACATCCATGCCTCATCGAGTGTTACCACAAGTTTCCATTTTTCAGTAGCTACTAGGTGTTTTTCATATAATTTTCTACATTTTGTTTTTCTTTCAGCAATATGCTTTGGCAAAAGCAGATGAACTTAAGGTTTAAACATCTTTTTTAACTCAAATCTTTAAGAATGTTTTTACTTACAGTGCCAGAAGACATTCCTAGTTTCAATGAAATGCATCTTTGAGCCTGCGGATTTTCTTTTAGGATCAGAGACTTCACTTTCTTGATATTTACCTGCGTTCGAACAGTCATAGTTTGAGGTTTCGCGGTCATGTTTTCAATTTTACCTTCAGTTAGAAGTTTATTTCCTTTCAAATTTAATATATTATAAATACCATTTTTTAAAATGCCATAACCGCGATTTTTACACCGCTTTATAATTTCTTGATACGAATATTTCTCCCCGGAAAGCGCAGTTACGTAACCTTCGAGCCATCTATCAATTTTAGGAGCCATTTTCAAAATAAATCTTTTATTTTACATTCCGATCAAAACAAAAACAGTAGCAGACGATTATGCTGGAGTTGCCAAATTTTTATATCAAAAGGCAAACGACAAAAATAAACTACAAAATCGTTTCCATAAAGTGTGAAAGATCTTCTGTGCTACTTTTACATTTTTAGAGATGTCAGTTTTTTAGTTATTCTTGCAAAGCAGAAGACAGTTTGGAGTAGACTTGTAAACAATAATTTCTGGTTGTTTTTGGTCTGTAGAATGGAAATGGGCCTTGTATGTTTTAGTAAGGCAACGTGACAACTGTAGTAATTTATTAGCTTCGTTTTTATTTTTATCGTATTGCTTTTGGGGGGGAAACCGTAGATATAAAAGGCCAAACGAGAAGGGTCTTAAGTCTTGCTTCAAAATCACACAATAGCTGCGTTAAAGAAAATAATCCAAGTCTTCTACTGTCTTCCATTCTAGTACTCTGGACGTAAGTTTTAGTTTTTAAATCCCTGAATCCTCTACATTCCCAGCTCAATTTCATAGCTGGATAATTAAGATAGTTGCTTTATTACCCATGGCACTCTAATAAATCCCAGCACTTCTGATATATTTTTCTACTTGGTTATCAATTATTAATGAATATTTTTATTTGTTTATGTATTTAGCTTTAATTTCCTTCTTTTATGACGTTCCTGGACATTTACTTCTCTCTGCCATCTATAGTGCCGTTTACATGTGCCAAAAATCCGGGTAAAAGCAGGGTCGTTTCTTGCTTTTTCCCTACGATAGGGAAAAATGCAGGGTGGATTTTCGACCCTGCTTCGAACTAGGATAAAACCCGCTAATTACCCATGATGCATTTCGAAGCAGGAAGCTAGTAGTAAACAAACATGGCGGATTTTAACATGTGTGAATCCTGTGAATCCACGAAAATGCAGCCAAATGATCGATGGAAGGATCTGGAACCCCTTAACAATCGCATAATTTTCAAGAAAACAGTAGAAAAGTGCCTATTTTTTCCGGAGGATTTCATTTATTTCTTGATCTGCCCATCTAGTTTTTAATTTAAAAACCATTCCCAATTACATTATAAATAGAATGGTACTGCCATCTGGTATGTAAAATAAGAAATAAAATTTCATTTCAATAAAATTTCAATAACATTTTCATTTAAAGTGTTATGGTAAAATTAATAAATTTAATAAGTATAATCAATAATTAAACGTAACATTAAAATTTATTTATAAATTAATTATTTTAGAATTCACAGATAAAAATTTATTTATACCTATTTATGATTTTTTTATTTATAAATGACTAAAAATTTCTGAAACAAAATTGAAATCAAAATTACATTTTGATTTTTTAAAAGGATTTATTAAAACAATAAGTATCTTACAATTAATCTTATAATTTAAAAAAATGCACCTATCGATTGGAAAATTTTCTTTCCAGACTTTATTACTTCAGGAATTTAAAACAATTTCTTCCCACCAGAGCTTCGTAATTTTGCCCACATTCTTTGTTGTGGAAAACCTAAATTTAGCGATGAAGCCACAGATCGTACGATTATATCTAATATCCGCATCAATCTTCTAGTTCTTATATTACTTTTTTCCTATCTATTTTCTAAATTTACTTTTAAAAACAACAAAAAAAAATCGTAAACGTTCTATGATTGTAGTGTAATGTTTGACTAACAGCGCTGGTTAAAGCGAAAGTGTTGTGCCCCGTGATTCCCCCCACCCCTCTACCAATCAGGGATTGGCTGCGGGGGCGTTGAACTCGTCGGGCGGTCAGTAAGAAAGGAGAGACGGAGAGCGTCTCTAGTAGGAGACGGGGTCTGGTAAGATACGATAGGCTTGCCTACCTCGTGCTCAGAGTACTCGTTGTAATATTTTGTTAAATTGTCAATAAATGTTTGTGTCGTTTAGACGACTAGTTTTATCTATCTCATTGTCCCTATGCCAGAGAAAGAACCTCGGTGTAGTGAGAATACACTACATTGGCGCAGCCGGCAGCGTGGCATTTAAGGGACGAGGTTAAGTCAATAATTTTTCATGTTTATAATTGGTAATTGGTATATAATTGTTTAATTGGTATTTTAATAATTTGAATTATGAGTAATGTGTATTGATATGTAGATACTTGTGTTTGAGTATGTCAAGTTACGTTAGAATTTAGGTCAAACATTACTGATTTTCAGATTAGTGTTTGTTGTTTTCAACCCCCAACACTTATCTTGCGGGGGAGGTGTAGTGTAATGTTTGACTAACAGCGCTGGTTAAAGCGAAAGTGTTGTGCCCCGTGATTCCCCCCACCCCTCTACCAATCAGGGATTGGCTGCGGGGGCGTTGAACTCGTCGGGCGGTCAGTAAGAAAGGAGAGACGGAGAGCGTCTCTAGTAGGAGACGGGGTCTGGTAAGATACGATAGGCTTGCCTACCTCGTGCTCAGAGTACTCGTTGTAATATTTTGTTAAATTGTCAATAAATGTTTGTGTCGTTTAGACGACTAGTTTTATCTATCTCATTGTCCCTATGCCAGAGAAAGAACCTCGGTGTAGTGAGAATACACTACAATGATTATCAACAGCGACTGACACGTGCTGCATTTAAATAACAAATAGACGCAGACGTAATTGTGTTTTAGAAGAGGAGTGCATTGGTTGTGTCGACTTTATCTCCTGTAAGCAAGATATATGTAATCAAGGTGGGAGTGCTCAGTAGTTAAAATTTTAAGTAATGAATTAAAATATTAAGGTAAGAATAACGCGGGTAAAAGGAAAAAATTAATAATAAAGTTAAATTAAAACAACAAAGTTAATTTTAACAGAAAAAATATAGAGTTACAAGTTAAGAAAATTTAGAAGAAAAATTAGATAAGACTAATGATCCACGAAAAACAAAAAAGTAATAATATTAAGAGGCCCAGAAAAGCAGATATCATAAGGATACAAAAAATATTTTTGTAAGTTTTTCAATCTTTTTGGATTTTTAAAGTTTTATGATTTTTTTGTTGTTATTTTTAAAATATAAGAATACGAGGTCAAAAGAACAGCAATTGGGAAAAAAAAGGCCTTCCCCAGGACCATACACTTCGTAACGAGATAAATGCGGAGTTCGAAGGGGGAAAGCTAAAAATAGCTTTGACAGTAAATTTGGAAAAGTACGACACCGGCTGGGATCGAACCCATAACGTGATTTACAAGGAATGATGGTGTATGAGGATCACATCCGCCGAATCATGTGATGGCCTTTACTTCCAGTAAGACGGGTAAAAGCAGGGTGAAAATGTGGTCCCGTGTAAACGGACTTCGAAGGTTTTCCCTATTAGCGGGTAAATCCCGGGTATTATTGTTGTCCATGTAAAAGCAGCTTATGTAACCTTTTATTTAATTTGTGCCATGTTTTCACCTTTTAGTTTGTATTTCTAAGTTTGGCAGTTCCTATCCTTCACAGTTTTTTTGTCGTGGGAGATGGCATTGTTCATCCTGTGGATCGTGGGGTCGTTCTTACAGCGCACTTTTCTGAAAGCTACTGTTTTGAAGGAATAAGGCATTTTTATGTTTCGAAATTGGAAACAAGGGATTTTTCTTTACGATTTATGGGGAATTTTTAAGGTTAAATCTATTGTCATAACCTCCCAAATTTTTTTGTAGGTTCTGGCTCCAGGCTCTGAGAACAAGCCATGTATCTAATCTAGACTAACTCAGAGACCTATGACTTTTGTCATATTGTGTCACTCTCCACTGAATGAATTAGATCAGGATATTAAACTTCTTTCCACGCAAAATTTGAGGGTATTTTTAGATCTAAAGATGGAATGCGTGTGAAGACGAATTCCTCCTGATATTCATATGAAATAGAACAGAAATAGATGGAAGATAAAAGCTCCCATTTAGGAATAAAACTTACTCTACTTTATGCTAATTATTTTGTTATAAAGCCCACTTTACGAAAATTAGAAATCGTCAGTGTAAACTTTCCAATATAGTGTATGCAAAAATAAGTAAAATTCCTGTGAAGATTTTGTATGGGATAAAATGAATTTTACCTTAACGAACATTAAGCAGCTTCATCGTAATTATCCAAAAGTTGAAAAATCTTCATTGAAAAAAAGAGAACTTGCACAGAAATACATGGAATATTAAATTAAATATTTCACTGATGTAAAACCTTTAAAATTCATTAAAGTTAACTGGTCGGAAAGAACACTACAAATAAAAAAATAGTAACCACAGGAAAAGAAATGTTTTGAAAAATATATTAAAATAAAATTATGAATGATATATTGAATGTAAAATATTAAGTGGAATATCTCTGATTACGATTGTGATGAGGAGTATAACGACTCGTTGTTGCCACTAAAGACAGAAAGCTGTATACAACTAAATAGTCATGAGAAACAGTAGAATAGATATGAAAATTAATTACTGTGGGGCATAAAAATATACGCAAAAAAATCTAGGTTAGATAGAAAAATTACCATAAATTTAAAAAGTATATCTCTATACAATAGCTCATGTCTGAAAATAAAACAGTGAAGTGCTGTAAAATTTATGGAATTTTAATGGCAACTTCTCTGCCACAATTCTTGCTGTATATAGCTAGCTGTAAATCGGAGTTCATACTTATCCAAACAACTCAACTGCTTAAGACCCTCGACTATCCAGCTTTTTTGGCATAAAGCAATGACGACAAAGAATATTTTCCAATTAGAATCTCAATGCAATTTTACAACTAACATCCGTATTTGTAACAGTAACTGGCAAAAGTATAATTTGTAAAAAATAACAAACAAATAAGCCAATACTACAAGGCAACGAAGAGTCATAAAAATCAGGCAAGACATTGATTCAAAATGATCCAAATATCAACACAAGCACATACAAAAAAATATGTGCATTCCACAAACGTACGCTTATCTGTCCTCTCCTCCCCTGAGAGCAGACAGATCCATCTTTCAAAGTGTCGTCGTGTAGAATTTAGCCAATTAAAACCACTGCCTACGGTATGAGCGAGGGATAAGGACAATCCATCATGCTGCAGACTGGGGGATGAAAATACAGTCATACACACTCTGGAAAAATGGGGAGGTAGAAGGACACAGAAAAAACAAACACGTGAAGGAGTCCTTCGAAAAAAAAATGTAACTTTCAGAGAACTTCGTTTTGAGAATTTACCGATGACACAATGAAAAATATTCCGACAAATCTTCCAAACATGCAGGTACAGCTGTTTTACTTCCCCCAAACTGCACTAGGGAAAGACTATAAATGACACATTCTTTTGATTAAAAACGAATGTACAAATGTTTGAAGAGATATGAAATGATCTATTGTCGTGAAAGTGGTATAAATTCTACCCAAGGACCTCGAGAACAATTTATAATCTATAAGTATAAAGCCTTATAAAAGCTGTTGAATTCAGTTAGTAAATTCCGAAATAGTAAATACCTATGAAAACTTTATTATGCATTATAACCTTGACTGAATGAAGTTTTCACGATAGAACTAAAAATACTGTATGTAATATGACCTCGAAAAGTGATTAATACTTGTTAGAATTTTGACATAAAGGAAAATACCAGTTTTCATAATTTTCAGATGATAAACTTTCAATGTTCAAAGTAAAGTAACAAGCAGATTACAAAGACTCAACGATTTCCACCGATCTTTGTCTGAAATTAAAATGAGTTAGAACGACGAAATAAGATTTGCCTACTTCTATATATAACTGTTTCAATAATACAACAGCGTATGTTTTTGCCTGATACAGAGAATGCTAATCAGTATCACCCATTGATAAACAAACAATATATACACTATCTATCAATAAGTATTTGGACAACCATGCAAATGACAATATCTGCAATCGTGATATACGTCGTGACGCCCTCCGCTGTTAAATACCGTGTAGGAAACAACATTGGCGTTAGTCGCATGCAAGATGCCACGAAGGGCAGAGTTATCCGATTTCGAGAAAGGTGTAATCGTCGGGTATCACAAAAGTGGCCGATCCTCAAGGGACACATCTAGCGAGTTGAATTACCCAAAATCGACAGTGACCTATGTTATTCAGAAGTGGAAGGTGAACGGTGATAGTCGGAATGTGCTCTGAGTTGGCAGACCAATGAAACTGGGAGATAGAGACCAATGGGTGTTGTCCAGAGAAATTCAGAAGAACCACACCCAACCGATGGCCCACATACCCCAGGAGTTTCAACATGCCTTCGGGAGTGTTGTGTCGATAAATAACATCCCCAAGGAAGCGCATCTGCTTGGTTTTCATGGTCAGGCTGCAGCCTATAAGCCTTTGATCACAAAGTCCAACCATGCTGCTTGGTTAATGTGGTGCAAAGCACGTCGAAAGTGGACCGTAGATCAGTAGAAACGGGTTCTCTGGAGCAACGAATTAAGGTTCACCCTCTACCGTTCGGATGGCAGGGTCTGGGTCTGGCGTCTGCCTGGAGAACGTCTCCTGCCAGAATGCATTATGTCCACAGTAAAGTTCGGCGTAAGTGGAATTATGGTCTGGGGGTGTTTATCCTGGTATGGACTGGGACCCTTGGTCCCAATTCATAGTAAGCTCAACGCCGACGCCTACTGCAATATTTTGGATGACAGTGTGCTTCATACATTGTGGCAGTTTTAAGGGTTCAACCCATGTTACTTCCGGGACAACAACACCAGTTGCCATGTTGACAGGTGCACCATGGATTAGTATGGTGACAATGGGATTAACTGAATGGACTGGGCTGCCTAGAGTTCAGACCTCAACCCTATCGAGAACCTCTTGGACGAGTTGGATCACCGAATTAAGGGGTGCAAGAACCGTCCAAAATTGGTGAAGGAACTTACATGTCTTCAGCTTGGGAAAAAATACTACTAGCCGTCATACAAGGACTTGTGTAAAGCATGCCCCGGAGGTTTGAAGCTCTAATTGCCTCTTGTGGAGGCTCTACCAACTATTAAATATGAATAAATTTTGTTTTTCTTTCCTATCACAGGTGTCCAAATAATTATTGGTAGATAGTGTATAACTATTACTCTTACTCTACACTGTGGACAATAGTTGCACTATGATTTGTGAGTGGTAGAAAGCACTGATCTCACTTGTTTGTCTCAACAAGCTAATTTATCCAACCGTGCGAGAGCTGATCAAATATACCATTATGAATGTATGGTATACAAAGGCCTAAAATCTGTAGTTCTAAATGCCCTTATTTCCAAACTGCAGAAATCCTAGTGTGGAAGACGGCTTTCACCTTTCCAAACCCTCAATCTCACGTTCACTTTCTTCCCTATACAAAGGTAAAAAATGTGTGGTAAGCTGATCGCTATGAAGCTGAATAGCTAGATTTTAACTGGAGGTATCTGAAACAACTAAATTAGCAGATCCCAATTCAATCCTTTTCCCCCTAGTCCTGGAGCTCGAAAGTTCATCTTATTCAAAACGTTACAATTGTCTGTGTCTTTACGTCACCGTACATTTTATTCATTGTTTAACTCTCTCCGTCTATGCCAATATCTAAAGCTTCTAAACTGCGTTATGAAAACTTTTCATTGCTAAGGATTCTAAAATCCGCTAATATTTCACATCGCTATTTAGGAATGACTATCGCATTTAAAGGATTTTTAGCGACGATGACATCGAGGACTGGCTGACTTTATTTGGGGGGGGGGGCTAAAGTTGTTTCATGCCGCAGAACGGATAAAATGGCCAGGACCTGCAGTTAAAAACCTATTTGGAATGGCTACAAATTTCGATTCGATGTTATGGCAAGAATTCCAATGCGTACTGAAATTTGCGCGCAAATTTAAATATCCTAGAAGTGTTACCAATAAAATAAACGTCTATTAGAAGCTTTAAAAACCTTATGATAAACTTAAAGAGTAAAGTATTCAGTTATTCAGTATAAAAACTGACATAATTAATAGTGAAAAACAGCAGTAAATGCATGAATAAATTATTATTACATAGTTTAATTTCCCTCTAAAATGTGTAATTGTGAACCGAAAAATTATCGACGTTGCATTTGAAACTTCTATATTTTTAGAAATAACTGACATCAGTGTATTCTTTGCTGATGATTACTTCAATAGAAAACGATAAAGGGATTTAAGTGGTAAATACTACTGTTCAGAGACCTGTATTTAGTTCGATAGTTAAGGCTGTGTACTAACCCTATTGGATTCGCTTACATCAATGTTAATCTATGGAGAAAATTTATCCAAGGATTGCCGACTTAAATTGAAAAATTTTTTTAATAGAGAAAGAAATTTTACACTTTGAGACATTTTTCATTTTAAAAAAATGCAAATAATATTTTAAAATTTAAATTATTCGGGGGGAAAATCTGGCAATGTTTGATACGCTTATCAATTCCTTTGGTGGTCGAAATTTATAAAATTAATCATGTCGCAAGGTGCAGAAGAAAAAAAATCAGGCTATCTGAAAATACCCTTTTTATTGGAATATCAGCGTTTATGTAGCTGTAAATAGTAGACAACTTTTCTCCATATGTTAACATCGAGGTGAGCGAATCCAATAGAGTTAGTACGCAGCTGTATTAAAACCCATACGTTTGCTTTCCGGTATTTATCCCAATTTCTGGGAAAATTCTAACATTCTGCGCAACATCCCCATTATATTTGCAACTACATAAGCTTTTGCTTGAAAAATTCCGCAGATGCATGTTAGCAAGTATGCATGCTTTCTTACATTAATTACTCGTATATAATCTGGCGAAACCTCTATATTAGTAGAAACAATTGTTCATTTCTCTTTAAAAAATCCTCCTTATCATACCCACAGTTTCCGTGATTTTGACAATGCTCGAAATCCTACAGGCCCCTCGGAGGGGGCCTCTTGACCCACTTTCTGTATGATTGACCCTCAAGGTCAGTGGTATTGCAGAAATCGTGACTGTCGAACAAAATGCATGTATTCAATAGGATTTCCTGCTGACTACAAAAAAAAAGGTGAACTATGAGATTGATTGTGCGTTTTGCACAACCATTTTTAGAAATTACAGCTTACCACGATGAAGTGAAAAGGAGGTAATTTCGGTGTAAGGGGAAATATACATACAGTACGATTGTTGCTTCTCCTGATCTATACGAAAGTGATATTTTTATGCGTATTTAACAGAAAAGCTTGGAGAGAGTCATCTTAAAAATGTGATACAGGCATCAAAATGTTTATACATGCTTGAAGTAATATTTTTAAGGATTTTATTGGACATCATATACGTAATTTCCGCCATGAAATTTTCAAATTGTAAAAGGCTTGGTTTCTCGTAATTGATGAGTAACATTTTTTAAGGATTTTTTTAAAATCATAATTACCGTCACGTAAATTATCAAATTCACCAAATACTTGATATTTCGTGATGATGCTCCTGAACTGGTGGTCCAAATGATAAAATTAAATCAAGCTCTGAAAAATGCATTTGACACAACAATTGCAGATTAGTAAAGCTAAACCTAAAAACAATTTTATCGTAGCTTGTCTTCCATTTTGATAGCTTCTTACTACTACATCATCAATACGACAGCCTGGTACAGGTCAAGGCAGTCCCAGTCAGTTTTCTCACATCCAGTCCGATCAGACACCAACATTCTACACCGGTTAATTCCAATGATCTTAAGATCTCTCTCGGCACATTCAATCCATCTAGCACATAGTCTCCCTCTTCTTATATAGTACTTTCCATTTTATAAAAAGTCAGGTTTTTAACAGGGTCAGTGTCTTAATATTTATAAACATGGCCGAGCCATCTGATACGATAAGATTTAATTATCCTTATTATATTTGGTTGCCTGTATTTAAGGTATAACCCATAGTTATGAAGAATTCTGCAGATGCTGTTTTCTCGCTCTGCACCATAAATTCTACGAAGAATCTTTCGCTAAAAAACTGAGAAATTATTCTCATCACATTTATTTAGGGGCCAGTATTTGCAGCTGTAAAGAACAATCGGTCTTATTAAAGTTTTATATAGATTAAATTTTGTGTTTATAGAAATGAACAATGATTTTAGTTGACATCTCAAACCAAAATAGCACCTATTTGCCACTAATAGCTTGTTACTAATTTCAAGGTTGAAATCATTATCAGAGATAATTCCACTATGATATTTAAATTGCTTGACCCCTTCAAAGGTATAATGAGGAATTTGCACATGTGGGGAAAATGCTTATTTCTATTTTTTATTAACAGATTGGTTATCAAATTGTTCGAAAACATCAATTAAAACGTACATATAGATCTAAATAATAAGAATTTTAAATTTAAAATAAGCGAAAAGTGTTGAAAAATCATGTGACCTCAAAACGCTACGTGATTGGTTCTGACGTCACTATGCACCATGCTTCAATGTTTACATTTGTCTAGCGCGAGATTCTACGTTTCCTCCTCTTAAACTAACATTTTAAAATTATATTTTTTTTCTAATTTGGTTTAATTTTTCTAAGTTTAGTTTGTGGCTATTGTTTATTCCCCCTTTTTTTTAAATTATATTCTATCGTCGTCTTTAATCTTAGTTTTATTTCTGTTTTGTTTACCATGGCGTTATTACCCGGTTTTGCAAAAGGGCAATCTGACAACCTGCCTAAAATGGATTCATTTGCAGTGTTTTCCTTTTTGGGAAATAATCCAAGTTTTATGGGAGCAGAAATACGAGGATTTAAAGTTCAGAGGGATGTATATATTTGTTTGCATTTATTATTCTAGTTATGTAATGTAGATTGTAAAACGCTGACGTGCGTTGTACTTTACACAAACTTTAAAGTTACACATTGTTTATGCGTATTATTAAATTAATATCGTACTCTAAAAGTTTAATAAACAGCTTCTATTATTATTCATTCATAGTACATGTTTAATATTTTAGAATTAATTAGCTCTGCAACATTACAAGTAGTGTCTGTTATAGGATATTTAGTATTTTTAATTGTGTATTAAAAAGTTGACAGAAATTAAAAACACTACCAAATTTACGAATGTGTTCAGTGTTCTGCATTCATATCATAGAAATATGTGTATTTTAAATGGTAAAGGAATTATAATAAATCTGAACTATGCATGATAATTAAACTTTTGACTAATCACATACTAAGTGGTGCAAAGAAACAAATGTTTACTACTCATAATAATTTTAAACAATCCTCTAACTCCATAATTTTGTGTTTTAAAAACACATTTTTAAATTAATGCTTTAGTACTTAGAAAGTTACTTTTACTTAGATTTGGACGATAAGGCTATGGAGATAATGCTGTAGGATATGTTCAGGTAAAAAGGGATGGAGACATCTGTACAGTCAATGCAAGGGTGACACCAGAACATAATGTCACAAAAAAGACTTACAGTGTGGAACTCAAGTTGAATGAAAAGGAAGAAAATGTCCTTTCCGTCCAATGCAATGATTGTGCAGCATCTTTGGATGAGTTCCTTTATGTATTATATTTAATTTTATCTAAAAGTTTTAATGATAGTGTGTTTGGGGTAGATACAATAGACCATCCATGGTTAGCTTTCCCCGCTTTAAGTAATTTATAAATAATTAGAAATACTTCAGCAGTTATAAAAAAATCTTTTTAATACAATACTTTATACATTTTATGTAAAAAACTAGCACCCAAAACTAGTGTAAAAAGATTAATTAAAAATAAACTTACAAAATAATTAATATATTTTATGCTTTTGTCACATTTTTCACACAAATTGTATTTATTTTAAAATTTCATCACCTACCCCCAACCCAGCATCTGGTGAATTCCATTGTAACGGACGAAACATTCACACACAAAATAAATAATAAAAAGATTATGAGATGCATATTAATGCTTCAAAATAGGAGAGTATTATTTTTTCCTGATAAAACCAATTCCTGATAAAAACTAAAGATAAACTTGACAGGTTTCAAAATTTATTTCTGGTGTATTTAAGCTGAAAAAAAAAATCTTTAATGTAACGGAAGCTACATAAAATGGAACATCATTTGTACTATAGCATCATAAGATAAAAAAATCTGTGAATCTATTATGTCAATTTGTTCAAAAATTTAAAAAATAACATCACAAGACATGCCTGTAATTTATCAGAACCTTGACATAAAAAATCAGTCATTTTTTTCTGTAATAAAAAATATAAAAACTATTTGTAACAGATGTTACATATAATACATGATGCTGCAACTGTACCCTTAACTAGGCTATTTATATTCAAAACAGTCACAAACATGCATTTATTTTACTTTTATAGTTTTTACATTAATATTAAATTTACTCCAATTAAATTCAGTGGCATAATTTACGTAAGTAATAAGATATAAAAATGATAATTTTACTTGCTAAAAAACTTACAAATAGATATTTTCCCATTACATCCCCTAGAAAACAAACTTAATGTAAGGAAAAAGCAATAGTACGATCTAGTTCTACAGGTCATAAGCTTTCCAATGATATATAACACTTAATAATTTGTTTAAAATGATTTTCTTTCGTAATGGTTTCATGTTAGGTGGAATTCACCATCTGGAGAATATAACTTATAACAAAACTCGTTGTGTTTACAAATATATTTAAATATTTATTTAAGTGGAAAATGTCAATACTTGTATTTTAAATTCATATTTGCTGCAATGATTTGGCAAATCATCTGTATCACATTAAAACTCACAATTATAGCTAAATTAAAAAATTATTGAATGAGGATTTTTTTTTTCGCCGCGTTTCATTGCAACTGTCCATGATTTCCTTTTGACATTATCTGTTGGAACACTAAAAAAAAGCTTTCCAAGTGTATTTACCGTTGTGCTTGTGCAGCAAGGTACTATACAATATTTAAAATTTTCTGTAACACACTTTGACATCTTAAAAATAAAGAAAAAACACTAGATATCAAACTCAAACTACGCAACACAATCCAAACACCGAAGTAAACAAATTCGCCATAGTGCATTGTGACGTCACATGTATCCGCGTAGGAAAAGTAGCGTTTTTGAGACGAAGTAAATAGTGCGCGTTTAAAAACAAATTATGTTAACTTTTAGAGTTCTAAAACTAAAAAAAAAAGATGCTTTCGATCATATTTTTCTATTTTCTATATCATAAATGTAAAATAAAAAAACGTGCAAATTCCTCATTATCTTAAGGGTGGTTCACATCAAGATGATGGTTTCTTACAGAGATGTTAAAAATATAAAAGTCACAGAAACTAAAAAAATATACTTTTAGCAGTAACAGGCAGTTGTTATCACTTTGACTGTTTTGCATTTCTGCCTTTAAGAGCACCAAAATTTCCAATAACAATTGATATAGCGATGCCTGATGATGTTAAACAGCGAAAGAAAAAAGTAAGGTATTCAATTAAATTGTCCTTGGCGCGAATTTAAAATCAGTTTTTAAATTTTTAAAAAATTTTTAATATTGTTTGACACATTTCATTCCTGACATGTTAAAGGTATAATTCCCACGAAGTAATACAAATACCACTTCCATCATTAGATATAAAACCTCACAGAACCATTTAATGAAAACTGAAATTTTTAAATCCGAAAAAAAATTGAAGCGATTGAAGTAGTAATACAAAATTTGTGTAGGAAAATGTTAGTTGGATCCATGCTGAAAACGCTAAACTATCGTTTAAGGTTGTTGTGTACTAACCTTATTGGATTCTCTCACCTCAATGTTAAACTATGGAGAAAATGTATCTACTATTTACAGCTACATAAATGCTGATAATCAAATGAAAATAGTGTTTTCAGCTAGCCCGAACTTTTCTGCACATTACAACAGGATTCATTTTATAAATTTCGTCCCCCAAAGAAATTAACGTGCTTTTAAAACACACTAGATTTCACTCCCGAATAATTAAATTATAAAAATATTTGCATTTTTTTTAAACGAAAAATGCCCCAAGGTGTAAAATTTCTCTCTCCATTACGGAGTACAATATATATATATATATATATATATATATATATATATATATATATATATATATATATTAAATCTTTCAATCCAAGCTGGCAATTCTTGGACAAATTTTCTCCATAGGTTAATACTGAGGTGAGCGAATCCAGTAGGGTTAGTACACAGCAGCCTCAACAGCTGTTAGTAAACAACGAAATATTAGAAAAGTTCAAAGGAAAAAAATACTTTGATTAATGTTTTCTCTGAAAAACCTAAAAATAAAACGCCCTGAATTTATCTAAAGATATAAAAACTGATTTTGTGTTATAGTAATTCAATCATAATATCCTTGTGAAAAGAACATGTCCAATCATTTTGTGATGCCTACACTCTGTATCTATATTCTTCATAAGATTCGGGTAAACCTCCCAAGAGCTTCTGGTTAAAAGTTACTAAGTTTAGAAAATCTTATATACGGTGATGAATAGATTCTTTAGATCCATTCAGGGAATTTAAAAAATAAACAAAAGCAGTCTTTTGCATCATTTATTAAACTTCCATTTGACTTATAAACATGTTACCGTATCACATGACCTTGCTATTCGAAATCTTTTGAGCTGCATGCCTTTTCAAACTAAACAAAACATCCAAACTAATTAACTTATACTCCGCGTCAATAAACCCCATTCTATTCATCGCGGCTCTAATTTTTTTTCTTATTTTCATTCATTTCCTCTCAAAAATACTAACAAACAAGGACCGAAAACCAACCTTTTCATCATGTTATCACCTAAAACGTGTCAAATATTCATTAAAAGCTATTGCATTTCAAACCCTGCGGCACTCGAAAACGCACAACAAAACCTTTTAGCGGGGACCATTACAATATGGCCGCTGAACATGCGCATTGAAGGTCTCATTATGCCACTTAATGATGCCACTGCCACGTGTGTTTCTTTGTTCACCCTTTTTTTTCCAGCAAGAGCTTAGTGGCGGTCTCTAAGTGCAAAAGTTTCAGACGGACTTTGAATTAGGAAATGGCGCTTTTTTAAAGTTGTTCTAATAGGAATATATTATGTAATTTGTACGCTTTTTGGTGAAAGTTGCTTTTAAGGAAATTTTCGGAAAGAAAATGGTGTTTATTAGAGCCGGCAGCTTTTGCATTAAAGCCCTTTTTAAAACTCTGTCTTTTGATGTTTTCCCACGAGGGCTTATTTTATTAAGAGAAAAATAGTTTCGCATGATCATTCGGGAATGTGTTGCCTCAAAGATGCTTGTTCGTTTTTTAATGACGGATTTGGAGATACAGAAAAAGGACAGAAAAAGAAAACGAAAGAAAATTTTTTGGAAAAGAAGTACTCTGATGTTTGGCGAAAGTTTTCGTTCTAAATAAGCCAAGGGACAAGTCATTTACAACGAGTAATGCAATCATTAGTAAAAAACTTACGTAAATAAGCCGCATTACCATGTTAAGAGGAAGTTTAATTATGAAATGTTTTAAACATATTAAGAAATAATATGTTTGTCAGAATTAGGCGCTACGTAGGACTTTCCCCAATATTTTAGCAAATTCTCACTTAAATTTTAATCTTTCCCTATTTAAAATGGTTAAATATTAATGAACATGTTCTTGTTGTAGATGTTAAATATTAATAAGCATGTTCTTGTTTTTTTCATTGCAGGTAGCGATGAATATGCTTGAAGAAAAAACAGTGCTAAAATACTTCATACATTTACGAAGTATTAGAATTAAAAATTTATATTTTTTTATACTCAGGCTCACTGTACTGTCCACTGCAATACTCATTAAAAGCAGGATTGTACACAAACATCGATGACTGACTGATAAAAAAAAATTAAAAGATAACCTTAAAATTTCAGACTTTAATTATCTTTATTTGCAGTTTCAGTGATAAAATTTATTTATTTAACAAAGTTTAAATCTAAGATCGTCTTCACCCAAATTGCCAGTATTAACGGGCAATTTTTATACCTTTACAACATATCATAAATAAAATTCAAATATTTTATTGAACAATTAAGAAAAAAAAGTCCTGTTTGGTAGCGTGAATTCGTAATTTTGATATTTATCGTGATATATAGAAATTTTAGAATTGTTAATATTTGACGCTATACAAACTAAAAATACAATATAAACCCAATCTAAGGGAGGTAAAAGTGAAGCAATATGATATAACATAGTATAAAAATAATCTTCATTTTGTTGAACTATTGCTAAATTATCAACATTGAAACGTATATGGTACATAATTAATTAATAAAAATTAAACTTTTGATTCTTCTCACAATCCGATATTCGGCCATCTAATTTTACTAGAAAAATTGTTTGTGTCACACGGTGTTTTAGATAACCTGCATTTTAGCATTATTTTTTTGATGTTCTCAAATTTTTTGGCTTTAGGTTCCAAACTATTCTAAACATCATATTCCCAATGAATTTTTTTTCGTGTAATCTTAATTACTGATTCTCCCCCTTTTTTGAAACAATAACCTTTGGCCTTGACTAAAAATGTGATAAAATCTTTCAAAAAAATTTCTTTTCCAAATCAAAAATTTTGAAGAAATTTACCTCTACGAAGCAATATGTTGAAGCTTTTTAGAAATAGAAATGGAACATATTGAATGTAATAAAATTATTTTAAATGTGCCAGAGGGTTTTTTAGGAATCTTACTTTTATTACCATGTTTTTATTAACTTGCTTTCTTGTTTGTGTGTTTTTTTTTGTGTGTGTTGTCAAGTACAAATCTTGCAATCGATTTTTAACTAACATCCCGACTAGCTAGACATTTGAAACTTTTTGAATAGCTCAGAACACCGTGACAATTAATTTTTTAAATACTTTTAACTATATTTAAGCAGAATTAAATTAATTTTCAGTTATTTTCAGTTAATTTTGTTTTGTAGACTGGTGCAGCCATCTATTGGCCGAAACGGGAACGAAAAGTTAAGTGCAAGTTAACTTCCAATTAACTTCATTTTCTTTAAAGTTGATGGGATAATTCATCAAAAAAATTTTAAAAAAGTATTTATTTATACATAGAATTGTTAAGTTTATATGATTCAACAGAAAATTTTAAAAATGGTATATAAAAAGTTCTTTTTATCGTGTAATTATTGATTTACCTTTATTTCTCCTTCTAGAGACATTATGATCACTTAAAATATAATAATTTTCTGGTACAAATTCGTTAAAAGTAAATGAAAATTACAAGCATTTTCCTCAGGATTTTGTTCAAAAACATCCCCCTCCCCCCAAGAAAAAAAATTGCTTTAAATAAATCAAAGTAAAATCTTTTTATTTCGACTCAAATGGCAAGTACAACAGACAATTGCAGCCAAAATAAAACAAAGTACCTCCCAGAAGATTAGGTGAAGTTACAATATTGGTGAGCTTTGTCTATTTTATCTTAAAGGTCACAAGGGATTCGAAGCAAGGAGTAGGATGCTCAAAATTTGCACCCATCAGATAAAATTATAATTTGAAAACTGACCATTGGGACAACCCCGCGAAGGTTTTTATCTGGCTAAATACCGGGTAAGAAGGGATCTTCTAACTCTCTGATTGGAAACAAAGATGATGCGATGAAAATGCTCTGTAAGGAATTCTTAACTGGCAGTAAGGCAAAACACCGCGATTCCGTCAGCGGCCATTCTAGAATACCTGAAATTTTGCTCAGTCCCGATTTTGAGGAATTTCTTTTGCAAGAGAGTATTGGATGAGATCGTTTACAAAGAATTTTTTTTCTTCTTTAGCGTTAAAAAGCTTTGAAATATATCTAAGCGTTGGATATCTAGATGATAGCTTCCACTGTTTTGGCAAGAAAACTAACCAGTTCCCTTTTGAACATAATTGCTTAAAATTCTAATTTGCGATTCTAATTCTTGAGTTGAGAGAATCGAGTTTTTTCTCACTAGAGCTGTACTGGCATGGTTGTACACAGCTTTCTGCTTTATAAGACTCCATTTGAAAAGTTCAGTTGGGGTTTTCGATGCAAAATTGAGTTTATGGAACACTTGATTTTTTCCACGTTGTGGGGAACCATGGAAAAAGAACTGTGCAAGAAAAAGCTACTAAGTATGCCTTTGAAAAGAAAGCAATAGCTTGGCCAATTTTTCAAGTAAACCATAAGAAAAAAAAAATTCCGGACTCTTGTATTTTGCCCAATTAGTTGGTTACTTACCTACAAAAATTTGTGTTAGTGCTCCCGCGGGTATATTAACCACAGTTTGAAAACCAATAGTATAAAGCAATAGTGCGCAAACTGTGGGTCGCGACTCACGGGGGGGGGGGGGGGGATCGCTAAAAAAATTGGAGGGGTCGCGGATAGTCTGAAGTACATTTATATCATATTGAATTATATGATTAGAAAACACTTTAATTTTTCTATAAATACATAATTTTAATAATATTTTTAATGTTAAAATATGTTATGAAAGTGTAAAATAAAGTGTCGAACACTCTTACATTAAAAACTACTTCAGAAAAAGATTATACTTACAGTACTTCCCTTTTGCCCCTACCTATCTGAGAGGGTCTGGGTTTTCAGATCTAGAGTTTTAAAATAGTTTGTCAAAATTTGCTTCGATACTTTTCCTTTTTATTAACATTAAAAAAGAAAATTTTGCTTCTATCAAAATTTTTCGTCGGGGGTCAAGGGATTTTATATTCAAAGAAAGTGGGTTCCGGTTGAAAAAAAGTTTGCAACTGGTATAGAGAAGAACACAGAGATTCAACCTCATGGGAATCTCACTTAGTGACGGTAAAAGTAAATTAACTAATTGTTACTAAAAGCCGATAAGCGATGAGAATAAGGCTCGGTGCACACGAGCGATCCGGTGTCGTTGCGGCACCGCAGTTGCGATCAGGAGTACAATAGAGTTGAACTAACCGACGACGCCCACGTCTGTGTGAGTCGTCCGGATCGCTCGTGTGCACCGAGCCTAACTGTTAAGATTTCACGAGATGTTTTTAGGCTATGCTTTTTTTTCTTCTCTGTGATCAGACAGAACAAAATAACAGTGATTCTTTAAAATAATGCCTGAAGATCATAGGTTAGGTGGGGGCAAAGGTTTGCAGTTTTAAGTTTTTGGTTTTTTACAGGCCTCCTTTAGATCCTATCGCCCCAAAAAGTCAATTGTATTGTAGTTGGGTATCTCCTCTACCTTCTATAAAATAATGAATTTTTTCCCGAAAGATTTAGTCACCGAATTTTTCATTTTACCAAAACACCTGTTTGCGAACCTTTGCCCCAATCGGTGGGGAAAAAGTTTGCACTGCAAACCTTTACCCCACTCGTTGATTTCTTACTGGATAGGCATCGAAAATCACAAATAGAGTTGCGTAAATAATTTTATTTCACATTTTGTAATCTTTTTAAAGGTGTTACATATATAGAAAATCACAAATTGAACAGGTTAATCTCAATAATTTTTTTCTTAAACTAAATAATTTCAAACTGAAATATCAACTACTAACACAGAAAGTTGAATCTAACAAAGAAATTCACAAATTGAACGGGTTAATCTCAATAATCTTTTTCATAAACTAAAGAACTTCCAACTAAAATATCAACTATTAACACTATCGTTATATCATATCTTAGACTTTACTCATTCTTTTAAAACCCTTAAAAATTAAGCAAATTAAGGGGATGTGGGGACATTACAAAGCAATTTTTGAAATTTTTACCTCAGAGATATGAAATTTGGCATAAATATTCATTAAAGTAAAACTATATCAAACACCTTATAAAATTTTATAAATATTTAAAATTTTATTTTTTATACTTTAAAAATTGAAATTTTTATTATGTTCTTTAAAATGCTCCTTGCTATCCAATTTTTAACTTTTCCCTTTAATTTTGCATTTATATTGCTTATACATTTTGATCAGAGTTATGTTTTATTTTGTAGTTTCATTGAATAATTAATTTTTAGGAAATATTTTTATGCTTGTACTCTGAATTCTCGTGATATTTTTGTACTTTTCCACACTTAAGTTAAACTTTGATAATCTGAATGATGTAGAAACCTGAAATGGATACATAACTTTATTTTAATGTATAAAAGGAGTCTTTGTAATAAATTTTATTAAATTTTGTCAAAAATTGTGACGCAAGGAGCATTTCAAAGACTTGCAAATCTGGAAATTACTCATTTAGAGCTAATTTCCTTAACCAGACCTTCAAAGCTTGTCTTGTAACAACATTTAATTCTTTTATCTTGTAAAATAGGTCTTTTTTCAGAGCTATTTTACTTTTTGTGTTGTACTAATTTATTTTATTTTTAATTTATGGATTTTCAAGCATTTTACAAAAAAATTTCTGACTAAAAGCAGGCAGTTTTTATCAAAAACCTTAATTTATTTTCAAATTACAAAAATGTAAATTCCCATTAATAATAAAAGACGTTGTTAATAAGGATTCCTAATGAAAAGAGGACATAAAACAAATGTTAATAGTTAGAGGGGCAAAGGTTTGCACTGCGAACCTTTACCCCATGACTCCCGCAAACTTTTACCCCACTTCATGATGGTTCTGTTTCTGCAGAATGGACGCCATTGTATTTGAGTTAATCCAAAAATTAAGGTAGGATTTGAAAGGTTATTAACCACCCTAACATGCGAAAATAAGCCCAAAACAGTTCGTGAGTTTGAGTGATGATCAAAATTACTCAAAAATTGCAAAAAAATTACATTAAAAGAGACGAAAATAAACTTGCCTTATTTTATCTGCAAGAGGAGGTCGTAACTCCAACAGCTGACTGGAAGTAGAGGAATACACTGCCTACCAGATTACCCCCCAAATTCTTCCCGGTCATTTTAAAATTTATGTGCGAACCTTTGCCCCCACCTACCCTACTGTCCAAACTAATATTTTTAACTTTTTGGGTCGAATAAAGAATCGTACTTTTGTTTGTGCCGTTGTTTTCCTTCACTAAAATTCCAAAAATTAATGACTATCTCATTTCAGGCAACATCATTTTTTTAAGATTGGTTTAAAAGCTTCTAATGCACAATCAACTGGAATATTAACTAGAAATCTGAGATAGGACATTTTAACTAAGAAGGACACCATACTTCTTACTTTAGAGTTGGGTTGTAGATAATACACTACGTATAAGTGTATGGAAACATATGTACTAATTCCTCGTGTAATAAATCTGCTTAGAACCAATAAGTTTATCCTTTAACCCCCCCCCCCCCTCTTGAGCCAGTTATCTCTAGTTAAAGCCTTATATCCAAACCTATAAAATGCTCTTTCCTTTCCCATCAAAGCGATTTAAGGTAAGTTAATTGCCATATAGGTTAGAGCCACACTTTTATGCCGTCAAAGTCATTTGCACTCTTTCTCGGAAGCCGCAAAACATCCTGTTTGAAACGCCTTGTCTGACATTATGTCGACATCTTTACGACCGGAAAGTCCCTTGGGTCAAGGTGTCCAACTGGTACGGAACTTTCTTTTCCAATATTTTAGGACGGGAGGAGGAGTAAGGTGATCTAAAGACGCGGGAGGAATATCGTAAAAAGAGCACCATGTGCCCCTATGCCCTCCCCCTTTAGTATGTTTGTCATCAACAATAAGAGTGCATGATTTCCTGACGGATATGTGCATGTTATGACTGTTAGCTACGGGTTTGTGCACTGTACGTTGGACGAACATCTCTTCCGCAGTCATATAGCATTGGAGAATATAATTCCATTACTCATCTTTCCAGTCTATGAATAAAGGGAAAAATGAGTAATTCCATTTACTGACTTAGAGAGCATATTTGTTTAATAGCAGAATTTTTTTCGTTATTATCTAGCGCACAATGAAGTCATGGAAACTCTCGTTAATTGGGGCCAGCGGCGGATCGGTTTTCAGTCAGTGATATGAAGACGACAATGTGAAATACATTTCTTAGTTAGCAGAAACATATAAGTTATTTGAAGAATATGTTAAATAAAATTTAGTATTTTTCTGCTACAAAAGTGGGAAGTTATTTAAGAATTTGATTTTAAAAGAAATTACCTCCGTTTTATTTGGAGAGAGATTTATTTTTTTCTCTTGTATTACAGTGATTCCATAATGAATGGAATATCGATCATATTTCCCCCTGTTGTTTGTTACCTTTTCTTGGCTAAAGAGTGTATCATCACACAAAAAAGACAGCATTTAGAAAATATTCTATAGAAAATCTTTTCATTTATGATAAAATTGCTGAAATTTCTGGGGATCAAAGCTCTCTATAATTTTTTCCTTAAAATCTCTTTGTATAATTCATGTTAGATCCTGTAAAATTTATCCAGCAAGCAATAGCACAGAACAATAGCGATTTTCACTTTTATTTCCGTAAATCATGGTATTTTATCCGTTGCCCCTAAAAAAGATTGCATCTTTCATTATATTTTTGACTGGATACAAAATTTTAGGGCTAATAATTCTTCAGTTGTTTGATATCAAGCTTTTCCTTCAGCCTCTTAGTATCGGAAAAGATCAGTAATATATCGTACCTGAAAGACTTGATCACATTCTGGTAAATGTGAGCCCTGAAATTCAATAAACAACATTTGCAAGACGATAACAGCAAACAAAATATCCTACACTTCACTAAAAGTTCGTATTTGGGGAACTCCAATTATCCAAGTCGAAAATCATTTATTTCTCTTTGGAAGTAGTAGAATTACCATGTCTGTAAATATGATGCACATAACTTTCTCCTTCACGAGTTCAATATTGCTGCCCCAATCATGCTAAATCTAAAGATGAGTAAAATTCAGTTCAATGTTCAAAATTCTGAACTCCAAAGTATTTGCGTAGAGGTCTGGAAAGTAATTACAATTGATACATTAAGTTACGCACTTAAGTACCCTATCCCCAGAGCAGGACGATTTGTAAATTAATTGCGGACCATTCCACGAAGAGAACAAACACTGTCCGCAGAATTACCGAGAAAAGAGGACTACGTGTTAAACTATGCGACTTTTTTCTTACTGGTTATGTCTAGCCGCAAAAATAAAGGCGAAACTTACGTATTGATGCAGTAAAAATGCTTCCATATAAATAAAGTAACAGAGGTAAATGTCGTGGAGTCCGTCGGATCACGTGACCATCACGTTTCCGGAGATCACTCATCCTGAGACTGCGATTTTGGCGGCCATTTTGGTCGAAAATCGGTGTATTATTTTTCTCATGAAAGTACATAAATCTTACATATTTGGAAAGAGCTTTGAAAACTATAATTTTTTTCTGCTTACGGTTATTCTGTTACTTTTATAGTTTTACAGATATTTTAATTATAAAAGCACTCCACCGCTGAGACGAAAGAATCAAATGACCCATCTCCAGTATGGTGCAGCCATCTGTCGGCAGCGACGGGAATGAAAAGTGACGGGAATTTAATGCATTTGTATGGCCCTGAAAAGGCCCTTTTTTTCTTTTGTGGGGCCCGAGCATAGCCGGGCGAAGCCCGGCTAGTTACTAATAAATCACAAGTGCAAATGTAACCCTTTTTAAGTCTAGAAGTTTTTTAAGTCTATTACGCGGTGGTATAAGCTATTTACCTTCAGTGTACGAATCCTACTGTTGTTGTTGTTGTTGTTGTTGTTGTTGTTGTTGTTGTTGTTGCTTATGCCACTTGACAGCAACAGATCAAGTCTCGAATGCCATGGGCGATGAAGTTGCGGCTCCTGTTTTGAATTAGCACCACAAGGGTTGGAGTACGACTTGGCTAAATGACCATTACCGCAATTTTGAACCGAGTCAAATGACAAGACCGGAATACTTGACCCCGGACCTCCAGAGGTAAATTTGAGAATTTGGAGGACGTTGCAGCCACGCCCTATTTTACGTGCCCCGGCAAACATTAAGGAACACGGTTTGCAGGGATGAGCATCGAACCAGTGACGTTCACTGGCCCGCTGCTCTTGATAACTGGGCCACCGCGCCCACGAATCCTACTGGATTCGCTCACCCGAATGTTAACCTACGGAGAAAATTTGTCTACTATTTACAGCTACATAAATACCGATATTCAAATAAAAATGGTATTTTCAGATAGCATGAACTTTTCTGCACCTTACAACAGGATTCATTTTATAAATTTCGTCCACCAATGGAATTGATGAGCGTTTAAAGCACACTATACCAGATTTTCCCCACGAATAATTTAAATTTAAAAATATTATTTGCATTTTTTTTAAACGAAAAATGCCCCAAGATGTCAAATTTCTTTCTCTATTACGGAGTACAATTTAAAAAAAAATCTTTAAATCCAAGTCGGCAATCCCTGGACAAATTTTCTCCTAGGTAAACATTGAGGTGAGCGAGTACAATAGGGTTTGGACACAGCACCCCTAATAGAAACTATTAACAAAGAAAGAATTAGCGCTAGAATAGTAGCGCTAAATAAGTAGTCCAGTCAATGTTTTGTTTAACATAGATTGCTATTTTTTTTTTAAACTCATATATAAAAACGAAAGTTAACCGAATTCAATGTATTCATACTTTGAAAAGCCAAAGGGTTCTTAAGTGCGCAACTGGGAAATTGCGAATTAAGAGAGATGTTTTCTCTTTTCGATATCTGAGACACGCGCGCGGGCCCGCAGCGCATTTCTGTGTTTGCTTGACCCTTGCGCATATCCGCATTACGATTCCCTTCGTCACGCCGCCAGTGAAAATGCAGGAGGACCATTTACCATCCCTTCGCACCTGTAGGAAGCGGAGAGCGAGATGGGGTCTTCATACATCAAAACACGTCCGGAACGAAGACGGGCTCGTGCCTTTCGAAACACCTGCTGGCGGAGGGGAGCCGCGCCTACAGCCTCGGCGAAAGTGACTCTCGATTTTAATTGTCGCTGATTCACACTTCGATTCGCCAAGATCGTCCATTACGTGCAGAATTTTTAACGAACCCTCTCGCGTTGCATCTTGCAAGAAATGGGTGAGCCCACCCGAGTTGGTCATTATCTGGAGTTTGATGGTTTAGGCCCACGTGTCTCGAACATTTACTTATTAAGAAAGAGCATATTATGTAAAATGCTAGCGATTTTCGCCTCATTCTCCATTATGTCGGGATTTCGAACTCGGAAAGTTGAAATATGGGTGGAATCATATTACTCCAGGTTTTCCTTTCATGTTAAACGATATTTCAATACGCCTCTCTTCGTACTCCATTTTTGGTCTCCTTTACCCTTTTGGTATAGCACACAACTGAATGCTATGATGAAACACTTTTTACCTCACTGAAATAGATATTCTTAAAGAATGTGAAGACGAATGAAATTTTTGTGTTTTTTCTGGCTTTTATTTGAATAAGGAGTTTTGGGGAAGAATTTTTGGGCTTTTATTCGAATACACGTCAAGGTGGACTTGCTCAAGGGAACCTTCTGTGTTCTTATCAAAATTCTGAATTTTTAAAAAAAAATAACAGTTTTGGTCTATTGGGTATGATCCTTCTTAAGTCTGAAGAGAATTAAGTGTAACTGTATGTATAAAAGAACAATATTTACAGGAAATGCAAGAAATACTCGTTGTCAATATTTATGTATAATTTGAGTTTAGGGCAGTCTAGTAGTTCGTGTGCCAGATTTCGAACTGAGGATGATCGATTTGAAAGCCGACAAGCGCTACTGAATGCCTTCGTGTTTACTCCGGGTATTGGCACATTAAATCCGTAGTCCGGAAAGTGAAGTCCTTCCGCGTGGTGGTCAGGGGTGGAGGAGGGACCACCTGATGTTACCCCTGGAGGTGTTCGGTTAAAATTGAGGTTGCATCAGGAAGCAGTATATACTCACATGCGTTTTGCTCCCAGACAAAAAGGAAGCCGACAAATTATCGTGATTAATAGTGAACCCATTCAAGATGCATGTGCACTGCATTCATTCAGTGAAAAAAAAAATATCGCATGATTATAATACAATGCTAAATTGTACTTACACATATGAAGTTATTTTACAAAGTCTTAAAATGTTAAACCACCTTTACAATTCTTAACCATACAATTTCTGGATCCCTTTGTCTTGAGCCCTGTTCGTGTGACCCTCTAGTACCTTCCTTTAGTTATGAGTCCTATTTTATCGTCCTACACAAGTATCTTACAAGTAAATTTTCCTTTTTTGCAAGGCAGAGAGTCGGTAAAAATTGCTTTGTGTTGGGTAGTCCTTGACCAATTATTCCTGCTACTAAAAAGCTGCTCTCTTTGTCTAGATATCGATTGCGAGACATTTACATGACCGGACTATACGTACTTGATAGTTGTATCTTCGGTATTTTCCATGGTGTACAATACACACTATAGCTATGAAAAGAAATGACACTCTCCATAATTTTAATCGTCAGTGTGAAATGTTAGGCAGTCTCCCACTATTTTAATTTTCCCATTTATGAAATTAATTCTTTCATTTTTGAACCTGAATTTTGCATCATCTGATAACCATTCATAATCTATCAACGGTTCATCAGTGAGACATGCTTCTCGTCATATTATTAATTTTCAATTTTAAAGAGTTTAAAATTACAGAAATTTTGCGACAGTCGTCGGAAAATTGAAAAACCCAAACCATGCATAATACAATGCTGGCTATTAAAATTGCAACACAATGAAGGAAGGATGATACCAACTTCAAATTCGCATGAAAGGAAGATGATGCTGGGAAATGCAAATGATTAGCATTTAAGCGCAATCGAACAACGACACAGGAGAGAGAAACGGCATCTCAAACTCTGTATAAAAGGAAAGTTACGTAGCGGGTTTCTCATTCGGAAATCGCATTTGAATGTTGGTTGTTTGCGAGAAGATAGTGTTATGCCTCGTGGAGGAAGGAGAAACGGCTACCAGCATGTGTCGGAATTCGATAGCGGCAGGATCGTGGCCTATCGATAGTGTGATTTATTGTTCCGCGATATTGCTACTCGCAATGGTCGGAATCCAACGACTGTCATGCGAATATGGAATCAATGGATTCAGGAGGATCCTACTGAACACCATGCACGATCTCAATGGCCTTCCGCCACTATCACCCAAGAGGATAGACATGTTATCAGGTCGGTCTTGCAGGATCGAACAGCCACATCACAGACCTTGAGTCATGAAATAGGCTTGTTTGCAGCACTACAATTATCCGCACGGACAGTGCGATGACGTTTGGAGCAGCACGGACTGTTTGCATGGTGACCATTATTGCGGCTTCCCTTGATACTGCAGCATAGAGACGCGCGGCGACAGTGATACGTCGAACGACAAAATTGGATACACGAGTGCCACCATGTCATCTTTTTAGATGAGTCCCGGTTCAGTGTGCAGCATCATGATGGACGTATCCGTGTCTGGAGGCACCGAGGAGAAAGCACGTGGCCTGCTTGCGTTCGATATCGTCATACGGTCCCTGCACCAAACGTGATGATATGGACAGCCATTGGGTATACGACACGAACACCTGTTGTTCGCATCGTCAGTAATATGAACCCTATATCTCTCAGATCTTAAGGTTGGTGGCTGTGCCTCATCTTCGAGGCCTCGGAGGCGTCATCCTTCAACAAGATAACGCAAGACAGTGTGTTGCCCGTCGTGTTCTGACCTACCTCGACACAGAGGGTGTTCGACTGTTGTCGTGGTCAGCACGCTCTCCAGATCTCTCACCCATTGAAAACATCTGATCATGGTTTGCGGAGAGACTAAACCTCCACCGCTCTCCATCCACTACGATTGATGAAGTGTTACATAGACTTGAAGCAGCATGGAATAACTTGCCCTTATCTGTCATCCAAGCCCAGTTCGACTCTATGCCTAACTGGGTTAAAGGGCCGTCTTGGGTGCCAGAGGCCGCGGCAGTGTGTACTAATTTCGGACCCTGTATACCCCCAAATTGCCTACAAATTTAATTATGTTTTCTTCCTACTATGCTGTATACGAACAATAAGTAAAGTTGTGTTATTTGCTTTTCTTCCTGGTGTTTCAATTTTAATGGCCAGCAGTGTATATAACGTACATGTCCATTATGTGATGTCATTATAGTAAAAATAACTTCAATGTCTGCCATATTTCCGGATTTCATGACTAGTCGTTGGTGTTAGATTATGACAAAGTTTAATAAAATATTTGACCGAAAAATCTGAACAGATTTTCTTCAGCAATTTTCCAACTTGTAGAATAATGAGTGCAAAAAAGGCTAATTTTTCTTTATTAATGTCCTCACACGTTACACTAATTCTGTATTTAGGTTAGTTGAATAATAAGCTATTGTGTTATTAAATAATTAATACTCATTTCCATTAAACAAATGTGACTCGGGCATGTTTCATGAATACGCCTATTTTAATGTATTCCAAATTTAGTATAACAGAAATAAATCAAATTTTACCTTTTGAATCAACGTGTTATAGTACAAAAATGATTATACCGATAAAAGAATTGAACTAAAATGGTACACATTGAAATATCTTAAAAACAATATCCAATATTAAGGATAGATAGCATTACAGCAGCCTTTTGTAAAAAGTCCTGGCACATTTAACATATTAAATGTAAAAAATGGCATTAAATACTTAAGTGTAGGTGATTTTATCGGAATTAATTTGTATACTAAAGTTTTATCTGAAAAAATGCAAGGAAAGGTAAAGGGTCTCAAAAGCATGGCGCAATATTGTGAATGTACTTAACAGCGGGAGCATAATATTAAAATGAATATGCTTATATTTCTAACACAGCATGTAATAATTACCTTTACAATGATTTTCTAGGGAGGTATTACTGTTTCATAAATGTTGTTTCCAACGCGGCTGGCACTTTGTATAGTACGACATTCGACCATCCACACAACGAATTTGTTGGCTTCGTTATTATGGGAGCACCGTATAGGTGGGCCATCATAGATCCCTAATCTCAGCCTTGTCCTCGGGCAAGCGGGCAGTGGCGTACGCAGGGGGGGGGGGGTAATGGGGGTTAAAAAACCCCATTGGTTCTGATTACATATATTATTTAATTCGGTTTAAGCTTTGCACTGATTGCTCAAAACTAATCTTCCATAGTAACCCCTCCCCCTTTTAAAATTTCTGTATACGCTGCTGCAAGCGGGAATCGAACCCACAACCTGGCGTGGAAGGCACTCAGAGACTGCCCGTGGGCCAAACCACTGCTCCCCCCCGGCCGGCTGTTACTATTTTATAAAAGGCAAAGAACTTTTATCCCGTCTGATGTAGCACTGGAAAATTATTCCATTCTCATATTTTAAGTAAAAATGTTTCAATCTCGTGCTATGGTCTTTCAACTTGAACTCTTCAATGTTTTAAATAGGCTAAAGAAGAATACAGTTTTAATATGAAACATCTATGTATGTATAAGCTTTTATTCGAAGAAATATCTCATACCTTGAACTGAATAGCTGTGTTTCCTAACTGTATATGTGTCACAATTTACGTATATTAATATTGTGTGTTTGGTATTCAAAAGAAATGTTAAGTCTCGCTTTTGATTTGAGGTATACCAAACATTTTTGGAAGGATTTACCTCTGAGATTTTGCTTTCACAGCATTTAAAAGACAACTCGCCACAAAAAGAAAGACAAACTTAACTGCACTGAAAGTTATGACCTTCCATAACGGCATAAATTGTGTTCCCAACAATTTATTTGTATATTTGCCATTTGGGAAATGAATTTTTCTCCTTATAACGAACCCCATTGAAATTCTAACGTAGAAACACCTCTTGAATCCGAACAACAAGTACATTTCACTGTGAGCAAGATTCTTCTAAAATACATGATTCCCATCCATATTTTATATACATCAAGCTCTCTTTCAGTTCCCTCTATGAAGGAAGGAAAACATAAGTGCTATTTTTAGATGTTTCAGAGCGTGAAATTCCTACCCCTTTACGTAAGAACATGGAAATTCTTTTCCTAGTCGTTACCAACTTTAAACTACTACTTTTAATTTTTATTTACTACTTCATAATCAACCATTATCACGACTGCCAATGGTTTGCTCGGTAGCACTCTGTGATTAGGCTTTTATTTTTAGAGTGTTCAGGCAGTGGAGACCCCCTCTGTACAAGGTCCTCTCCTCGCCAGGAACAAGCGCAGGGGTAGAGGGAGGAGGGGGCGCAATTGTTTTTTGATTACCCTCACGAAATTGAGTGACCTGCAATTAAGACATCACGCAACAGTTTCACGTTTTAAACTGGTTGCCAATAAAAAAAAATAACAAAAAGGAGTGCCATATCGATACGGATTGGCGGCTGTAATCTGAAGTATCTTTGGTTGTGCTACATTATCTGTTTGCGAAGTGCGTGAGCGGTTTCACGCGCAGAACAATTTCACCCTTCTATCTTCCTATTGAGAGATAGAAGGTTTAAAATGAGAGTTCCCCCCCTTTTGGTTAAATTGAGATAATCAAAACTTGATAGATTCTAAAAGCCTGTTATAAATTAGCACCAGAGCATACGAAATACAGGTTTGTAGGTATTTGTATTGTAAAAATCAAAGTGGTGATAAATTTTACGCAAAATCAGCAACTTTTAATTGGATAGAGTAACTAGTGACTAAATAATTTAATTGGATAGAGTAACTAGTGATTTAAACAAAAGAAAACGTAACTAGTGACTTTAAAGAGCCATTCTTTCCTTTTTTCCATTTAAAATTTCAGCTCGGTACACTTAAGAAATAAAAATGAATGTAAATGTTTAATTCAAGCTACAAAATTTCTTTGCTGAAATGTCTTTACTGTTATTTGAAATAAAGATTACTCTGGGTTAATAGTAAATTCAAAAAGATAGAGAAAATCTAAAGAAAAACAGACTAATCACTTGCCAAGATACCCAACTGCTTTAAGCGAGCTTGTTTGAAACCGTTGGGTATGTAGTCACTGCTTTTCAACAATTATGGGATGACCTTCAGTGGTTTTATACCGACAGAACAAATTTGGTGAAAACGGATAGGATGCTGTCTCTCCCATTAAATTTGTTGTTATTTAAAGATCATTAAATTGTCTAAAAAAATGACAATTCTCCATCAGACGGGTAGAGGTGTAAAGAGAGATGTAGATTCCTTGGGTCCGTGAGTTTTGGAGATCTGACATAAGACCTAAATATCCAGTAAGAATATCTTCCTCGAGCTTGATGTCAGATCTCGACGTCGCTGGGAATGACTACCAAGATATGGCATAAATTTGTCTTTCATTTCTTCCTGGGGTCGTCTACTGAAACAGCATGGCTGTGAAAGATTGAAAATTCTTAGCATGCATACACGCCAAAGGCTGCTGTGTACTAACCCTATTGGATTCGCTGACCTCAGTGCTAACCTATAGATAAACCGATAAACGTACTATTGACAGCTACATAAATGCTGATAATCCAATAAAAATAGTATTTTAAGACAGCCTGATCTTTTCTACACCTTGCAACATGATTTATTTTATAAATTTCGTCCACGATAAGAATTTAGGGGCATTTTAAAAACACACCAAGTTTTTTCCCAAAATAATATATTAAAAAATATTATTGGCATTTTTTTTAAACGAAAAATACCCCAAGGTGTAAAATTTCTTTCTCTATTACGGAGTACAATTTTTTTTTTTTGATCTTTCAATCCAAGTCAGCAATCTTTGGACAAATTTTCTCCATAAGTTAACATTGAGGTGAGCAAATCCAATATGGTTAGTAGCAACCTTCAATGCGATGCTAACTGTAATGAACACAACTAAACAAAGCCACAACGATGAAGGACAGCAGTTCCTCTCTTCCACTCTATTTACAGTTATTTGCAGCACTGTTCCGAGTTAATAACGCTAGAAAACATCATCCCCAAACGTTAGTTGACATCACCTAACGAAATACGACTTCCAAGAAAAAGGAATGGTCGGATCACAGACAACCGAGTATCCCTTTCAGGAGAGAGGGGTCGGCCTGAGCCGAATTTATTGGGGAAGTTACCCTTTCCCCTCTTCCGGTATGTAGGTCTGTGACCCTGTAGATTTCCAGTGAAGATAAGGTCCTTAGCATGGGTGTTAGAGTGGTTGTCAACGAAGCGAAGAGTGAAATGTTTTTAAGATGGAAGAATGTTTTCGTTGAGGTGCAGAAGTAAGGCAGGATCAAGGGTTGGAAAATATTCGGTATTATAGGGTTTAAATTTAGAACCATTTGGAATATTTTTAAAATTTGAAAATTGACTATTTAGGAAAAACTACAAGATTCAAATATTTGTATATCGAAAGAACATTTAGCTGTCCGTTATGCTCAAACGACTTGAAGATCTGGAATTTCTTTTGAACTGAGCTTTATCCGGAATCATATTCTTAGGATATAAGGAACTCTGAAAACTCAAGAGATTATATGTTGATAATAGGATACGAGTATCCTATTATCAACATACTCGTATCTCTTGAATTTTCACTCAAACCTGCAACAGAAAATCTGTTGTTCCGATTTTAGGCGAGCGATCTGATTCAGGTATCGGATAAGGTAAAAGGGACAAACGGGTGGGGGGGGGGGGCTAAATTCAAGTATTAAAGACCTTTTAAGAATTTTCAAATACTAAGTTATTGTTCGGCAATTTTTAAACAGCATTATTACAACCTGTGTCTTGGGCCTTTGGTGTCACGTCAAAGAATATGTACATGACAAGAGTTAACTTGATCCATAAATATTTATTCACAAGCCGGGCTTCGCCTAGCTACGCTCAAGCCATCCGTCCACCAGGTGAAGTTTCAATAAAGTGTGAAAAATTTTCATATTGGAACACAAAATTGCATGTATTATTTTTGCATTTTAAATTTTCTCTTAGATTTTAGGTCAGTTTGAAGATAACTGTCATATGTATCATGTGTGAGAGGGAAATTAAAATATCATGTGTGAGGGCTTTAAGATTTTGTGCAGAGTGATAGGTGTTTTAGGTAAATTTCATTAAAAATTACTTTAAATTGACCAATTTATAAAAAAAGTATGATATTTACAGGTAAGTTTTTGTCTCTTTTTTTAATTTTTAAGTGTTATTTTACCATAAAAGATGAAAAAAAACCTTTAAATTTTTTTTTTTAATTGACTCCGAAGACAGTCACCTTAATTCCTACTTGAGAATGATAATAAAAAATGATGAAAGAATAAACTGTACCCCCCCCCCATTGAAATATTTAAAGTAATAAATTCTGTTTGAATAATTAATTTCTGAACAAATGGAAAATTAACTAAACGCATAATAAAAAAATAAATAAAACATAATTATATTTCACTGGCCTTCAAAAATATCCAGTAATAACACAATTTGCTTAGCAAATACAAAAGAAACAGAAAAAGAACAATAATTGGTGTATAATAAATAGTTTTTTATTTGCGGCTGTTTTTATAAGGAAAGGAATTACGAATCGGGGAAAATTTTCATATTAGAACATAAAATTGTGTGTATTATTTTTGCATTTTAAAATTTTCTCTTAGATTGTAGGCCATTTTGAAAATAACTGTCATATGTATCATGTGTGAGAAGGAAATTAAGATATTAGCATTAGGATTTTGTGGAGAGTGATAGGCGATTTAGCTAAATTTCAGATTAATATTCTACTTTCGGAGTCAATTTAAAAAAAAAAATTGAAGATTTGGTCTTTTATGGTAAAATAGCACTTAAAAATGAAAAAAAAAAACTTACCTGTAAATAGCATACTTTTTTTATAAATTGGTCAATTTGAAGTAATTTTTATTGAAATTTAGCTAAAATACCTATAACTCTGCACAAAATTATATTGCTACTATTTTAATTTCCTTATCACACATGATACATATGACAGTTATCTTTGCCTGCGGCTTGTCCACTTATTATAGTCGCTTCTATAAAGTTCTTCATCAATCTCTTTATACATGATCTTGAAGGTGGATCCAAATTCCTGAGAAGCATAATAGGTGCACCAATCTTTAATTCCAATATATGCGGCGGTACTCCAGATGGCCACAGAGAGTTCAAAAATGTGTGTTTCTCAGAATTATGTTTTTTATCCCAAATCTCTACGGTTATCATGATATCTCACATAATAATGTATATAATTTGATAAAATTTTCAGAAAATGTTTTATATGCTATTGTTAATGAAATGAGGCACAATAATTTGTGTAAAATAAATAGTTTTTTATTTGGGGCTATTTTTATAAGGAAAGGAATGACGAATCGGGGAAAATTTTCATATTGGAATATAAAATTGCGTGTATTATTTTTGCATTTTAAAATTTTCTGTTCAGATTGTAGGTCATTTTGAATATAACTGTCATAAGTATCATGTGTGAGAAGGAAATTAAAATAGTAGAATTAAGATTTTTATGGAGAATTATAGACATTTTAGCTAAATTTCAATAAAAATTACTTCAAATTGACCAATTTATAAAAAAAGTATGCTATTTACAGGTAAGTTTTTGTTCCTTTTTTAAATTTTTAAGTGTATTTTACCATAAAAGACCCAAAAACCTTTAAAAATTTATTTTTAATTGACTCCGAACGTAGAATATTAATCTGAAATTTAGCTAAAACGCCTATCACACTGCAGAAAAATCATAATATCTAATATTTTAATTTCCTTCTCACACATGATACATATGACTGTTATCTATGCCTGCGGCTTGACCACTTAATATAGTCGCTTCTATAAAGTTCTTCATCAATCTCTTTATACATAATCTTGTCCCATTACACAGTGAAGGTGTATCCAAATTCCTGAGAAGCATAATAGGTGCACCAATCTTTAATTCCAATATATGCGGCGGTACTCCAGATGGCCACAGAGAGTTAAAATATGAGTGTTTCTCAGAATTATGTTTTTTAGCACAAATCTCTACGGTTATCATGATATCTCACATAATAATGTATAAAATTTGATAAAATTTTCAGGAAATGTTTTAGATGCTATTGTTAATGAAATGAGGCACAATAATTAGTGTATAATAAATAATTTTTTATTTGGGGCTGTTTTTATAAGGAAAGGAATGACAAATCGGGGAAAATTTTCATATTGGAACATAAAATTGCGTGTATTATTTTTGCATTTTAAAATTTTCTCTTAAGATTGGGCATTTCAGCTAAATTTCAGATTAATATTCTACGAGTCAATTTTTTAAAAAAAATAATTTTTTTAAAGATTGTTTTTGATCTTTTATGGCAAAATAGCACTTAAAAATTAAAAAAAGGAACAAAAACTTACCTGTGAATAGCATACTTTTTTCATAATTGGTCAATTTGAAGTAATTTTTATTGAAATTTAGCTAAAATGCCTATATCTCTGCACAAAAATATATTGCTACTATTTTAATTTCCTTCTCACACATGATACACATGACAGTTATCTTTGCCTGCGGCAATAAATGGAACAGAAAAATCAGGAGCTCGTAGCACAGGTGTTTTTATAAGAGCGTCTTTCAAAGTGGTGAACGCTGCCTCGCAAGCTTCGTCCCACACAACCGCCGCGCTTTTCTCCCGTCCTTTTAACGCATCGGTTAAGGGGGCCGCTATCATAGAATAATTTGGAATATAGTGCGCGTAATACCCAGCGAGACCCAGAAATGCCCGGATACTCGTCTCTGTCTCTGGCCGGGGAAATTCCCTAATGCATTTTACCTTTAATTCGGCGGGATTTCGATAACTTCCGCCGACCATGTGCCCCAAGTATTTTACATGGTTTTGGGCGAACCGACATTTCGATGATTTGATTGTGAGCTGCGCTTGCGCTACACGACTTAACACGATATCTAAATGCTTCAGATGCTCGTCCCAGGTCTTAGAAAATATCGCGATGTCGTCGATATATGGAACGGCATACTCCTCACACCCATTTAGGACGTCAGCCATGAGCTTACTGAAAAAGAAAGGTGCGTTTTTAAGCCCGAAAGCCATCCGCAAAGGCCTGAATGTCCCGAATGAGGTGACAAAAGCCGCAATGCGTTGGGCCCTTTCTGTCAAGGGGATTTGCCAGTACCCCTTTGCAAGATCGAGTATTGTTATGAAATCAGATCCTGCAACCTGTTCAACCCTTTCCTCTATGTTGGGGAGGGGGTAATATTCGGTGCGAATTATTTCGTTCAACCTACGATAATGAATACAGGGTCTCGGCTCACGACCATCGGTTTCTACCAAAATGATAGGCGAGGTATAATCAGACTCACCTACTTCTATCACTCCTAATTTTAACATTTTGTCAATCTCCAACTTCAAGATTTCGTTCTGTCGGTGTGACGTTTTGTATGGTCTAGACCTAACGAACTTATCCGAGATCAGCTCTATGTCATGCGTAACTTTCTCGGTTTTTCCTGGGTTATTAGAAAAAATATTTGCATGGCTACACAATAATTTCTTTAATTCCCTTTTTTGAGTGAGATTTAGACGAGCGTCAAGTTCGCTCTCGCGCACAATCTCCTCGTAATCGAAATCGGTAGCACCGGTTTCAAAAACGTGGATTGCGAAATCATCCTCAGTACCAATTTCGACTTTACCTTCATAAACCCAATTTATAGTTTCGGGACGCCTGATATAGGGCTTCAGCATATTAATATGGTAAATGCTGGATTTCTGTCTAGGTCCGGGAGTTTGCACTCGATAATTCGTCTCGGATATGCGAGCTTCAATTTTCCCTGGGCCTATCCACTTCGGCGCCATTTTGCTAGGTCGAGATAAAGAGAAAATCAGAACTAAATCTCCAACCTCGAAATGCCTTTTAACTGCGCTCTTATCATACGCTTCCTTACGCTTAGATTGTTCTTCACCCATTTTCTGAGCAGCTAACTCTCGCGCTCTTTTTAATCTATTCACTAGGGTAAGGACGTGCTCTGTCACGGGTCTCTCTTCCTCACAACCTCCCATCCAACCTTCGTACAATAAAACTTCGGGTGTTCGTAGGTTTTTTCCATACAACAGTTCGGCCGGTGAGAATCCCGTACTATTATGCGTTATAGTCCGAATCGCGAGGAGCGAGGCTGGTAAATGACGTTCCCAACTCTCCCCGTTTTCCAAACACAGGACTTTTAACAGTCTCTTAAGTGTTCGGTGGAATCTCTCTACAGGGTTGCTTTGTGGATGCCCCACTGAACTATGCGTCACTTTGATGCCGAATTTCTCAAAAAATTCGCACGTTAACTCGCTCGTAAACGACGTGCCATTGTCGCATTGCACCTCTTTCGGGAACCCGATTCTACTGAATACCTGCAATAAGGCATCCGTGACAGATAATGACCTTAGGTTTTTCACGGGAATTGCTTCCGGGAACTTTGAAGCTAAACATATAGCGGTGATTAGGTACTTATTTCCATTCTCAGATTCGGGCAGAGGTCCGCAAGCATCGATGTTTATTTTGACAAATGGCTCGCTAATTATAGGCGTTAATCGCATGGGGAATCTCTTAGTATCTTGAGCATTTCCTATGCGCTGACATGCGTCGTACGACCTCACGTATTCCTCCATTTCTTGGTAACATCGGGGCCAAAAAAACGATTTGGCTAGCCTCTGTTTCGATTTCGTCGCACCTAAATGAGCATTTGTTGACTCATGGCATACTGCCAACAATTTTTCCCTGAATACCTGTAGGACAACTAAAAGACTTCGTGTATCCCCAAAGTGGTCCCTCTGTTGTTTACACAGCAACCCGTTTATTACCACATAACCCTTCTCGCCGGTTTGACCTGAGCCTTCGACCCTTTTTAACAATGCGGCCACTTCGGCACATTCCCGCTGTGCGTCTGCGAATTTCTCTGGGGAAACATTTAATAGACTCAACGCTGCGTCTTCGCGGTCGAGGGGGGGTAAAACTAACAAATTCGCCTGTTCCTCCCTTTCCAGTTGTGTCAAAACGATTGACTCCCCGTCTGAGGGACTATTGTTCGAACGCTCTCGAAGAGAATCGTTTGACTCAAGCGTCTGTGTACAGCTCTCTTGACATTTGGAACGCGAGCGCGTTATTGAATTGATTTCCATGCTCTTAGAGTTTTGTTGACCCTGTCTCAGAAGAGCTGCCGTTTGATTTCCCAGTATGTATCTTTGTTGATTTGACCTGTCGCTAATGACACAGGCCTTTGTTGTTATATCTCCATACTGGGAGTTCAGAATTACGCGCGCTAGGGGCACGTTAATGGCACGAGTGTCTAACGGCTGAGTGAGCCAGACTGTTTCGCCGAGATAGTCGTCGGGCGAAATAAATCTTTTACAAACCAGATCAATCGTACTACCCGTATCTCTAAGTATCTCACATACCTGGCCGTTCACAGTCCCTATACTCACATATGGTTTTAAGGGATCTGTGATTTCCAAATCGGCACCTATGGAGTTAACCTCTTCTTTTTTTGTTAATAACGGACACTGGGGCCTAATATGGCCGACCTCGTGGCAGAAATAGCACTTAATGTCTGTCACGCGCCTTTTGTCAAACTCTTTATGGTTCCATTCTTTACGGCGGTTTTCTTTTGGGCGAGGGGAGCTCACCTTATCTAAATTTCGTTCGGGTTCGTGTTGTTCGGGGGATTTTTCAACTTTCTCTCCCGTTTTCACAGCCCCAAACATTTTACGTTGGTCGGGCGCGCGTCCCTCGAATTTCTTCGGCTGGTTGGGAGGCTTACCTGTTTTTCTGATAAGCTCAAACTGATCCGCGTCTTTGACCAATGTTTCAGGGGACGTGTAATTCTCCCAATCCCTTATATTTTGCTCCCGGATTTCACTTCCCATTTTCCGTTTTAATTGGTCGACCAGAAAGAGATCTTTTAACGACTCAAAAGTTGTAACACCGAGACCCTCTATCCAACCTTCGAAATACGTCTTTATTTCGAAAAGATAATCTTTCCATAGGGTTCCTGGCTTACGCTGGTATCTAACAAACTTCTGACGAAAAGCTTCAGGACTGAGCCTGAATCGCTCGAGAAGCACGCTCTTAACATGGGAATATTTTTGTGTGTCCTCGACTTTTTCCCGTAACACAATGGCCGCTACTGATAAAGGATACACAAAGGCCGCTACTTCACAGGATACACACCCGCAATAGCACTTTCGCACAGTCACAGTTCTGAACACACGCGACTGTCACTAAGGAAAACAAAATGTTCTTACTGTCGCTTTTTTTTTCGTCAAAACGCTGCCACCAAAATTATGAATGAATATATACCTTCTGTAGCGAACTGAGGTTCGTAGTGTCAACCAGAAGATGATTTAAACACACCAGGTATACATCACTCATTTCATAAACAAAACAAATGCAATTTATTAATCAAATTGATGATGATGAGATATGTACACTGCACAGATGTAAGATGAACTTCGTAACTTAGGTAATCACACTCGATTTAATCGGCGTGGGGCGGAGTAAGAACACAGAAGTCCGCTAGGCTAGCAGAACTGGCTCTGCTTCAATGATGAAGAAACGGCACTTCTCCTGACGGGAAAGGGCTCCCCAATAATATCAACGGCGGTGATCACTGCACGCACCCGGTAGCGATGAAAATATTAAATTAAGGAGAAAGGACTCCTCACTGGAAAATAAGGTAGCAAAGGCTCCTTCCACGAAGAATGGTCTCCGACAAATTAGTGGAGTATGTTTACTCCTGCAGGAACTAGATCGTCGCTGCAAACAGTCACAAGGGACTCTGAACTGGTAAGGGCGGCAAACCCGGCTGCTCTTAGAACTGGATCCGCTACGTGTCAGGAACTAAAAGACGCAAGCCACGACTGAGGGGTCCATTCTCTTTTTATAGAAGAACCTCCACCTGATGTTGCATCACTCTCCAGAAAGTCGAACGATCTAGAACAAGTGAGCAACGGAAATGGGTTTCCTGGGGCGATAATGAAATATTTTCCCCGGGTCTAAAGCGGCCGCCTTTTTAGTTTGTCCTCCAAGCCACTTCAAAGAGTCTCAAAGGGCCGCTTCGGTAAAATGCGAAAGGCACGAGTCCTTTTGTTTAGGCACGCGACGCCTCCAGGATGCTGCTTAACAATTGATAGTTCATGAATGAAAGCACCTGCGGCCTCCTGTCATTTATAACCAACATCAGCGGTGTCACCCGGTGGCGATGACTAAATCAAGAAAAATGACCATGTCCCCTAAGGTTCTGTGGAACAAGTCTATCGGATGAACAAAAGGAAAATTGCCGTCAGCATATTGCCACCTAAGTCGTCGGAAATCTTTTGATGGGTCTCAGGCCAAGATAGAAGAATTTCTTTTGTTAACGGAGAGGTTGAAATGCAATACTCTACACTGTGAATAAAACTCTTAGGAAAACACCTTTTGAAATTCTTCATGGATATGTACCAAGATTTAAAGATGGAATTTTGAGGTTATTGGCTGATGAAGATTGTGATGTTTGGAATGATCCAGAAGAATTACAAATCGAAGCAAAGGAAAAAATTGTAAAAGAACAAAAAAAATGAAAGTATATTATGATAAAAAGAAGTCTCGTACATTAACATTTGATAAAGGAGAAATCGTAGTGGTAAGGAAAAATCCTAAGGCAACCGGTGAATCAACAAAAATGCAACCACGTTATCGAGGACCTATGGTTGTCACAGAAATACTTCCTAGTGATACATATAGAATCTCACAATTAGAGGATAAAAATGGCCGTCTTTATGCCACTACAGCTCATGTTAATCAATTAAAAACTTGGAAAAGCTGGAATGACTATGATGATAACTCCAACACAAGTTCTGATGACGAACCTGAAAGCCATCAACAACTCAAGTGAACTATGCATAGACTACTACGTTAAAGAGATCTTATATAAGACGGAGAGATATATATTTATTTGTGTTTTACTGTTGTTGTAATGTATGTCAATATTTAGTTCAATTGAGGACAATTGAAAAATCAGGATGGTCGAATGTAAGCGTATTTTTATTTGTAATTGTCAAAACGTATATTTATTTATTATTATTACGCTAGAGAATATCTACAGTGGAATGGCAACAGCTGTAAGTATGAGAGATATTATCATTTAATTTAAAAAAAGAGAAGGTCAGTTAAGTTAAAAAAATTGAAAAAGATTGTACGCTATAGAAAGGTTACGAGTACGTTTTAAGTTTTAATAAATGTTTAGTATTAATAAGTGTCTGTATTTGGTGAATTAATTAGTAAGCCAAGCTAGAACCTAACACACGTTACAATTTTTGGGAGACAAAGTTGTAACCATATTTTCAACAGTTATTATGATTGAGTTCTGTATTATTATTTGGATGGTAGCACAATAAATTTTTGCAAGATCTCTTGACTCTTGCAGTTTTTATGTGCACACCTCTAGCATTTCAGTGGTTCAAGCCAAGATTATTCAAAGAATATAACTTGTTCATATCAACGAATTAGTTTCTCCTCAGATGTAATACCTCAACATCTCGAGAGAAGAATTTATATATAGCGATTTTCTAGTAGTATACTATATCTTTTATAAATCAGGCTTCTCGGTAGTGTTTCCCAGTCGAAGATTCTATTTCTATCTTGTTGTAATTTCTCACGTAAGCTTACGTATAGTTGGAAAGTAGCTATAATTAAAAAAATCAGAATTAAAATTATTTGATGGATGATTCCGTAACCTGCGAATCACAAGTTTATATAGGATACGTTCGGTGGAGGCTTTCTAAGTATAAAACGTGAATATGTCACCAACACAATCAATCTGTTACTACCAAGCTTTCAGCGGGAATTTTCATATAAATGAATCTTCTTATTTACATGTATCATTTAGAATATGATATCATCATTGCTATCACTTAACTTGAAAAAAAAATAAATGAGATAACCTTTCGTGTATAAACTAAAGACTTTCAGCAACATACTTGAGACTGTCAGAACTATAATTTTTCAATTTCAATTCCTTCCTCTACAAGTTCCTCTGAAAAGCAATTTAATTGATAGACGACAATAAACGTAACTTGTACGTTTCAGCTTGCAGAGGACGTAATAGACAAGGCACAACGGAGACGTATTCGAAAAACTAATCAAGAACGTTGAGGAAAGTCACGAAGACATGCAAGGTAATGAATTTCTACCCTCGAAAACAAACATATTTAATGGGTTTTTTAATTTTTATCGCTCGTCTTTTTTTTCCATTTCTTTTACTAATGAATAATTACCACTGAAAGAGAAAAAAAATATTGATCATGAAAATCAATTGTGGGGTTTACTAGTCTTCAATGGTGAATTTCCATTATGTATACTTAAAAGAAATACTCGTTAGCCTCTCTTTTCAAATATTCTTTAATACCTAAGATATGAAATCTGTCTATACACTGATGTATTGATGTTTGCCGTGCAATCAGGTGTTGGTAATTTGGAATGACTTACAATGAATTATTGGCAGAGAAAGTTGCTTAGAATTTTTGAAAGATCTTAGCTGGATTACATGGAGTCATTTAAAAGATATACTTTATCACACAAGTTAAAATTTGTTAAAAAGAAGGAAAGTAAAACATACGCTCACGAGGTTCGATGGTTATTGATAAAATATCTTTTGGTTGATCTGAATGGAACTATTCAAACTTTTCTTTGGCTGCCATTTTAGGAAATATCAAAATTTCCACACTTTTTGAAATTATTTTCTGAGCCCTGCATCGCTTTTCATTTGAATTTATTTCAGCTTACTTTCTAAACGCTCCCCTTCGTTAGGATATTTGTTTTACAGTTTTGGTTTATGTTGGACGGTAAGTTATTCCACCTTGCATAGCTATACAAGGTGGAATAACTTGTATAGCTATGCATTTACAAGTGATAATTTCTGTTTACAAGCTATTTATAATTTATTACCCTTGAATTTTCATTTATTATATATTTTTAAAAAAAATTAGCAAATATTGTAGAGAATTTTTTATTCTTAACAATATTAACAGAATTTAAAGGGGTTTTTTTGGGGGGGAAGGGGTTGGTACTGGTAAAATTAACATTACTTAAGGAATGAAATTTATTTAATTTTAATTATTTCTACAGCTTTCATTATGAATATAATGGGCATTATTTATTATATTTTCTTCTGTACAATTCAGCTAGAGGACAACTCTCCCAGTTTGAAATCTGGTTTAGTTGTCGGTACCACTCATTCCCAAAATTACCACGTCCCCAGAGCAATTTACGTCTCGGGGATTCGATGTGAGCGAATTCCATGTACACTCCGCGATTTTTGTCATAACTCTCCAAACTCAGAGGAATCGAACCCTGGTCGTAATAAAATTCCTAACTAGCAAAGCCAAACGTCTCTTAGGCACTTTAATCGCCTCTGGGCAAAATTGATCGAGAAACTATCCCTCGATGAGCTTTAGTAACAGATACTTTAAGTTTTAGTACTTTAAACGACAAAATGTCACTGCTATTTGGATGGAGTTTCTCTAAATAAACTCATTTTTTTCAGATCAGTTTATGGTATACCCTCACATTTTCGGGGAAAAAAAGTGTTTAAATGTATTTTATAAGACATATTTCATAACAACAATATGACTTAGAAAAAAATTTTCAAGTGTTGAAATTATTTAATGAGTCAAATGTAACTTAGTTGAAAAATTAAATAAGTGAAATTTTAATGGCTTAATTTTTTATTTATCTTTTTTGATTTCATTTTTTATTAGTTAATGTTGATTAATAATTTCTATTTTTTTAAGCAAAAATGGAAATTTAATTCATTAAGAAATGAACATTCCCACCGTTCCTTCAGTCAAGGAAGACTCGAAAAAGGTTAGAAATTTTAAAATCCTAGTAAAACGCTGAGGAAATTTGGAAATTTATTTAAGAAGGAGCGAATTTTCAAAATCAGGTAGAAACGAAACAGAAATACGAAAGAATGAGACAGAACGGATTTGGCTTCAAGGCTTCATATGAAGAACATATCGATATTTTGATAAAAAGGGAAACTTGAAAGATTTAATAAATAGGAACTTATTCTTCAACAGGTTCTAAAAAATTCACAATAATCATTAAGCCGATGCTAAAATGCTGAAACTTAACAATTTAAAATTTATTATCATTCTTGACCTAAACAGTTGCTTAACCTTTTTAGAGTAACTTGAATGGATTTATCACTTCCTATTAAGTTATTTTAATGTTTCTCTTTTAAATTTTATACACCTCTAGCGTACAAGGCAGTCTTGGACCTAGGTTTCGACGTTGGTATTGAGCTTCTCAGCAAGGCACGCAGTGAGTGTTCTGGAGGAAAAGAAATTCCAAATGGAATTTCTTTCATTTTTTAAGGGAACGGTGGACCTTATTTGAGCAAATCTTGTCATTGTAAAAAAATGTATATATTTATGTAGTTTAATAGTACCAAAATAGTTTTTTTCAACTAAAAAATCATTTATGAAGCTTCTACGAAGTAATTTATAAAGGGTAAATGTAGTAAAAAACTATAAATCATTTTTCAAGGTTTTTTGATTCTTTTAAATGCTTCATGCTACTTAATTTTTGTTCAAAATTCATGAAATTAATTGCGATACTGTTTACAAATAAACTGGGTATGTATTTTACAATTCGACTTCATTAAGGTAATTAAATTTTAATTATAACTTATTAAAAAGCAAAATTTTGGTGAAAATTGGGATAGAATTCACAAAAAAAATCTCTCAAAAATTAACTGTTCAAGGAATTAAATGATTTAAACCCATATTTGTTATACAGTTTAAAGTGATTAAAATGCAAAATCGAGGATATATCTCAAAAATTAAGTAGCAAGGAGCATTTTAAATTTTGTTTATAAATTTCAAATTTTAAAAAAATCTTAAAATTATAATGAGATTGGAAATTTCTTTTAAGGTATTCTATATATTTATAGTGAAATGTATGTATTGTGATAACTTAAGACTCCGGGTAGCTAAAAATATTCAGAGTCAGTCTACTACATTAAAATACAATTTTATTAAATTTTAGTCGGAAAATTTTTACAACTATTTAGAACTTTGTTGATCTACCTCTAGACATAGAGGGAACTGGCCTTCTTAATAGCCAAATAATTCCGATGAGAAGATGTCGGCAAGTACAGTCACAACTGAAACTATAAGGTCGGTACACAGCCTCTAGAGCAGCGGTTCTCAACCTGGGGGGCGTAGAAGAATTTCAAATTAGGCGTGATTAAAAAAGTAAAATAAAAAGTAAAACTAACTGTAATTTACTGTACTCAATTTTGCGGTCACAATGTAATCATAACATATTTTCGACATACGAACACGAATACGATAATTGTCGTAATTGTAAAAACAATATAATTGTCGCACGTCTGGACGTTGAAAGTGACCTGAGGTGTGCTTTGCAACAGTTACAACCTAATATTCAAAAACTTGTCAAGGACAAACATTGTGAGCCCTCTCATTAATGTTGTGAAAGTGACTTTTATTACATGCCAACCTCATCTAGATCCTTGATTACCTCAAATATATTTGGTCTGTATTTAATTCTTTGATTTCATATGTTCTAATAATGATATGGTCCAAATTAAGATATGTGTAGTAATATTAAATTTTTTGTATGAAATTATCAATTCTATATTTTCATTTAATAACCGGCTTCAGTTTCAAATTCCGATCGTACTATATGCATTGATCACATATGGTGGTAGTGGTGGTGGTGGGTGAGGGGGAGGCGTGACCTTACATCACTGTTCAAAGGGGGGCGCAGAGCCTGAAAGGTTGAGAACCCTTGCTCTAGAGCATACAACTCTGAAAATAGAGTAACTTCGTAAGTAAAAGTTCTAGCTAACGAGAAGCTTATAGAGCTGGCTGCTCTGAAATATAAAGATAACTTCTTGATGAAGTAACGTGCTAACAGAAGCCTGTAGAGCAGGATGCTCTGAAATAGCTATACTTCAGGGTGAAGTATCTAGCTGACGAGAAGCTTTGAGCGGGCTGTTCTGAAAAGTTAAGTTAAGTTCAGGATGAAGTCGGTCGCTCAAGGACCTCTGAGACGAAAGGTGCTCTCTCGATGAGTCACGCCAAGTGTCAAAAAACTGGATTTCTTCTCCCGACGTTGGCACTCGCGCTTCCGGTCACGTGGCTGCAAATTTTTAGGTTGGCTGGCCCAATTTGTGACGTCATGTTCGTTGGCTGTGGTTCGCTTCATGACGAAGCCATGTGGTCGGCTCTTATAAATCAGCTGATCAGAAAATCATTAGTACATGTCGGAATAGCCATTAGTTTACGTCCTCCCAGGAGCAGCAGATAGGTGCAACCCTATTTTATGCTTCCAGACACCTTGACGCCGATCTATAGAACTGTTCGCAAGTCACAGCCGGACCTCCCACAGGAGGTCCGGCTGTCTGGGTGATTTATTCGGAAAGGTCGTAACGGATTCTTATAATATGTACAAAATGTCGTATCTCTATGATGAATATATATATATATATATATATATATTAACGTCTGCCAAGTGAAGTCATTCAGCCCACTTCGGAAAGAACTATCGTCTATCACGAATTGCGGTACAAAATTTAGAGTGTTTGAAGATGGCAAAATACATAGAACACGTCCTGCTAGGCGGAGCCAATTAATTGCAAATATATACACTTCCAGTATACCAAAACAGCCTTTGAACTAGGTTTCGCCCTTGATATGGGCTCTCCAGCAAGGCATACCCGTTGAGTTAGCTGAAGGGTTTGGTTTGGTTTGGTTTGGTTTGGACGCTACGGTCAAATTTTGTGACACTAAGGCTAATTATGGACCTCGACCTACTGCTTAATACCGATTCCGGACGGCTACAAACGTCCATGCCCAAGAGTGAGACTCGGATCTATAGACTCTCGTACCGAGGGCCAGCGCCCTAGCCATTCGGTCAGTTCGCTGGCGGGAGAGGAAAAATTTCTTTTTCAGTCTGAAATAAAATACTCTCCCCTTTAGCTTACGGGGCCCATTTTTCCGATTCCCTCTTTGGAACGGACCATACCTTCTTTATAAGAACGGCCATTAAGAGGGTTATATACACTGCTGGCCACCCAAATTGCAACACCAAGAAACACAAGAGATATCACAACAAAATTTATTTTGTAGATAACATGTTGACCAAGTATCAAATGATTAAATTTATAGACTTCTGTGAAGTGTGTTTCCTGCCAAAATCAGTAGCCAGAGTAGCCGCCATTGTTGGAGATCACCGCTGCCACACGCCTCGGCATTGATTCAAAGAGACTTTGGATGAGTTCTTGGGGTACAGCAGACCAAGCAGATTCCACACGTTGCCAAAGTTGATCTACTGTGGCAGCTGGGGATGGAATCTTCGTCAATCGTAGAGCAACCATGGACCGCAAGTTTTCTATCGGCGAAAGATCCGGAGAGCGAGGCGGCCAGGGAAGCAATTCAATCTGGAGATTGACGAAGAACCGTTAGACAATGCGTGCCACGTGTGGTCGCGCATTATCCTGTTGAAATATGGCTGTGGGCAATCCCTGAAGGTAAGGAAGGACAACTGGCTCCAACACCTCGGAGATGTAGCGCTGGCTGTTTTAAGTACCGGCAATGCGTACTAGAGGTGTGCGAGAATGATATCCAATACCGCTCCATACCATAATACCCGGTGCAGGACCAGTGTGGCGGTGCATAACGAAGCTGTTCAGCATCCTCTCTTCACGGTGTCTCCAGACTCGAATGCGACCATCGTGGTGTTGCAGACAGAAGCGTGACTCATCAGTAAAGACAATTTCATTCCATTCTGCCGTCCACATCCTTCTGTCATCGCACCATTGGCGGCGGAGACGTCTGTGGTTCTGCGTCAAGGGTAGACAAAGCAATGGACGTCTTGCGGACAGACCACTCTGCTGTAAACGGCGTCGAATGGTACGCGCAGACACTGGATGATGCGTTACAGACTGCATGTGCTGTGTTATGGTTCGTGATGTGACTGAGCGATCCGTCCCTGCCATGCGCACAATTTGCCTTTCATCACGTGAAGTGGTGCGCTGAGGTGGATGCGATCGAACACGCCGGTCCGTCGTACCCTCCTGCATCCAACGATCACATATCCGCATTTCAGTTGTTTGGTTTCGTCCAACACGATTACCGATTTCCCTGAAAGATAATCCACAATCTCGGTAGGCCACTATCCTTCCTCTGTCGAACTCGGATACTTGATCAAAAGATGATCGCTGTTTTCGACGAGGCATAATTGATCGGTTTTTGAAAAAAAACACAATAAAAACACATTTGCCGAACTTGAAATCGTCGAAATCTCCAAGCCTTAAATAGCGCTTTGAAGTGGCGCCACAGGCGAGCGTGATGTGCGTCTGCGCTGAAATTCTAATCATTTGCATATCTCACCTCCGCTAATGCATGTTGTAAATTTCATATTATTTGCATGTTTCCTTCAGGGTGTTGTATTTACAGTGGCCAGCATTGTGTGTGTGTATATATATATATATATATATATATATATATATATATATATATATATATATATATATATATATATATATATTCTTGGAATACATGCTATCCCACCCCGTAGAAAAAATGTTAATATTTTCCTAATTTTATAGGTCTTCTAGTTAGTGTACTCATCTTCTGCACTTTATATATATATATATAGATATATGTATATATATATATATATATATATATATATATATATATATATATATATATATATATATATATATATATATATATATATATAATGTATATATATATATATATATATGTATATATATATATATATATATATATATATATATATATATATATTTCAACTAATACTATTTTGGCTTACGTAGTTTACGCGCAAATACTGGCGTCGGCTATGCCTCACACGCCATTTTATGTGCAATTATGAGTTACTCAAACAAATATGAAATGTTTACTAGAATATTTCGTATTTATATGAGTGTCAATAATGCGTACAACCAACCACAAATAACACATTACCAATTAAAAGCAGGATTAAATTTTCAGCTCTATTCATCTGAAAAAATTAAATCTTTTAAAAAATTGTGAATATTTTATTGGAACTACCTATAAGTTGTAATAATATTATGTACAGCTCCTTAATTTGACATATATTGGCAAAAAGATTTTTTTTGCTGCTTGGAATACTTTATACCTTAAATCCAGTGACGTTTCAAAAGATTTATCTTGAGTTATTTTTCTTTTTCAAAAAATAGCTCATTTTCAACTTATAAAAATTTTAAATTCTAGAAATTTTGTTAATTTTTTAAAATACTTTTAAATTAATGTATAAATTCAAGATACGGGATTTCCAGTGTCAATTAAAATTTCGTTTACAAATGTAATTGCTTTTTTACCTTTTTTTTACGCTGAAAAAGACCTACAAACGATACATTTAAAATTTCAAAAATTTTTTATCTTTCTTTCTATAGTAAAAAAATCAGTCCCACTTATTTATAAAATTGACGTCGTATACAATATGCATCGTGATTTAAGGTTGCTGTGTACTGACTCTACTGGATTCGTTCACCTCAATGTTAACTTATGGAAAAAATTTGTCTACTATTTACAGTTACATAAATGCTGAGAATCCAATAAAAATGGTATTTTCAGATATGCTGAACTTTTCTGCACCTTGCAACAGGATTCGCTTTATAAATTTCGTCCACGAAAGGAATTAAAGGAACGTTTAAATCACACTATACCAGATTTTTTCCTCCTAATAATTAAATTAAAACATTATTTGCATTTTATTAAAAAACAGAAAATGCCTAAAGATGTAAAATCTCTTTCTCTATTAGGGAGTACAATTAAGAAAAATCTTTCAATCCAAGTCTTCAATCCCTAGATTTTCTCCATAGGTTAACATTGAGGTGAACGAATCCAATAGGGTTAGTACACAGCAGCCTTAAGCAAGAAATCTTTCTTGCAGTAGTAAAAGAGATCAGGCTATAAATTATTATGAAAGAGATGAGATAATCGGTATGCCACTTTAGACTCCTTAACTGAATTTTTTACATTTACAAGCAATAATTATCCATGTGCTGTTGGCCTCGCTTGCTTTTTTTCAGCTTTGTAATGATCGTATATTACACCAGTCTCATTAATATTTTTTCTCATTAAAACGATCTATAGCCGGACAGGAATAGAACCCATCATCTACAGGCCAATATTCTAACCGCACTGAACTACCGTGACCAAACAAACCTTAACGTAACGAAGTCGGTAACATATCCAACAACGCACCAGTAAGGGCTATCAATTTTTCATTCTGAATCAATTGTTTCTCCTGGATGAAGATCCGCTAAAAGTCATTTTAATGGATGATCGAGACTGGCAAGACATATTTCAAATCTTCCTGCATACCTACCTACAAACAAACTAATACAAAACCCCGGGTCAACTGCTATATAGAAAACGCTAGGGGTAGTCACGAAAGATAGAGCCAAATCACGATCTCTTCCGAGAAACGACTGTCTAGTTTACGAGAACGAAAGAGTTTTCGTGAATTTCTGTGTCTCGCATTTGTTAAAAAGTGAAATGTTTGCTTAAAAGTACTATGAAATGTCATAAAACCTGGCATGGGTAATAATTTAATCCAGTGTTTCTCAACCTTTTTCGAGTTGCAAACCCCTTCAATGGTTTTTACATATCCTGCGCCCCCTCCACTTCTCACCCTGCATATTTTCCTGTAAAAGACCTTTAAGACATAAAGAAAATAAACTAAAATGCGTTTTCCATAATTTTATTCTAACTAAATATTTAATTTAACAAAAATAAAATTTGTAAAATATGGAGATTATTAAGAAATGTTCATTTCACAGTCAAAGGTGTGTAACAGCAAGAACATAGCAGAACAGAACCTTAAAAAAAATCCTCCTACTGTATTGATTCAGAATTATCTATATACATAAAACAGTTCCGTAACTGACTAACTGACTGACTTACAACGCACAGACCAAACCGCTGGACATAAAGGGCTGAAATTTTGCATGGCGATTCTTCTTATGGTGTAGGGGTGCACTAAGAAAGATTTTTTGAAAAATTCTTCTTAGATTTTTTTAAATTAAATTTTTAAGCTGTTTTAATAATTCTTTTAAGTTTGCATTTAAAATAATTTGAGGGTTATATAATTTATATCACGAGAAAGATCATAAAAATGCCTTTAAAATGAAATCTTTTTCGAATGTTTACCTCCATTTTCTGATTTTTGGTGAATTTTTAAAGATTAATTTTTAGAATTTAATTTATTAAATACTGATCACGTGACTTCTTTTTCTGGTACTTTAAATAAATTTATCGTCACGTGATAACAACGAAATAGATCCCCCAAAATATTTTTTTTCCTAATGCAGCAGACGATTGGACATTATCCAAAAAAATATTAAAATTCAGTAAAAGATGTTCCTCAAACTGTACTATATTAACTGTACAATATTCTTTAGCATGTTCTATTAGATTTAATTTGAGTATTTTCTTCTACAATTTTTCGTCCTTAAAAATATCCCTTACTATATATTTTTTTTTATAAATATATATATATATATATATTTACATCAATTATATACATTGATTGTCGTATTTATTATAAATATATATATATATATATATATATATATATATTTGGCATTAATTGCATGCATTAACCGTTTCATTTAATTTCAATGTACTCCGTAGCGAAGTGCGGGTTTTCAGCTAGTATAACAATAAAAATAGGAAAACTCTTACCTAAATGAGAGTGCTTTATTCCGTTGGGGACAATACTATAGTATTGCCAAAAGTGACAGCACAAACTGATGAAATACAAAATAACGTTTAGAGTTTGTGTACTGTACGTAGTAAGTAACGGCGATTTTCCTTTACCACCAAATAAAGGTCGTAGATTTCAAACGAACTGTGTTTTCTATTTGAATGAAGCAATTTTTCTTTAAAAAGTCATCACTCACTGCCTTACAGTTTCACGGTAAACAAATATTGACAAATTTTTTTGGGGGAAATACGCTGAAAAGTTACTTTATCTGAATAAATAATAGCGACCCCCCCCAAAAAAACTCTTCGCGACTCACAGGTTGATAACCTCTGATTTAATCTAATGACCCTAGTTTGAGATAATCTAACTCTCTTAAGACCAGTGAAATACTTGAAGTGTTCGGTATACTCGCTTAATATATCTATGCTTATATATAAAGAGAGAGCGATTTTGTACGTGGAGGGTAATCTCCAGAACCACTGCACCTATTTCAAAAATTCTTTCACTGTTTGAAAGATACATTATTCCAGATGGACATAGGCTATATATTATGTAAACCTGATCAGTAGAAATAAAGTTAGGAGCTTAATCCTAATAATCTCAATTGTTACCGCTACTGTCCTCTACCGCTTTTTGTGCCGAAGTCTTCAACGATCCTTAATGTGGTGCTATCGCGGTGGGCTTCTGTTCTGACGTTAGCGGTTCGAAACTAGCCGTTCTCCGGCACGCTTTTTTCTTTTAAAAAATTAACTTTAATTATTAACTAAAGAAATATTAATTTGAATATTATTTTAAGAATATTTTTTTAAAAATGGAATATTTAAAAAAAACATTCTTTACTTAAAATCCTCTTTTTATTTTTCTATTTTTATTTCAATTCTTAACCTCTTTCTATTATCTAATCTATACTTATATATAAAGAGAGAGCGATTTTGTACTTGGAGGGTAATCTCCAGAACCACTGCACCTATTTCAAAAATTCTTTCACTGTTTGAAAGATACATTATTCCAGATGGACATAGGCTATATATTATGTAAATCTGATCAGTAGAAATAAAGTTAGGGGTTTAATCCTAACAATCTCAATTGTTACCGCTACTGTCCTCTACCGCTTTATGTGCCGAAGTCATCAACGATCCTTAGCTTGCTGCTATCGAGGTGGGCTTCTGTTCTGACGTTAGCGGTTCGAACCTAGCCATTCTCCGGCATGCCCTTTTTCTTTTAAAAAATTAACTTTAATTATTTACTAACGTAATATTAGTTTGAATATTATTTTAGGAATATTATTTGAAAATTTTTTTAATATTATTTAAAAAAAACATTCTTTACTTAAAATTCTTTTTTTATTTTTGTATTTTTATTTCATCTCTTAACCTCTCTCTTTTAAAAAATTAACTTTAATTAATAACTAACGTAATATTAATTTGAATACTATTTTAGGTTCTTAAAATAATTAAAAAACATTCTTTTCTTAAAATCCTTTTTTTATTTTTGAATAAAACTACGGTCTCAAGCACACTTCTTTCTTTTAAAAAATTAACTTTAATTAATAACTAACGTAATATTAATTTGAATACTATTTTAGGTGCTTAAAATAATTTTAAAAAATCTTTACTTAAAATCCTTTTTTATTTTTGTATTTTTATTTCATCTCTTATTCTAATTTTGGGATACCAATGTGTATCTATACTTCTATAATAATATATAAAGAGAGAGAGATTTTTATGTGGAGGGTAATGTACAACTTTTGTACATTAAAATGTACCTTACATCTTTTCCTTTGTCAACCGCAGTCAAGTAACCATAGCAACACCCTTTAGCTTACGGGGTCCGTTTTTCGAAATCGCTCTTTACAACGGGAAAATGTTATCTACTTCCTATCCCCATTTTACGTGGGGGACATTCAGCATGGGGGGTCAGGGGAAAGAGTGGTTAATTGCTTTCTTATTGCTTTCTTACTATTGAAGAATTTCAATAGCAGTTCATCGGCACTCCGTGCCCCTTTCATCTCTCAAAAGGCTGAAAATGGATGAACCGCGGGTGAACCGCCTTTCTGATGTCTCTCGCCTGAAAAGAAACAGCCTCTAGCTAGAACGACAAAAGATTATTATTCAGTCCTTTTCAGCAAGATTCACCCTCCGTTCCCAGAATGTCACCCAATTGTTCTTTGGGGCAAAGCCGTTAGGAAAGTCACAACGAAGTGGAATTCGAGACTATATCTCTGCCGACATCACACCGTATTTTTCGAGAGTATGTGCTTCGGATATATGCTATCCCACCCCGTAAGGAAAAGGTTTAATATTTTTAAGATTCAAGTAGAGGAGGTATTGATAAATGCAAAAAGAATTTTTGAAACTGGCAACGTTAAAGGGTTTATTGAAGAAAACTACATTTGGAACTACGCTTTTTATTGGATATTCAAGGTAAAAAAAGATTTACAATTTATTGTCTATCAACTGGAAATTTATTGGTATAATATTTTGTTCAACCCGGACAAAGTCGGGACCGGCCGCTAGTATATCATAATTTGAAAGAATCATGTTCTAAAAATGTATTCTAGGATAATAAGAAAACAATTTAATTTGAATTGTTTTTAAATTCAAAAAGCAACGCTCTGTCATCTGCATAACGATGACAGTGTTGTGGGGACTGGAATTTCTAGTAACAGATTTCCTCTCATTATTCGGTTGATTTGGGGCAAGAACGCTAGCTTCGAAGTTCACAGGAGCGTGGTTTAATTCTCGCTCCTGGTAGATGATCCTTATGTTGGACGAACGTTGGAGGATTGTCAGGAACCACAGAACAAATATTTAAGGGGAAAAAACAAGATAAAGATATGTGGCCAAGCACTGCGTTGTTGGTGTAAATAGGCAACAGTACGTTGGTCACAAATGAAAGTAGCTCAAGTGGTAAAAGTCAAGTAGCGAAAGTAGCTCAAGAGGTAATGAAGAGTTATTTTTCACGCAGCATCAGTTGCTCGAAGAGTTTACATTTATTTTGCATTTTATAGTACAGAGAGTTAGAATAGCTTCCAACTGGTGTGCTGGAACGAGGGAATCCCCCCCCCCCCTTCAAACATATCATGGAATTCTCTATCCTCTGTTCGTAGGATATTTTCTGAAGAAGAATCTTGAGGACAAAATTGACATTCGATTCAAGAAACGCATATGTATAAGGGTCGCCCAAATGAAAGGGGCACTGCTGCTATTGCGTCATCGTTTTAAGATACAGAAGACTGCACATACGCCTATAGAGGGCACTGAGTGCTGGGAAGGCATGCCATATCGTCAGATTACGACAGATGCTTGTATGAGAGCGTAGGAGCAAGGTCAACGGTATCGTTCGTATCATGAATGCCTCCAAACGTTGTCAACGTGCAGTCGTGCAATTTTTAACGGTGGAAAATGCGACTGCAGGAGAAATTTATCGTCACGTGCAAAATGTATATGGCACAGAGTGTATATCGCGCAGATCAGTATGCAGATGGTGTAGCGATTTTCGCAGCGGACGAAGTAGTACGGACGACAGGGCACGGCCAGGTCAAGTACACGTAGTTATCACCTAGAAAGCAATTGCAGATGTGGACAGTCTCGTGAGCAATAATCGCTGAATCACCACTCGCGAGATAGCGTATGAGCGAAGGAAGTGTTCACACAATTCTGCATGGTTCCACTGTCAACCCAGGAGTATCTTCACCCATGGTATCCATCATCTCGTGGACCTCTGGGACACCTGTTTCAACCTCCAAGGCAATTATGTCTAGCCTATATGTTCTTTATGTATTTCTTTTTTTTTTTGTATACTAACTTACAGCAATACCATTAAACCATTTGTCACACCGACTGTAGTGCCACTTTCATTTGGGCGACCCATATATAAATGACTTCTTAGTTGCCGAGCTTAGTCGCGGATATTTAAAGAATTTTGAAATATCCTTTCAAAAGAATTTCTACAAGCGGAATACTCCAACAATTCTGGAAATTTTACTTCGAGGATATTCTCTGAAGCAGGATATCCTTAGAAGACTGTTGAAATACTGTTGTTCGGGGATATTTCACCAATTTTTTATTCATAAAAATTTCAATAACGAGATTACCTGGAAAGCGAGAATACTAGAAGACTCAAGCATTAATACAACAGATGCTCAACAATCAGTTGCGCAGGCATGTAAACAAACAAACGTTAAAAGATAATTAAATAATTCAGAAACTCGCAGACGTGACACTAAGACCGAGTTATGCACTCTCCCCGGCAGTCTCCCTCCCTTCCCACTTCCAAAAACCTCACACAATTCGGTGTCTCTTCTTTTTTCTTGTTTTCCTTTTTGTTTCATTACCATTAATCGCTCCTCTTCCAGATTTATCTTCATTAATAGCTCATTAAATGCTGATGCACATTTTATCTCTGCTTATCGGGGCGGAACAACATGAGAGGTTACCCCCTCCTCCCCCTTCCTTCTCTTCATCAACGCCGGCTTGAGAGGCGAAAACGGCTACGTGGGAGCCTCGGGGATCCGTTGACGGCAGCACTGTCAACTGACTGTTAGAACAGTCAAATGAATTTGGTCGAAGGTGAATTCCACGTAGTGCTAAGGGTACAGAATTTAAAATGTGATCTCGGTAGAAACGCCCTCGACTCTTTTTACCTGTGTTGTCTGAATGAAGCTACAGATACAAGCTGTCAATATTTGAACTAACACATTCAGGGGCCGTTCAGGTATTACGTAAACACAATTTTAGCCATTTTAGACCCCCTTCCTCCCTTTGTAAGCAAAAATAAGAAGTCCCCCCCCTCCCCCCACACTTTGCTTACATAAGATTTGGAAAATTTATTGTCACTATTTCCTAGGCCAATTGATTGTTTTTCCATTTATTAAATTAATTGTATATTTCTCAGTAAAAATGCATAGATATTAAATCATTAACAGTAAATACATTGAATAATAATCGAAACAGTCAGAACAACATTGCAAAGGTCTTTATTAATTCTTTGAAAGTAAATAGTATAATACAAAAGTAAGAAATTTCAACTACAGATATGGTACAGAGGAATATTCTATCATTTACTTTTAATCTGTCGACCAAGTCCTTCTAATCCACACTTCAAAATAATCAATTAGTATATTTGCACTAGGTTGGCTTGAACTCTTTCTTTCTCTCTCTCACACACACTACAGGTTGTTATCAAAATAATGGAAACATTTAGGAATAACATGAAATTCTTTATTAATATGGCATAGGACCATCCATGGCATTTAATACCACATGAATTCACAAAGGAATTGAATTATGCAAGTCATGACTAGTCGTTAAGGGAATATTATAACATTCTTTATGGATAAATCGTCAATGTTCTTATAGAGATGCTGTTGGCGGATATGGATTCCTGACTCTATTCTCTAAAATAGACCACAGCAGTTCGATCATATCGAGGTTTAGGGACTGTGCGGGCCAGATAAGATGTTTGACTTGGTCTTTATGTTCCTCAAACCACGGCCTGACACGTCTAGATGTATGGATTGGAGCATTATCATTATGGAGAAAGCCATCTCCTGCAGGAAAGAATTTTTGTACCATAAGATGGATCTGGTCGGCTCAAGTTTGACTGGGAAGGTCTATGTCTATCTCCCTTTCAGGGTTACAATAGATCCCTTTTGAAAACCATGAGAAATTTCCCTCCATATTCGACAGCTGGCATGAGACAAGAATGGTCATACGCTTGTGTAGGTGTTCTTCAGACATACGCACGTCCTGTTGCTTGGAACAAATTGAACGATTCATCTAACCAAATGTCATATTTCGACGTATCACTCAACCAGAATTTGTGCTCGTGGCACCACTGTAGAGGACGTTTTGTATTCACATCTGTTACAAGTGGCTTGGGAATTACTACTCTGCCTTAAATGATTTGTTTGTGAAGTTTTCTCTTACCTGTAATGACTGATACTGGAGCCGGCAGATTCAGATGGAGCTCTAAGGAAACTTTGGCTGCAGTTATCTTCTTTTTTGATATCAGAATCCGCTTCAACACCCGTCAGTCTCTTTCACTTAGCTCTCCCTTTCGTCCACTATTCTGTTTCACAGAGGATGTCTTTCTGTATGCCGTCATGACTTCGAATATCATAGCTCGGTAAACACCCAAAATCATGGGGGATGTTGTAACAGATACTTCAATTAGACGCTCTTCAACAATTTGCCCTCTCTTCACGGTCTACAAGGTTTGACGTCTTACGCTATCCTCCAAAGAGCCTGATGCCCATAGTTTCATTACTGCTACCTTAGAGTAGAATAATGTATATATATATATATATATATATATATATATATATATATATATATATATATATATATATATATATATATATATATATATATATATATATATATATATATATATATATATATATATATATATATATATATATATATATATATCGCCCAGTGGCTAAGTGGATAAGGCATCAGCCTGCTACGCCGGGAGTGCGGGTTCGATTCCCGCATAAGACTTGGCTGTATTCTGGGGAACCGGTCAGTCTTCCGCCTGTATTTGGAGCCCCGTCTAGAAAGGGGAGCTGCAACCCATCGTCCATCGCCGGTGTCATCGTTTGTCAATAAAATTCTTCTGTGATTGTGTCATTTGTCTGTTTCTATGTCTTGTATTCATATGTACACAGGACTGGGGTGTAATGTCGTCATCCCCCAGGGACATTAGCCAAAAAAAAAAAAAGAATAATATGTATACACTATATTCTATAAAAAATACTGGTTCCTAGAATATGAAGCACTTTTATAAACACGACTAATATTGTGTGTATACTATATGTGTTTACATTATTTTGATAACCATCTGTCTGTATATACATATACATATACATATATATATATACACGTGGTATACAACGGCTATGCCACTATCTTTCTAGAGCAAGTCTCACTGGCTTCCCCCCCACGTCAACTACATCTTCGTCAAGCAACCATCTGTAACTTCATCTTCACTCTCATCACACACATTAAGTCATTGCAATGTCGTGCAGCTATATATGAACTGGACGTACTCTTGTTACTTTCCTGAAACTGAAGAAGTTTCTGATGTATTTTTGATCTGTTAGTGTGAGATGACATTTTCTGCTATGCAAAACGCAACCTAAAGCACAAGCCTCTAAAATAAGACACGACTCTACTGAAGAATGTGAAAAGAACACAGCACGCTCTCTTGCTATCACTTAAAACAGAACAACTAATTTTCTGTACTGGATGGTAGGAGATTTGGTGTAATCAGGAGCAGATCGTAGTCCATTCTCTTGCGTGCTTGTTTTCTGTCTTACGTAAGCATTGCTTTGATCCCCCTCCTCCCTTGTTAGCAAAAATAAGCAAAGCTTGAACACCCTTCTCCTCGACTGCTTACATAATACTTGTACTGCCCCTCATGTTATAACTGCGTGTTTGAGTAAATTAGTGTGCTGCATTTTAGAAACTGCATATCCACATGCTTATCCGTGAAATGGTGATTATTAAAGTAATGGAAACTCTGACAGTGATTAAAAATGGAGATCCTCTTATGAAGGAATCTGAAGTAAACCTAAGTTAGCCTTTAGTATAGAATCAATACGACTTCGAACAGATTTTTCTTTTGCCATGAACTTAAGGCAATTCAATTTAACCATTCTTCATGCACAGTATGTCCAAACTTCAACAGTGACGTTAAAATAGAAAATGAGCCTCTTTCTCTCCAGATATTCCCACAAGACAGGGGGATCAGAAAAATATTCTCCATAAATAACGATGAATTGTGGTCAACTCGAAAATTTGGAAAGAAAGTAGATTTATGCTTATTCCACACCAACGGCGACGGAGACGAAAATTGTTGAAATTTATTGGATTATATTTTGGCTGTACATATTTGTAGATATATTTAGTTTTAATGTGAGTTTGTACATTCAGTTTATTTATTCATTTGTGTTAAATAAAACGTACTTTAAATTTGACGACGAGTTATGACGTGTGGCTTGTGTATGGGAATAAAAACCGGGGTAAGCCCGGCTATTGTTGCTTCCTCTGTTAAAACTCTTGCTATGTTGTTAATGTAAAGATTACATCGAATAAATTATTTTTTATGAAGCTCTGCGTTATCAGTGCCCAACAAAAATCATGTATCTTCGTTGTTGAGCATGCGTATTACAAACTAATTTTCACTTCCCCGGTTCGTCTCCGTCTCTGGTCTCTGCGGTTTCAAGTTGGAAAAAGTTCAACTTTTGTCTCTGCCGCCATGCTCGACAACCAGTCAGAATAGAAAGAGAAGATTATGCGCATGCGCAAATAAATTGCCTCTTCTCCCCTTCTTCTAGCGGTGTGAAGGCTTTTATGACAGCCACAGAGACAGGTGGCAAAATGTGTCTTTCGTTGCTGTCGCCGTTGGTGTAGAGTAAGCATAGTTAAAATTTGTTGACGAAGGAAAGAATCATCATCGTAAATGAGATGATTGAAGATGACAGACGCAAACTCTATTCCAATCATTTCTTTACAATCCTATGAGAGTTAAAGAGTATTATTAAGCAATAACAGCTGGTTACAAACTCGTAAAATTTGCATCTATTTTTTATCTATTTATTATTAGTACTATATCACAGAGGACAGACATATTTTTGTACTTTTCTTACAAATAAGTGATAACCCTTATAATAGGACGATTCACTCGAAGAGGCCCTGAATATTCTGTTATAACTCGCGCTAAGACGAAGCAATCTGAACGAAAAAACGTACAAGGTGTTCCTCAATAAATAGCACATCACATTACATCACATGGTTCTCAGACGAGGCGTGGTCCCATTTGTTATGTTCTGTTGAATCGCAACACTCCTATATATGGGCCGCTGAAAATACTTTTACCACTCATCAAACATTGCTCCATGATCAAAAAGTTGGTGTGTGGTGCGCGATATGTCGGTTGCACATCATACGCCCCATTTTCTTTGATTCATCGTGTACAGCTATGTATACCTGGACTTTTTTAACAGTTCGTGAATCAACTGGATGATCGTGAGTTAACGGAGGTTACTTCCTAGCAAGGTAAAAAAGGTGTGACACATCGGCAAGGAGCATGGGGAAATATTCTTTCATCAACCACAAGGTCAAAGGAGCTTTGGCCACCACGTTGGCCGGATCCGACACCACCAGACATCTTCCTTTGGGAAAAGTCTGTCGGAACAAGCCTCGCACTTAGGAAGATTCGAAGGAAAACATCCAACGGGAAATTGCTGCTATCCTTCCCCCCCCCCCCCCTCTGATATCCTTGCCATTATTTGGGAACATAGATCACTTCCAGCATCGCTTGTAATGCAATTTATGACATATACGTCAAGATATGTAGAGTATTCTTTTGGTTCAGATTACTTAATCCTAGCGTTATTACAGAATATTCAGGGGCTCTTTCGAGTGAGTCACCCTATAAATTATCATTCCATCTTTCATTCGAACAGGAAAAAAAAATCTCGATTTTTTTATAAAATTAAAATTTCTGAAATGCAAGTTTTACACCCATTTTTTAAGTTACTAATGCATTTTTTTCCAAAACCAGTGTTTCAATTATTTCAGTTTTATTGTACATATAGCGGTATAATCGGCAATTCACCAGACAGCGTAAAACCCTCATTTCTCTTCTCCACAAAATTTTACACAAAAATTGACACAACAAAAGACAAGTTTCAAACATTACGGGAATAAGGAAACCTTGATAAAAAAATACATATATTTTTCAGAATAAGATTCAGTATCTCAAAGAAAATTACTATCAACGGTGTCTTAATCATTTCAGAATGGTATTTTCCGTTTTAAAGTTCGTAAACTTATACTGGGTAATAATCATGAGAAGTTTAAGAAACTTACAGATTCTAATGTCTTATTTAATTTTATACAGGATAATTATACGAATATGAATAAAGTATATGGTATAATTTTTCCTGTTGTGGAATGACAACACTCCCTGGGGGCCAATTTGCCTGCTTTAGCTTATGATGTATAGTCATCCGCCTACGCTTATCATTCGGAAGATAGCTGAATTTGCTAGCAAAAATTTGCGAATTGAGCTTAACGAACTCATCTTAAGAGTTAATGTTTTAAGGTCTTAATACTGAATATTTTTAGATGAATTTGGAGATCTAGACAATAAGGCATCCATGACAGCTTATGTAACTCATTTTTGATCTTTGATAAATACAATTTCAATGTGCATGGGTGTACTAATTTTTCGCGGAAGTAGGAAATATCATTACAGGGAAAACGCATTTTTTACAGCTAAGGCAGATGGTCTACAGCACCGGATAGCTATATTGAAAATCTAACTAGACCCTAAAAAAATAACAAATACCTGTAGAGAATGTCTTGTGGCCACAAAATCAACCGATTCTACCTGGATGCCTTTATTAGTTTCAACCGTCAAATGTTTTTGCACTAAGCGTACCACTTAACACACGTCTTGCTCAAGCATAAATTATTTTTATTCCTCAATTGTTTGAAATGGGGGAAAAAATCATAGAACTGTTTTTAGGACAAGTATATATAACAATATATCAATTAAGAAAGTAGCAAGTCGGATATTATAAAAAATGTATGACCTTTCAAATGAAGAGCGCAGTCTTTTTATGAATGGGGATAAAGTAGGTGGTATAATTTTCCATGGCGATGTTTCGTGCTTGGATTGAGATAGGTGTCAAGAATATTATTAATTACTTTTGACAGATTTTGCCCTTTTTTCCTACCCTCATGAACAGTCTTCGAGAAATTCGAATTGAACTCAAGCTTTCAAACAGACGGCTTAGAGTAGTGTCGATTTCCCACGCTTATCAGAAATCCCAAAGCCTAAAATATCTGCCAACAGGAATTTGATGAAATTAAAGAACCTTGGATTAAGGCTGTTGTGTACTAAATCTATTGGATTCACTCCCCTCATTAACCTATGGAGAAAATGTGTCCAAGGATTGCCGACTTTGATTTAAAGATTTTTTTTTTAATTGTACTCCGTAATAGAAAAAGAAATTTTACGCCTTGGGCCATTTTTTGTTTATTATTTTAAATGCAATTAATATTTTAAAATTTTAATTATTCGGGGGATAAATCTGGTATAGTGTGTTTTAAAACTCAATTCCTTTGGAGGATGAAATTTTTAAAATGAATCCTGTTGCAAGGTACAGAAAGTTCAGACTATCTGAAAATACCATTTTTATTTGATTATCAGCATTATGCAGCAGTAAATAGTAGACAGCTTTTCTCCATAGGTTAACAATGAGGTAAGCGAAACCAATAGGGTTAGTACACAGCAGCCTTAATACTTTATTTAGCCATACTATCATACCTCTTAGAACTAAACAAGTGCGCACAAAAATATCCCTATGAAGCACGCAGAACTCTTCTCTTATTTACCATTTTTTCCCCATCATCGCAATCTAAACAGCGCTCCATCATTTATATCTATCACTTCTCAGACAGGGGGATTGGAAAAATTTCGGAAGGGGGGAGACCCCCATTTGGTATTCAGCGAAAGCTTCGCGGCCAATTTGCCATTCACGAATCGTCCCGTTCAGGTAACGCTTGACCCTTTAATGTTCGGTGCCCCCTATCGCCGGGACTGCTCAATATGTTACTGTACACATGGGGACGGGTAATTAATAAACTTGCAGGTGTTTGCGGGGATTCGTTTTGCGTTGTTTATCTCTGAACCCTGAACTCGAATGTGCGCTTCCTTAAAGGATCCTCGAAAAGGATCTGATGACGTACAGCACTTTATTATTCCTTTTCATGTTTTTGGTAACAGCTTTGTTCATTGAACTTGTTTGTGTCATTTGCCGAATATTACGGATGGCTTCGGGTGCAGATCTGCTCAGATGTTTATTAAGTTGGGTACTTATCATAAAATATTTATGGTTTCATGTTGCAGCCAAAAAAAAAATTGCAAACAGGACAGAAGAAACACATTTATATGCACTTTACGTAACTAGTGTATTGTATTGTATAAGATACATAAGAAAGGACAAGGTACAGAGACGATGAGAATAAGGAAGCGTAAAATTGAATGCAGGTATTTCACTAACATGATTTAGGATCTCTAAGTAATTAACTGTCATCAGTCACTTAATCATATCAAGACTTTAAAGTTTGATAAACTTGTTCTCTTGTCAGACGTAAGCCCTTTAAACCTAACCCCCCCACCCCCCCCCAAAAAAAAAAAAAAAAAAAAAAAATAGAAAATCTCTGCCGTGGTAAAGATTCAGTAACCTAAGAAGCCTTTTACAAGGAGGATCATGGGAGAGAAAAATAAAGAAATGTAGCAGAATATCTCCAGGTAATAAAGAATTTCTTTCAGAGCACGCAACGTTTTTAACTGCTGCTCCTTATTTAAGGTAACATTTATTTATTTATTACAAATGCACAGAAGATTGGCTATGACACCATTAGTTCTCAGATAAAGGGTGAGACTGCTTGACATTCATTTAAGGGGGCACCGTATAGGTGGACAGCATTGGTCAGCACCGTATAGGTGGTCACAGCCCTACAAGCCGGCCCCGTAATTTAGAACCGAGTCAAGAGACGAGACCGGAGCACTTGTCCCCGCACCTCCAGAGGTAAATTTGAGAACTTGGAGGACACTGCAGCCACGACAGTTTTTACGTGCACGGGCCACCATTAGTGAAAACAGCGGTGGATTTGTCAGCGAATCAGCGATAACCAGGTATAATAACATATGTGAAAATACGTATATTCGAAGCTACAGTGGTGGCATGGTGCTGAGAAGTCCAGCAAATATTCAAAGCTTTCTTTGAGTCCCTTGCTAGAGTTTGACACATTTCTTTAGAGAAGGGTTTTATTTTATAACCATATACGGGATATCTTGTTTTCCTACCCTGTTGCCTGGAATTCAACACTGCAACATGAAGATGCTCTGCTAAAGTACAGCAATTTTCATCTCTCAAAGGAGCTCTTCCTATCCTAGAGATTTGATGGATCCGGACTTCCCGTAAATGCTTTTATTTTTGAGTAGGTCTTGGAGATATGAATATTAAAACCCAGACTAAACTTGTTTGTAAACTCCAAAGCTTTGCTGATAATTGGGCTCTAATAGTGTTACATAGGTGTTACGTCAGTTTCATTCTTCAAACTATGCGAATGTAGTTGAAATTAATTCCGAACTTCTGTACTTAAGTAGACTTTATTGAAAAATTGGGGAAAAAACTACTACATTTCCAACTTAATTTTGAATATTTATTTATTAAAAACTCCATGTAATTCGGTAGGTTAAAATGAATTTTATGACTCGAAATTCTAATTCATTAATAGAATCCCTAGAATATACTTCTATAGTAGCGAAATTAAGTGGAAAAGATGATCAAGATCAAAATATTTTTAAAATGTTAAATTATGTTCATCCTCTCCGGAAACCTATATTTTCAGTCACCAGTAATATTCCATTTGCCCATATTAATAGAATGGTAAATACAAATACATCTGAAATAAATAGTAAGTAGAAAATAAAACAGAATAAACTAGATCCTATTTTTTGTAGCCTTAAAATATATAAAAATACAAATTATAAAACATGAAAACGCTCCAGGCGTTATTTTTCACAAATGTAAAGCACGACTGCGTGTTTCGAGCTCCATGATGTGTGTGTGTCAAGCGTGTAGGACAGTCATGATGGAAACACAGTTTTCTAAATAGAGAACTGTAGGAAACTGCCTATGCCGCCGAAACAGGTGCTATAATAAAGTAATTTAATGAAACCTATTACCTTTTGATTAATGAATTCACTTGCACTGACAGTTTCTACAGTGAATTTTATTTATGGGTTGCATAAAAAACGACCTTAGATGTTCGGGGGGAAAATACCTGTTTGAGGTTTTTGGTGAACTGATGCGTTTGAGGATCAAAGGAGTTGAAAAAACGCAAAAACTCAGGCTCATCAACCTGTAAATCCGTTCACCCATTTCAGAAGAGGGAGGCTCAAATTTAAAAAGAAAAGTAAAGCAATTTTAGTGCTTGATTTTCACTCGGAAAAATAGTAAAAAATGCAAAATTAATTTTTTAAAAGTTAGTCCCAATGACAAGCCCTACAAATGCAAGAAAAATCGTTTTATTTAGGTAAAAACTGAGCAGAATTTGGAGCAAACTTTTTTGGATTTCTTAAAGTTGAACTGTATTTAACACTTAAAAGGGCTGTTTAAATTGCTCTTTTTGAGAGTTATTTCCATGGACTCTTTTCTCGTCTTATATAAAAATAAAGTAGTCTTATATAAAGTCGTCAAAAATGTACAACACTGTCAAATCAGTACTTCAAAGAGGGAGAAAAACAGTCGAAACCTCTGGTGGAACAAGAAAATAATAAAAAAAAATTACATGTAAATTATACATTTCTATAAAGTCATTGTATTGTGCTTTCAGAAAATGTGTCATTTTTATAAAATCCCTGAGTCTAAAGAACTTTATTATATTCTGTAACACCAACGACCTTGGTATGGTCAGTAATTTGTATGTTTAGCATTAATATATATGAAAAATATTTCTTTATCTAAAAAGTTTTTAAAAAATGGGTGGGCATAACTATATCTACATGGAAAATTCTGTATCATTTTTCAAAGGTTTAGTTTAAATAAATTCCTTTATGTATCTCCGTGTGTGAAATAAACTACAAATAGAAAACAAAATAGAGTATCCTTAAAAAGTTCTCATACTAGGAATTTACTTACTGTTATCTATATATATAAAAGAGCTTGTCTGTTTGTTTGTCCGCTATAGAATCATAGACTATTTCACCCACCGGGACCAAATTCGGCACAGTTAATGTTAAGGACCCGAGAAACTTAAATCAGCAAAAACGAAGTTTGGGGCTCAATTAGTTTTTTTTAATTAATTTTTTAAAAATTTTTTGTGCCCCTAAGAGGTGCGAGTACTCCCTGTGGATACAGCCCATTCCCCACAACATGTTATCACTGAAATCTGAACCTATCCCCCGCGCGGTTATTGCAACCCCTCTTCCCCCGCGCGGGGGAAGAGCTTCATGGTAATAACCTTTGGCCTTGCCCGACTGACTGACAGATAACGCACAGTCCAAACCGTTAGACATAAATAGCTGAAATTTTGCATGGCGATTCTTCTATAGTGGAGTCTATAGTAGAGGGGTGAACTGCGAAAGATTTTTGAAAAATTCTTCTTCGATTTTTTTAAATTAAATTTTTAAGCTGTTTTTCTAATTTTTTTAAGTTTGCATTTAAAATGATAATCCGAGGGTTATAAAATTTATATCACGAGAAAGATCATAAAAATTCCTTTAAAACGAAATCTTTTTCGAATCTTTACCTCCCTTTTCTGATTTTTGGTGAATTTTTAAAGATTAATTTTTATAATTTAATTTATGAAATGCTGATCACATGGTTTCTTTTCTTTTTGTGATACTTTAAATTAATTTTGCGTCACGTGCATAACAACGTAATAAATTGACAAAAGAAATATTAAAATACGGTAAAAGATAAAATTTAACCACTAGACTAACTGACATGGGAGTTTTTTAAGAATGCAGTTCAAATTAGTATGTTTTAACACAACTTTCCCGGCTCTGCTTTGTGTCTTTTGTTATTTGCAGTTTTTCTCATCGCTTGAACCGATTTACAATTTGCTTTTTCTACGGTTTTTGGCCTTAGGAATATTAAAAACCGAATTACAATTCGCTTTTTCAACGGTTTTTGGCCTTGGGAAAATTAAAAACCGATACGGTTTTTGGCCTGCCGACAATAAAAAACCGAATCACCAAAGTAAGGAAAATAGGCTTCATGTGGAATTCCGCCTTACTTTGAATAAATAAAGGGGATAATGCATCTTGGACTTTACCTCTTGGGTGATGTGGAACAAACTGAGTTTTTAAGGGAAAAATAAATAATAAAGGCAAATGTAAATTATAAAACTTATTTCTAATTAAACAGTATTTCTAATTAAACAGTTCTAATTAAACAAATCTAATTAAATCGAATTAAACAGTATCTAACAAATATAATTAAACAGTAAACTTATTCAATCCATACGTGCGAATCACGCAACACTGTGTTATTAATTCTCAATAAAATCAGATGTATAATTAGACGAAGGTCCTCAGGCTCAAAGTTTCTTTCTTTCTTATTGTTTGTATATCATTTCAGTAGAAACGCGCTAAGCGCAATCTGTCTATTCAGATGAACATAAAGAGCGGGGGGTGCAGCCCAGTATTTTTTTGATGGAATGATCAAAAATTTTATATCTATATATCTACCCGGGCATCGCCGGACAATAATGCTAGTTAAATATAATTTTTAGCGGCAAGTTTTAGGGGTATTTTCGTGTTTGTACCAATTTCCACCAGTTTGGGGACTTTTTAAATTTCATCAAGAAAACTTTATAAGCAGCTTGTAAAAGAACAAAGAAAAATTTTTACAAAGAATTTGAGTCAACAATTTGTAAGGTATACACAAGATTCGATTCATAAGAATCGAACTTTTGAGTGAATGAATTAAAGAAGCTGCTTGAGATATGCTAATTTCGGCATACGCGCTTAGTATAAATACCATGCAGCGTCATTAATAAAAAAGGTTGTTAGGGTTGAAAAAGGTTGGTAAGGTTGATAGATAAGCGAGAGGGAGCTACGAGGGTATGCAGCTCGAGTGCTATCCTGCGCTAGTGCTTAGGGGGCCCAAAGTTTACGTGGCAGTACTGCTGGTTTGACTCTCTGCTGGTTTGTGAGTATTGAAATGTGTATTTCTATTGAATGTTAATATATATATTCCGTACAAGTAGTACGTATGCTTATTGCTGTAAAAGCAAATTCTATATGTGGAACGAATTCAATAAACATTGTTTCATGTATAATCTGTGTTTGTATGAAATTCATTTAGAGTGCCACTTCAAATTATATACACCCAAGTCTGGGTAGAAGTGAGCTAATTTCTCTATAAATTATTTATAGAAGAGAACTGATGGTAGTTTTTAAACTTATTCTGAATTTGCATCACAAAGTATTTTTCTCACAATCGTTTTGACTCTGAGAGAACGATTTCCCTAGCAATATTATACTTCCTTAACCTGGAAAATTTATCTTTTCTAAAAATAAAACCTCTTTAAATTAAAAATCATAACCCATTCATAATTAAGTCATACGGTTTTTACATATCTCGGATAGATCCTCCAAAGTGATCTATCACTCCTATAAGCAATTTGCACCGAGGCTTCAGTATAAATCCAAACAAAACAAAGATTAAGAGTTACATGCAAATGGGACATGAAGTACAGGCTTTTAATATCAGTTTATGGAAATATGCAGTGTAACAAAATAGCTGGAAACAACATAAAATATATTTTTTAAATTATTAAAAATAGTGAAACGACAAAATGTCAACAGTCCATGAATCAGTACACATGTTTGAAATTGGTACACACAAGTAAATACACGTTCTGAATCTCCTATTATCAGACCAGTATAAAAGCTTAATGTATGCCTTACACATATAATGAGGATTTTAAAAGTGCCGGATGTGTTTTCAAATTATAAACATTTAATATATCCTTAAATTGTATATTGTATTATGTTCAAGTCTAGAGTAATATTGCACCCATATAGTGCATCCGAAATACCGCAGTATATTTCATGGAAGTAAGAGATAACAATTGCACCAATAGCCAGAGAGTTTGAAAATGTGATAACAACATTCGCATTATAATGGAAAAGTAATTAATATAATAATTTATATTATATACTAGCTGAAAACCCGCACTTCGCTACGGAGTACATTCAAATTAAATACAACGGTCAATGTATGCAATTGATGCCAAAAAAATAATAATATATATATATATATATATATATATATATATGTATAATAAATACGACGATCAATGTATACAATTGACGTAAAAAATATATATATATTTATAAAAAAATCGTAAGGGATATTTTTATAGACAAAATAATGTAGTAGAAAATATTCAAATTAAATCTAATAGGACATACTAAAGAATAGAGTACAGTTAATATAGTAAAGTTTGAGGAACATATCATTTACTGTATTTTAATATTTTTTTTGGATAATGTCCAATCGTCTGCCGCATTAGCAAGAAAAAAATATTTTTTTTGTCTATTTCATTGTTATGGACGTGACGATAAATTTATTTAAAGTACCAGAAAAAGAAATCACGTGATCAGCATTTAATAAATTAAATTCTAAAATTCAATCTTTAAAAATTCACCAAAAATCAGAAAATGAAAGTAAAGATTCAAAAAAGATTTCATTTTAAAGGAATTTTTATAGTCTTTCTCGTGATATAAATTTTATAACCCTCAAATTATTATTTTAAATGCATAATTAAAAAAAGTTACTAAAACAGCTTAACAGCTTAAAAATTTAATTTAAAAAATCTAAGAAGAATTTTTCAAAAATATTTCTTAGTGCACCCTTACACTATAAGAAGAATCGCCATGCAAAATTTCAGCCCTTTAGGTCCAGCGGTTTGGTCTGTGCGTTGTAAGTCAGTCAGTGAGTCAGTCAGTAACGGAACTGTTTTATATATATAGACTAACTGAAAACCCGCGCTTCGCTACGGAGTACATTCTAATTAAATGCAACGGTCAATGTATGCAATTAATGCCAAAAAAAATAAATATATATATTTATAATAAATGCGACGATCAATGTATACAATTGATGTAATATATATATATATATATATATATATAAAAAATCGTAAGGGATATTTTTTTTTTTTGATAATATCCAATCGTCTGCCGCATTAGAAAGAAAAAAAATTTTTTTTTTTGTCTATTTAGTTGTTATGCACGTGACAATAAATTTATTTAAAGTACCAGAAAAAGAAATCACGTGATAAGCATTTAATAAATTAAATTCTAAAAATTAATCTTTAAAAATTCCCCAAAAATCAGAAAATCGAGATAGAGATTCGAAAAAGACTTCATTTTAAAGGAATTTTTAGGATCTTTCTCGTGATATAAATTTATAACCCTAAAATTATTATTTTAAATGCAAACTTAAAAAAAGTTACTAAAACAGCTTAAAAATTTAATTTAAAAAAATCTAAGAAGAATTTTTGAAAAATCTTTCTTAGTGCACCCCTACACTATAAGAAGAATCGCCATGCAAAATTTCAGCCCTCTAGGTCCAGCGGTTTGGTCTGTGCGTTGTATGTCAGTCAGTCAGTCAGTGAGTCAGTTACAGAACTGTTTTATATATATAGAATATTCTATTGTTAAATTTTGTTATTAACAATTATAAGAATGAAGTGAAATAGTCTCTTTGACAAAGATATAGCAGTGATCACCTTACACATCTTTTAGTGAAATTTTGAAGGTAGGGGGCCCATTCAAATAGTACACATAGGCATATTAGTAGTCACTTCGACACCTCCCTCCCCTTGTATGCAAAAATAAGCAGATGCCTGATCCCTCCACCTTTCTTGTCATTATTTCATAGGCCAAACGATTAATTTTATTAAAACCATTGTGGTTTCTAAGTAAAGTGCCAGGAACACATCGCAATGCTCTCTCTTATGTGTATGTTTTCTGTCTTACGCAAGCATTACTCTGATCCTCCCTTCCCCCTTGTCAGTAAAAGTAAGGATAGCTGAATCCCCCCCCCTTTCTCCCTTGAATGCTTACACAATACTTGAACGGCTCCCTAGGGAGAACTAAAGGGCAAATATAAATATTCAAAGAAAAACATGATCATTAAATACGTGAAATTAAAAACTACGTGCAAGATCAATTATAAAAAAAATGTAAAAAATCAAATGTACTATAATTCAGATTAGTGTTACATAAGATTTTCCGAAATGCCTCAGTCACTGACTTCTACTGACTCCGAAAGAGTCACTCTAGAAATGCTCCCTAATCCTCCCCATCTGATCAGCGACAAGCCGATGTCCGGACAACACCGATGTCCGCTACCCCCTCAGCTGCTTCTCCCCTTATTGACCGCTGTCTCCCAACAGCAGCCGGCATCTGCTTCTATCTGGAAGTCGTGTTGGACAAAGCAATGTCTCCCACCGTGCATTTCGTCCTTTGTGGAAGGGACGGGCCCTCGAAAGAGGGGCCTTGGGTGCGCTCACCTCCCCCACCCTTTCAGGCTATTCAAACCTCGTGGTCAAAACCAAAGGGTCAGTTAGTCAACGCACGGCGAATTCAGCTCCGAGCTACGCATAATAGCACCAAGAGGAGTAGTGATTTATCGGGAGGTTTTATTTACGTAAACATCTACATATGTACGCTGTTTGGGCTCCGGGGTGCCGTTTTTATTGAGGTTAGGAGAGGAGTGAACTGTTGGTCGTGAACCCGAATAATTCTGCACGTCTCAATCTAAATTCTATGAATGTAACGGTTTTAAACGTTCGGTCCAGAATAAAAATTAAGTTTCACTGTCTTGTTTTCTCTCTGACATCTATTTATATTTACTGTCTGGATTACATCAAAATCATTTCCATAGCATTTATAGCATTTGGAAAAAATATTGTTAAAGAGATAGACGTATAAGAAAAACTTCGGTAATTCTGTAGCATTTAGACTTAAGAGTATGCTTTTTTTTTTGTTTCATTTGAATGCTTAGAAGTTATTACTCTTCAGTCCGGCAGTATTGATGAGCCAAATCTTAAAGTACTGAGAAATCCAAAATGGTGAGATAACACCTCTATTTATAAAAGCATTAAATAATCCTCTGCATCATCTCTTTAACCTTTTATCACGACCAAAGCCACGACAAGCTCAAAGCAGGTACACGTATCCCGTGCGCTACAACCTCCTAACTCACTCGACGAATTTGCAAATTTCTCACAGCTTGGCATGAAGACTAAACTACCGAGGAACAATAGTTCAAAACCGATTTCCTTTTCGGAACTCACATCTCTAGAATTGAAATTCAGCGCTCTAAATGTTTGACCAATATGCAGCCTTTCCCAGCATAGTCAAAGCTGCTTTCTCCAGGTATAAAACACCCCAGCAATTTTTAAGAGGGATAGCATCTTCTAGTAAACGAAAATTCAGTAGACGGATGTATTTAAAATTTCCTTTCTGCTATCTGTTGGCTGAAAATGGAATTTTTTTTCAATAAAATGGCTTTATTTGTAGGAAATATCGGCGCGTTCTCTGTAACTCTGCAACATATCTAAGCGGACGAAAAATAAAGGGAAATTAGCGAGTATTTCTGCAAGAAATCAAATCATCCAAAATATTTGGGAGCAAAATTATTTTATGATGATCATCAGAGGTCACTTTGGGGAATAATGAGGAATAATTTATTCGCTTGAGTAATTGACAACATGAGTGCTTTGAAATATTTATGTTATATTTAAATAATGCATAAGATTACGTCGTCCCGGACGATCGGTCCACTCGACAAGTGTCAAACTGGAGACCGGGCTGCGTAGCAAGAGTCTGTTTGATTTCCCCTGTTCGGTGACGTTTCTTATGGGCCTGGGCACCGGATGGACAGTACAGATCTGCCGACCAATTGGGGCAACTCGGGGCCCTTTATATGTAAATAAATATTCGTCGAAATTAGCTTTAATTCTTCATATCCTATGAACAGTGGAAAACCAAACGAGTCACGGGCGACAAGTGTTATACTCGTATAACGCAGTTTCGAAGTCAGAGCATATTGCTTAGTAGCCATAAGAACAAGGGACCTAGTCTTTTAGCAAAAGAAAATTTCTTTGTGCAAACATGGTGTCATATTTGCAACTCTTAGTAATGGGCACAGCCTTCGATGAAAAGATATTACGCGTAATGCTGTTGTCAGTTTTGTTCGACAAAAATTTCGCATGCCCCTACGGGTATGCCACCTCGACAACATTTAGCTGCCGTTTTTTGTTTCTTGAAACATACTTAACTCTGTACAACATGTGGGAACCTAACACGGTGTAAAGCTTGTGAACTGCTTTGAATTAAAGAACACATTGTGTTTCTAAGTGATTGATCATCTTTTATGGGTAATATTTTGTTTAGTAAATAAGAAACAACATTTTTGCTAAGTGCATCGTCGCACTTGTCCAGTTTAGTTTTTACCGTAATTGTCCCATAAGCGGAGATTTCCTACACACCTTTCCTATCGATTACGGCTTTCAGAGCATTGTTTAGTGAGTGACAGCAGATTAACAAATCATTCAAACAAGCATAAAAGGAAAATCTACCAAAACAAATTTAAACTACCAGCAAAAGTACAAGATATAGAACATAAAAGCGAAATTACGGCTCCCAAAATGATTTTGGTGGCATTCGTAGGACTGAGTTTAGAGCAACCGAATTTGGAAGACCTTGAAATGTAATTAACATATTTTCAGACGAAGTCCATTAGGAAACAGAAGTTTGTCGATTTAAGAAAAGATTCGGAAAAAGCGAGCAGTTGTCGGATCAAAGTGATAAAAATGCAAGAGTGACTACTTAGATATGGAAACCTCATTCGTTTGGAAAAACCAGCAGTGGATGTTTTAACAGTCTTCCTATATGCATACGAGCCTTTATTTTTAGGATTGAACTTTATAATTGCATCTAAAATAGAACCCCCCCCCCCCCAAAAAAAAAAAAGAAAAAAACTTATTTCTTAAAATGAAATGCGTTAATTTTTATACCTGTTAATTCTCTTTTGTTTAAATAACAACAAAAATCAGTTATAATTAAAACTAATCGTGTATTAGAAGTTGTCTCTTCTCTGTATGAATTATTCTCAGTCATCACCTCAAGAAATATTGATTTTAATTTTTTTGGCACGTGGAAAAAAAAAAAGTTCGCCTTCCTTCGCATAAAAAGTGGACGGAACATCAGGGAACAAATCCTGTTGATACTTTTCAGCATGACAGGAATTTAGCATGTTTCACCCCGAGCCCCCTCTTATTTGCGGCTTTTGGCAAGCACCCTTTGGACACGCTCACTTTTGACCCCTGAACCCTGTCTTTTGGCGGTAGCTGCCCCCTCTGTTCCGAACAGAAAAGCCGTAAGAAAGGGTGCTCTGATGACCGTGAAGCGTAACAGCCTTCCTGCCAACTTCCTTCCTAGACCGCACTGAGGGGAGGTCGAGAGAGAGGAAAGAATGCAACGAAGAACGAAGCATAAATCCATGAAACGTGTAAGTATCAGCCTCGGACCTTCGAAACGATATGCCAGTTCGTTTGCCCCTGAAGACATCATCGAACTCTAAAACTAGGATTTGGTTATAGAAAACGATTAGAAAAAACTTTAAAAATTAGCCATAAATAGTTAAAAATTGGTGAATTTTAAAAACAAATTCAGCTTTCTTCCTCAAGAACAGAGTAGGATAATCCCACACGGCCTAGGCAGGCCACATCTAAAGATGGTTTAATTTTCGGTCGTTTATAGTGAATAATTAATGTTTTTTCTGATCCCCGACTGATTTCTCAACTTTATGTGCCATTTTTTGTATTTTTTTAATAGGCTCGTGTTTTACTTATTCCTATACAAGTGAAATATCGTAAGTGACTAAATCTTACTCACCCATTATATGTATGCAGTTTAAATTGCGCTAAAATAGTTTTATGCGAAATGTATACCCAAGGTATAAAAAATGATAGGTCAAATTTCATCAGTTATTACTAAACTTTATAGCAGTGATAAAATAACCGCCTATATCCAGAAACAAATCGAGAATATCATTTAAACCTTTGTAGTCTAGTTAAAATTTGCTTAGTGTGGTGTTTCCCCGTATAAACGCACGAAACATTTAAACATTTTACTCAACAGTGTGATTTGGGGACAGTACACCTTGAAAAGGGACAAAAATCGATTTTTTTTTTTTGGTTATATGAATTGAAATCCGGATTTATTCTGAACAGTTTGGGACCACTCTTTTTGTAATATGACAATCACATTATAAGAAATTAAAATATCTGTGAACACCCAAACTGATTTTTATACAAAATTTTAACTTTAAATGCATTTATCTCAAAATATGACTTTCTGACTTTGCGCGCATGGTATTTCAAAAACTATTCGAGATAAACGCTTTAAATTTTTTACACACGTTAATGTTGATCTACTTTATAAAAGTACGTAAAAGCAATTTCTTATGTAATAAAAATTTTGCATAAAGGTTTTTATGAAAATTTTTTTGTGAAACATTTTTTAAAATTAATTGTCAATAATAAATATTGAAAATGAAGGTAATAAAAAGATTCTAGTTCAATATATTAAGCCAAATGTTTTCCTTAAATTAAAATGTTTTTAATGTTAATAAATTAAAATTAACATCAATTATCATGCATTGCCACATTGTAATTATGAAAATCGGAAAACAACATGTTACTGAATTAAGATTTCCTAATTAATTTAAATAATTTACATCAACATGATATTTTTGTTGTAACAAGTTATATTTGATCTAACAGTCCAAAAATTTTCATGTTGTACTGTCCCCTCAACAGTGTCGGACAATGGGCGAATGGTTAGGGAGCTGGCTTTCAATACCAGAGTCTGTGGGTTCGAATCCCACACTCGGAATGGACGTCTGTAGCCGTGCGGAATCGGCTTTAAGCAGTAGGTCCGGTCTAATTAGCCCTCGTGTACCAAAAAATGATCGTAGCGCT